>JAZKJV010002086.1:0-335000 GCA_037367405.1 Ottelia alismoides
TCCCAAGCCATATCGCCCAAATGCACGCGAACGGAAGAAGGAGCTCCCCCCTCGCCCTATCTTTAATAGTCCGCAGAGAGTCCCAAAAGGCCAGAGAAGAGGAAGTTTTGATCCACGGAATTCGGGCCTCCGCCCAGATGGCAGTAGTGTTGGGGTAAAGGAAGAAAAGGTGCTCTAAAGTTTCCAAACCGCCTCCACAAAGCGCACAATCCGTAGAATCGAACCCCGCGAAAAACCTGATGCACCTATCTCGAGTCAAAATCCTCCCGCGTCTGAACAGCCAGAGAAAACAAGCGACCCTCTCCGGGAGCTTCATCCGTCAGATAAAGTTAATATCCATGCACATGAGGTCCTGATGCGGCGTATCCTGCTGCGAAATAGCCCTGAACGCACGCCTCGTGGAGAAGACGCCATCGCGCCATACCCAGTGATCCCGATCACCCGAAGGTCTGGGCGCACCCTTAAGCAGCTCGAGGAGGGCCAGGAGGTCATCGAACCGCTGATCAGAGAGGTTACTGGCGAAGGACGGGAACCAGTCATCCCCCAACCAAGAGGAGGCCACCGTCGCCCGAGAATCACGCGCCAAAACACAGAGGCGTGGGAAGGTATCACCGAAAGGGGCCACTCCTGTCCACTTATCCCGCCAGAACAAGAAGGAGTTACCATCCCCGAGAACAGGATTGAAGAGATGAAAATAGCGCGTAGTAACAGATACAATCCCACGCCAAAAAGGGGTTCTAGAGCGGCGATCCTCCATATCTCGCACCATCTCCACCCCAATAGACAGCAGATCACGCAGAATGGAAGGGAACAAGCTATTGGAGCTTCCCCAGAGCCTATTAACCCACTTGAGAAGTAACGTGTCATTTACGCGATCAAGCCGCCGAATGCCAAGGCCGCCATCGCACTTCCTCTTAGTCACCTCCGCCCATCCCACCAGGTGAGGACCACGCGAAGAAGGTCCCCTTCTTCCCCAAAGAAAACTTCGCATCAAACCCTCAAGACGCTTCTTAATCCCCACCGGTATAATCCAGTTTGAAAGGTAGTAAATAGGGATAGAAGCAAGAACCGACCTAACAAGAACGAGCCGACCTCCCCGAGAGAGCATGGCTGCGCTCCACCCGGCGAGCCTCCTTTCCACTCTGTCCACCACCTTGTGCCAATCACGAGCCTCCTTTCCACTCTGTCCACCTCCTTGCACCAATCCAGCTCTCATGTTGCACCAAACAGATACAAGAGTGTTCTGACTAGCATGTATACCGCTTCCTTGATGGCCTGCATTCTAGATATCATGCAGCGAAGGAACAATTTCTTATATCAGATGCACTACCAACAATGAAGGCCATCTTTGGCCGACTTGAGGAGTTCGAGACATACGTTGTCCAGCCTTCCGTCTTACCTTCAATAGAGAACTTTACACGCATCACCTCATCTGAGCGAGGGAAGCAGATACGGCTTGTGAGGAGGACGCGGTCGTGATCCAAGTCGTGGCAACAGACGGGAATCTGCACGAGGCCGTGACTTTGGTCGTGCTTATGAGGATGTCTATGATGTGGAAGAGGCATCGCCTACCTCCAGTGACAAGACTGCCCATCTTAATGATGCAGATTACTCCCGCATAATTCAGATCCTTCAAACTACAAGGCCTACCACTAGTAGTAACACTATGATTGCTGCACTGGCTACTCCTTCATGTATAATAGCCAACTCTGATATTACTCGTACTCCAGCTTGGATTATTGATTCTGGTACCTCTATTCATCTCACTGGAGAAGGTAGTTTGCTCACCTCTACCATACCATCTACCTCTGTAAAGTCAATTCGAGTTGCTAATGGGACTCAATCACAAATTACTAATGCCGGAACTATGGAATTCTCTTCCAAGCTCTGACTTTCAGGGTTCATTGTGCTCCTGATTTTCCTTTTATCTTGTTGTCAGTTCACAAGCTTTGTGTTGAGCTTCATTGTCCTGTGATATTTGATGAGTCTTTGATGCAGCGTGATCTCAAATTATAGGGCCAAATTTATTTAATTAATTAGTGGTTAATTTTATTTACGTTTTTAAGTTGTCGTAATTTTATTTAAGTAAGGAGATCGTGTGTGATCTCGAAATTAATTAGTTAGTTTAAATTTGATTTTCGAATTTGAATTAGAGTCAAATTAGGATAGAGGTCGATTTGAATTTTAATTCAAATCAACTAGGATCGAGTGGGATTTGATTTGCTTCTATTTTTGTAATTCCACCTCTACTATATAAAGAGGTTGGTGGCCTATTGTAAGGGACAGTCAAGTATGAATCAAAATTGAGTTTATCTCATTATCTCCCTTTTTCTCTTCTCCCTCCACGCGATCTCCGCGGTTCTCCTCCTTCAACCCCTCGTTACCGACGAGATTTCTCTTCTCAATCCCTCCATTTCTCCACCAATATTCCACCGCCAAATTATTTTAATTTTATCGTCTATGCCGGAAGCCGTTTGCATCATTTGGTATCAGAGCATGGCATTTAGATCGTCCTCACGATCTAACGATCCGCCCCGGCGTCCGCACCGACACCATCGTTCATCCGAACGAAAGCGGCGAGCCAATGACGCCTACGACAAGGAGACGGAGCGCATGGTACGTGATTTGCAGAACAACTTCCGATCCATGTCATCAATGTTTCGAGACTTCATGGCCAACCTTGAGGCCTACCGCAACGCCCAATCGAAGCCGTCAACCACCGAAGTCGCTACCGTGAGTTTTGACGAAGAAAACGTCGCCGAAGAAGGTGAATCAGCCGCTGTCCAGCACTTTCCAGAACCAAATCCGTCGCCGGAATCGGCCCCGCTGCCCCCTTCAACCATCCCGGCGCCACCCCAGCCACCCCGGGAGCGAACCGCGCCACCCCTCGCAGCCCCTACGGCTCCAACGCTCGCCAACACCCACCCCCTAGCGCCTGCGCCTCCTCCTCCCGGCACCAACCCACCCCTGCCCACGGCAGTACCCAGCCAGGCCCCAACCTCGTCGCCGCTGCCGTCATCCTCGCGCCCTCACCCCACCGTCGCCCCCCTCCTTCCCTCCTCGCCCTAGTCCCTCTCCCATCGCGCGCCTGCAGCCTCTCCCCTACCCTCCGCAGTTCGCCCCCGCGGCCCCGCCTTCACTCGCGCGATCGACCCACCTCCCCACGCGTTAACCTCGCGCCTCTTCTTCCACGCACCAATCGGCCACCCCGCCGCCATCTCCAACTTTGGAAGGAAAAACAAGCCCTAACGAAGGGCTCCATCGGATCCCCTGATATCAGGTATAAAAAATTCTGGAAATATTACAAGCAACCCCCTCCTCTCAAGATAATTTGTCAAAAGGGCCAATTGAAAGTCAAATCATATTATTGGTATCTTTTAAGTGAAGGGGTAGAACATTTGCAGACATGCCCCTCAGTGGAAAGAAATTATAAACGTAACATTGAATGGGATCTAATGGGAAAGTTGAAGCTGCCATGTCAAGATCGAAATTCTCCAACGACGCACCTGGATCCCGCAATTCGTCCGGAGCCGAATTTTTAAAACGGAGGAGAGTTGATACAGCGTGATCTCAAATTATAGGGCCAAATTTATTTAATTAATTAGTGGTTAATTTTATTTACGTTTTTAAGTTGTCGTAATTTTATTTAAGTAAGGAGATCGTGTGTGATCTCGAAATTAATTAGTTAGTTTAAATTTGATTTTCGAATTTGAATTAGAGTCAAATTAGGATAGAGGTCGATTTGAATTTTAATTCAAATCAATTAGGATCGAGTGGGATTTGATTTGCTTCTATTTTTGTAATTCCACCTCTACTATATAAAGATGTTGGTGGCCTATTGTAAGGGACAGTCAAGTATGAATCAAAATTGAGTTTATCTCATTATCTCCCTTTTTCTCTTCTCCCTCCACGCGATCTCCGCGGTTCTCCTCCTTCAACCCCTCGTTACCGACGAGATTTCTCTTCTCAATCCCTCCATTTCTCCACCAATATTCCACCGCCAAATTATTTTAATTTTATCGTCTATGCCGGAAGCCGTTTGCATCAGTCTTGTTATTTTCAGGTCATTCGAACGAAGCAAATTTTTGGTGGGGGTCATGAGAAGAACGGCCTATATGATCTTGATATACCCTCGGACTCCAATTTTGTTGGTGTTGTGTACATCTCCGAAGATTCACTCCTATGGCATCTGCGCCTTGGACATCCCTCTGTCAAGGCCATCTGAATTGTTGTAAAAATCTCCGACTGGCCCGACTAGTAGGTCCGACTAGTCTAGTAAGTGGGGTGGCCGACCGAGTATTGACTAATTCCGACTAAGGTTGATTAGTCGATGGACTTTTATTTGGAGATACCATATTTTTTACTTTTTTAAAAAAACAAATTTATTCTAGTATGCTTAATATTTATTTAAATTCAATTACTTCTTTTATTTCATTATGATAATATAAAAAAGGGTTTTTATCAGTTGTGCCCCTCCGAGATCTTGCAATTTCAGTTATGCCCCTATCTTTTTGAGAATATCAGTTGTGCCCTCAACTTCTTGTCGTTCTACCAGCTGTGCCCCTCCGTTAGTTTAACCGTCAATAAGTTGACTTAACCATGGTTTTTTCAAACCATGTGCAGTTAAGAGGGGTATAATTGTCCAGACATCTTCTTCATCTTCTTCCTCCTCCATTTGTTCTTCTTCCTTTCTCTTCATAATTTCTCTCTCTTAGTTACACCTTCATGCATCCATCGAATCTTTAAAAGTTTTGCATTTTCACGGATATATCACTCATTACGGATCAAATGGTGAATTTTATTGAATTTTTTGGTGAATTTTTATGAATCAATTAGTCAAAAATTTATCCTCCATCGCACACAGCCTCTGGCCTCCTCCTTTATCGTCCTCATCGAGCAAGATCGTCGACGGTGTTGGGAGCAGGGGGAGGGGGAGGCGCGGGGGCGCAAGGACGGGGGGCAGCGGGAGCAGGGGGAGGGGAAGGCATGGGGCTAGGGGGCGACCTGGGGTGGCGGGTACAGGGGCAGGGGTGGCGCGGGGGTAGGGGACGACCTGGGGGCGGCGGGAGCAGGAGGAGGGGAGGCGCGGGGGCGTGGGGGTAGGGGGTGGGGGGAGCAGGGGGAAGGGGAGGCACGGGGGCAGGCGGAGGGGGAGGCGGGAGCAGGGGGAAGGGGAGGCGCGGGGGTAGGGGGAGGGGGAGGCGCAGGAGCAGGCGCGGAGACGGAAGTTGTGGGGGAAAGGGAGGAGGCCGGCGGAGGTGGCTGGGGAGCGGAGGTGCTGGGGCGGAGGGTAGGTGCGGAGGGTGTGGAGATATGTTTCTATATTCCTGTACTTTTCCCATTATTTTTTTTCCTCTTGTCTATCTTATATAATTTACCTTTAGGTCTCTCCTTTATATAAGAGAGCATAGAGTTCTCAATAACAAGTATCTCATTCTCAAACCCTAACATGGTATCAGAGTGCTATGGTTCTCCCTTCCTCACCACCGCCGCCCCCCTCTCCCTCGTGCTCTCCCTCGTCGTCGTTGTCGCCGGCTCTCTCCCTCGCTGCCGTCGCCGCCGGCCCTCTCCTTCGCCGCCGCCGCCGCTCACCGCTCCTCCTCATTGGCCCCGCCTCTGCTAGGGTTCCGCGGAAACCTCATCTAGGGTTCCGCCGAACCCCATCTAGGGGGTCTTCTCCTTTCCGTAGCCTCCCGTGACTGTGTTCTTCCTTCGCAGTCGTCCTCTTATGGATTTGGGTGCATAAGTCTACATATGCGCTCAAATCCTTCTATGGTTGTGTAGACATATTCTGATCTACAAACCCTAATTCTTCTCCTTTCGGCAACATGTTTGAGTCCAAGGTTGACATGCCCTCTACATGTGCCTTCAAGGGTCCAGCACCTATAGTCAGGATGGATGGGTCCAATTATGTGCTCTGGGTTATGCATATCATGAGCCTCATGAAGTCCAATGGTAAGAGACACATTCTTACCGAAGATGAACCAGAGGAGAAGAGAGGGATATATGCCTCTTGGGAGGCAGATGATTCATATACCAAGTGTTGGTTGTCTGGCACCTTGTCCATGGAGATAACCAATGATGTTCTTCATCAGCCCATTGCCAAGAAGATGTGGGACATTCTTGCTGCAACATATTCGCAGAATGAGACAAAGATCCTTCAGTTACAATATGATATCTTTACGATCAGGCAGAATGGTCGGCCTCTCCACTCTCTGTACACATCCTTGCGAGGGATGTTTGAGAAGCTGCACAACATTATTCCTCTTACAGCTACCCAGGAGCAGCAAAAGACATTCCGAAATGCCACAATGGTGGGTGTTCTTCTATCAACTCTTGATTCTGAATATGACGCAGCCCGCTCTCAGATACTAGCAGATGTCACCATTCCTCCTGTGGAGGAAGTCTATCGCAGACTCAGTCGGATGGCTGTCTCATCTTCTGCACCCAGCCAACCCCGATCAGCTATGGCAGTCCCTCGAGGTAGAGGAGGCTCTTCCTTTCGTGGCCGTGGATCTCGTGGTAGAGGAGGTCGTATTCGCCCACCCTGCACATTCTGTCATCGTCAGGGATACACGGAGGGCACATGATATTCCAAGCATGGTTTTCCAGCGTCAGCTCGGTTAGTGGACCAGGGCACCTCTCCATGAGTACAAACCGCGGATCAGCGGTTTGATGATCTTATTGCACAACTGTGTGATATCATGCCTTCTGCCTCTCCTCCGTCCATAGGGGGCGATTCAGATGTTGTTGCCTCTGCTTCAGCTAGTACTTCTGCCTCAATCACTACTTCAGGTAGCCCTTGTGCTTTTACATCGTGTTCTCTGTCAGATTGGATTATAGATTCTGGAGCAACACATCATCTTTGTGACAACAAAGATATTCTTACATCATACCGGTAGATCTCGCATGGTCGAACAGTTGTGATAGCAGATGGGACACATTCACCCATCACTGAGGATGCAAAAAACGGTCTAAACGGTCGTTTAAATGCCGTTTAAACGCATGTGGTGCCCGACCGCGTCGTTTAATGAAAAACGGCCCATAAACGGCCAGACCGCTTAAACGGTCTTAAACGGTTGTTTAAACGGCCTTTTAAACGGTCTTAAACGACCTTTTAAACGCATTATCTGTTTTCTTCGAAGCATCACCATTATTCATGACTTTTATGTTGTCTATTTCGACATTTTGACTATGAACTCTTGTTGTTTAGGTTATCTATTTTGAAATTTGGATGAAACATTCCTTGAATTTGACAATATTTGATCTATATTGTGAATCTATGATTATATTTCTTATTTATTTATACTTTTTATTAATTATATATATGTAATATATTTTTATTATTAAAAATGCAAAATCGCCTAACCCGTTTAAACTCCCGCATACCGTTTAATCAGTAATCAGTGACCCTACCGATTGAATATCACATACCGCTTTTTCCAACCTTGACTCCGTCTATGCGTCTGCAGAATGTATTGCATGCTCCCAATTTCTCGATGAATTTACTTTATATTAGTCATCTTACGAAGGATTTGCATTGTCGTGCCATTTTTGACCCGTCATCTCTTGTGTTTCAGGACATACTAATGGGCAGGGTGATTGGCTGTGGCCGTGAGCAAAATGGCCTTTATCGTCTGGTCCAGTCTCCCTTTGTAGGCGTCATCTCGCATTTCAGTGGCTCTGTCTCTCCATTCACGTGGCATCTACGTTTTGGTCATCTTCCACTCCAGAAATGTGTCGTCTTCTACCGCAACTTTCGCCCGGTTCTTCATTCCAGTGTGAATATTGTCAATTGGGAAAGCATCATCGGTCTCCTTTCCCCAGTCATCAGTGTCAGAGCAGTAGCTCCCCTTTTGAGTTATTTCATGTTGACATTTAGGGTCCGAGTCGTGTTCCAGATCAACAGGGGAACATGTTTTATCTTGTTGTTGTGGATGATTTCTCTTGTCTGTCAGTAGAGCACCTATGTCTTTTTGGGGGGATGCGATCCTTACTGCATGTTATCTGGTCAACCGCATGCCGTCGTCTGTTCTTGGTGAGAAAGTTCCCCTGTCTATTATTTTTCCAGACAGGGATTTGTTCTCCCTTACTCCTCGTGTTCTTGGGTCGGTTGCATTTGTTCACCAGTTGTCACCCGATCTTGACAAGCTCTCACCTAGGGTTGTCAAATGTGTATTTGTGGGATACTCTAGAACTCAAAAAGGGTACAGATGTTATGATCCCGTACGCAGAAAATACTATGTTTGTGCGGATGTTACGTTCTTCGAGTCAGTAATGTATTTTTCTCCGTCAGGTGACAGGATGGTTTCCTCGCCTGTCAGTGACGAAGTCTTTGTCCCACCTCCTCCCACAATTCATATCCCTACTCCGTCATCCACTCCTACATCACAACCACCGTCACCACCACCTCCACCACCACTACCAACTATCTCCCCACTTCCAAGGTTTTACACTCGTTGGTCTGGTCCTGCTCACGCCCATCGCCAATCATCCAGCACACCTCTGGTTTGTTCAGATAACACTAGTACTGATGATGGTTCTGAAGATGTGCAGGATTCTATGCAGGAGAGAGTTCAGGAGGATATTGGTCCTAATGATCTGGATGTCCCTATTGCTTTACGAAAGCAGAAACGCAGTTGTGCCTCATATACACTAGCATCCCATGTTTCCTTTCACCGTCTATCAGGGGATTTTCAGCGATTTGCTATGGCCCTTTCTACCGTGGAGATTCCACGGACATATCAGGATGCTTTGAAGATTGCTTGTTGGCGCTCTGCTATGGAAGAAGAAATGGCAGCTCTCCAAGCACGTGGCACTTGGAGTCTTGTTCCTACTCCGCCAAGGGCTTCTGTTGTGAGCTGCAAATGGTTATTTACTGTTAAATACCGCCCTGATGGCAACCTAGATCGTTACAAGGCGCGACTTGTTTCTCGTGGGATCACTCAGACACATGGTGTGGACTATTTGGATACCTTTTCTCCAGTGGCGCGACATTCTACTTTACGTATTCTTCTATCTGTTGTTGTGGTTCATGATTGACCTTTATTTCAACTTGATGTGAAGAATGCGTTCTTGTATGGGATCTCCAAGAAGAAGTCTACATGCAGCAGCCTCCAGGGTTTGCTACTGAGGGGGGGTATTCGAAGGTTTGTAGACTTCACAAGGCCATCTATGGTCTTAAGCAGAGTCCACGAGCGTGGTTTCAGAAATTATCAGATCTCATTGAACAGTAGGGGTTCAAGAGATCTAATATAGATCACTCCTTATTTGTGCAGAAGACCACCAGAGGTACAGTTGTTGTTATGGTGTATGTTGATGATATCCTCGTTATAGGAGATGATGTGCAAGGGATACATATGGTAAAAGATTTCTTGGGACAACAATTTGTTATCAAGGATCTTGGAACCCTAAGGGTCTGTTTGGTTGCAGGGTTGGTTGGGTTGGGTTGGGCTGGGTGAATAGTAATCTGTGAGGAGGAAGTACCCTTGTGAATAGTAACCAGGGTTGGGCCAACCCTGCCCAACCCTGCAACCAAACATGCCCTAAGGTATTTCCTAGGGTTGGAGTTTGCCAGGAATGAGCAGGGTCTTGTCATGACCCAAAGGAAGTATGTCACTGATATGCTTGTTGAGACAGGCATGATTGGGTGTCGTCCAGCTTCTACTCCTATGGATCCTAGCATGAAGCTGTATGATGAGGAGACAGAAGAGGTGGATAGGAGAAGATACAGAGAAATGGTGGGAAAGCTTCTATATATCACCATCACTAGACCTGACATCGCTTTTGTTGTTAGTCGGGTTAGTCAGTTCATGGAGCAACCACGACAAGTACATTAGACGTCGTTCATATGATATTGAGATATTTGAAATCATCTCCAAGTGTTGGTCTGTTGTTTAGGAAAGGCACAACTCTGAATGTGAATGCGTATGCCGATGCAGATTATGCAGGATGCCCTACGGACAGGAAGTCTACGTCAGGATTTGCAGTTTTCATTGGTGAATCACTAGTTCTTGGAAAAGCAAGAAACAGACTGGTGGCAAGATCAAGTGCAGAGTCTGAATATAGGGTTATGGCACAAGCGAGTACTGTGTTGATGGATTTACACATAGAGGTTCATCTACCTATGCCATTATAGAGTGATAATTAAGCCGCTCTATTCATCACCAACAATCCTGCATTTCATGAAAGAACAAAGCATATTGAAGTAGATTGCCACTACACCAGAGACATGATCCAGAAGGGACTGATTTGTACTTCCCATGTCAATTCAAAGGAGCAGACTGCAGATATCTTTACCAAGCCATTACTTAGAGGGCCTTTCCTGAAGTGTTCATCCAAGCTGAGCATGATTGACATCTATGCTCCATCTTGAGGGGGAGTGTGGAGATATGTTTCTATGTTCATGTACTTTTCTCTTTATTTTCTTTTCCTCTTATCTATCTTATGTAATTTACCCTTAGGTCTCTCCTTTATATAAGAGAGCTTAGAGTTCTCAATAACAAGTATCTCATTCTCAAACCCCTAACAGGGGGCGGAGGGGAGAGGGAGGGAGGTGTGGGTGGCGAAGGAGGGGGAGGAGGAGGATGATGACGGCGACGGAGGCGGAGGCGGGGAGGCATGTGGGTGGAGCAAGGGGCTCGGGGGAGGCTGCAGGAGAGCTCAAGGCGGAGGAGGGAGGAGCTGTGGAGGAGGAAGAGAAGGGAGGAAGAGGAAGAAGATTCGAGAGGAGGAAGAGGATGGGGAAGGAGGAAGAAAGATGAGAAAATGACCTTTTCAGCTTTTATTTTTAATTTAATTCCCATTATGTCCTAAAGTTAACGTCCGTTTACATTGGGAATGAACGGCAACTAACCGGAGGGGCACAAGTGATAGAACGGCAAGAACTTGAGGGCACAACTGATATTCCCAAAAAGATAGGAGCATAACTGAAATTGTAAGATCTCGGAGGGGCACAACTGATAAAAACCCTATAAAAAATGTACAAATCTTTGTAAATACATAAGAATATATGCATAAAAATAATTTATATATTTAAAATGATTAAAAATTCAAAACCGATTAAAGCCTGAGTAAATCCAATTAGTCACCCGACTGTCGATTAATCCTTAGTCAGTGACCCAACCGACCGAGTATCGACTACCGATTTTTGCAACCATCTCCATGATGTTTCATGGACTCTCTGCTCGGAAGCCCTTTCAGTGCGAGGCATGTGAGTTCGGGAAACACCATCGAGCTTTGTTTCCTGTTCGTACTGAGTCTCGTAGTACTGCTGTTTTTCATCTTGTTCATTGTGATGTTTGGGGATGTTGCCCAATCCGCACATTAAGTCGTCATCGTTATTTTATAGTTTTCGTTGATGATTATAGCTAATCTTCTTGGGTATATCTAATAAAGGAGCGTTCAGAGATTGATCAAATTGTCAGAAATTTTTTTAAATATGTTAAAACTTAATAATCTAGTATTATTAAGATCATTCGTACTGACAATGCTCTTGAGTTAGCCCAACATGACTTGACCTCTTTGTTTGCATCCCAGGGAGTTCACCAAACATCATGTCCATATGCCTCAATGTTGCCAGATCTCTTCTTAGTCAAATGAGTGTCCCTAAACAATATTGGGGAGATGCTATCCTTACTGCAGTGTTTTCTCAGCGATCGTGTTCCTTCATCTGTTCTCAAAGAAGCAACTCCATTTTCCTTACTTTACCGTACTGAGACTTCTTTTCCCATACCTCTACGAATTTTTGGTTGTATTGCATTTGTTCATAACTTTCATGCGGCTGACAAATTATCCTCGCGTGCCATCAAATGCGTCTTTCTTGGGTACTCTCGTACCCAGAAAGGAGATCGTTGTTATGATCTTGTTGGGTGTCGATACTAAGTGTCTCTAGATGTCACCTTCTTTGAGCAAACAAGTTATTTCACACAGAATGTGAGTGACATTCCTCTGGACCTCTCTCCTCGGTCAATTGTCTATACTCGCCAGCATACTTCTATACCTTCTACACCAGTGTTTGTAACTTTACCTGTCCCTTTTATGCAGGATGATATGACCACTTCGACTGCTCCCACCATTGTTGTCCTGGATGTACATGGGGAGCTTCCTATAGCTCTACGAAAGAAAAAAAAAGGCAATATACCTATCACCCCATGTCACATTTTACTTGTACAGATAGTTTATCTAGCTGTGACAAGAGATTTGCATATGCTCTCAATGTTATTTCTGTTCCAAGAGATCATTTCAGTGCAATGTAGGATCATGGTTGGCAACAGGCCATGGATGAGGAGATGGATGCACTTACCTCCCGGGGCACGTGGGATCTTGTGTCGTGCCCTCCAGGAGTTCCCCTATGGTTTGTCGATGGGTCTTCACGACTAAACTGACGCTTGATAGTTCTATTGACGGGTTGAAAGCCAGACTTGTTGTCAAAGATTTCACACAAACCTTTGGAGTTGATTATTTTAAGACCTCTCCTCTTGCCAGAATGGGGTCGATACATACCATTCTATCCGTTGATGCCAACAAGGCTTAGCCCATTTATCAACTTGATGTGAAGAATGTCTTTCTTTATGGTGATCTTGAGGAGGAGGTCTATATGATGCAACCGTCAGGGTATGTAGTCGAGGGGGAGCATGTATGTCGACTACGCAAGGCCATTTATGGCCTGAAGCAGAGCCCAAGGGCATGGTTTGATAGGCTCACTATGGAGATCAACACACTTGGTTTTCAAAGGACAACATCTGACTACTTTGTCTTTGTTAGACGACGGTCTACTGGCATGATCATCCTTGCTGTCTATGTTGATGATATGGTTATCACAGGAGATGATGTAGATGGTATTCAGAAGACCAAGACCTTCCTCCAGAACGTCTTTGTCACGAAAGATCTCGACCAACTTTGTTATTTTCTTGGCATCGAAGTAATACGCACTACGGAAGGGCTCCATCTTTCACAAAGAAAGTATTGCCTCGATATTCTGACTGAGGCAGAACTTCTTGGATGCAAGCCATCAGGCAACCCTGCAGAAGTGAGAAAATATTCAGCATTTACTGATCCAGCTTTTGAAGATGCAACACGATACAGAAGCTTAGTGAGAAAATTACTCTATCTCATTGTTACTAGGTCAAATATATCATATGATGTGAGCAGAGCCAATCAGCATATGGAGAAGCCTCTTTACAATCATTGACAAGTTGTTCTTTTGATCCTTCGATTATTTGAAGGAATCTCCTGAACGTGGACTCTTCTATAGGGTGAATGGGCACACTAATATCTCCTCCTATACAGATTCTGACGATGCTAGCTCTCCTGAGGAGCGTTGATCCATTACAGGATACATCATGTTTGTTGGGGATAACCTTGTCACTTGGCGAAGGAAGAAGCAGACAATGGTCTCCAGATCCAGTGCGGAAGCTGAATACAGCGCAATGGCTCAGGCCACATGTGAGATCACATGGCTTGTTTCTTTCCTAACAGAACTTGGCATGTCAGTCGCCACTTCTATACCCTTATACTGCGATAACAAGTTTGTCACATACATCACCACTAATCCAGTTTTCCATGAGCGGACAAAACACATTGAAGTTGATTGTCATTTTATTCGTGATGCGGTACGAGGTGGATGAATAAGCACTCCAAACATCTCCACTAAACTTCAACTTGCAGACATCCTTACAAAGGCTCTTCCAAGGAAACGTCTCATGTACTTAGTATCCAAGTTGGACACGATCGACAAATATGCTCCAATTTGAGAGGGAGTGTTAGAATTATTATATTACAATTATGTTTGTAACCCTTCGGGTTCCGTAACCCCTCAAGATTTATGTATTTTTCCTTTTGTACTCTCTAGAGTTTTCTCTCCATACAAGAGACTCTAGCCCTATGGAATACATATCCTATTTGTCTCTCTTCTCCACATCAGGTAAAGAGAAAGGTAGAGACAAGATTAAAGTAGTTGTTCATAAAGATTTGAAGGATAGTGCAGTTGAGGTGCGAAGATCCGGAGATCGAAATATTTTGCTAAAATTGATGCTTGGAGAAGTTCTAAATATCATCTCAGCTTATGCACCGCAATTTGGTTTAGAACAAAGGGCTAAAAAAGATTTTTGGGAGGATATTGGTAAAAGATTATATAAGGAATCCCGCATAGAGATGATTTGGATAGGTGGAGATTTCAATGGACATGTTGGAAATGATGCTTCTAGGTATGTTAGTGTTCATGGGGCATGGTTTCGGGTTTAGAAATGAAGAAGGAAAAGTCATTCTAGATTTTGTAACGGCTTATGACCTTTTATATATAAATAAAGGTTTTGTTGTTGTTGTTGTTGTGACCTTTTATATCAAACACTCTCCTCAAGAAGAGGGATGACCACTTAATTACTTATAAGAGTGGCTCTGTTAAAACACAAATAGATTACTTTGCAATGAGAAGTGATCAGTAGAGCTACAAAGACTGCAAAGTAAACCCACGAGAGTTTGACATCTCAACATCGCTTGCTAGTTGTAGATGTGCAACTAAGAGGGTTGGAAAAGAAAAGGATAGCCCCCAAGTTCATTAAACTAGATGGTGGAATCTTCAATTGAAGCAAGCATGCTTTATGGAATAGGTTTTAGAAGACTTAGCGGAAGTGCATGAGATGTGGGAAGCGGTAGCATCTTGTATCCGAAGGGTAGCGAAAGAGATGCAAGACGAGTTTAACTGAGTAATTCCAAGCCATAAGGAGGCTTGGTGGTGGAGTGAAGGGGTGCAAGATAGCATAAGTGCAAGAGAAGCTTAAAGTTAAAACAGCTTGCTTTAAAGCTATGTTTAATGATACAACAAAGGAAATATAAGAAACTACAAAATAGCGAAGAAAGAAGAAAAAATTTGTAAGCGAAGCTAAGACAAAAGCCTATGAAGTTTTGTACAAAAAACTTGACTCTAAGGAGGGCCAGAAAAATATATTCATATTGGTCAAATCAAGAGAAAGACAAAAGACCATTCTCAAGTGACATGCATTAAGAATGAGGAAGGATATGTGCATGTTACTCATAGGGATATAGAGACTGGATGAAAGGAGTTCCATAAGCTTTTCATTGGGCAAGGAAATCATGAGATCACTTTGGGAGATCTAGCCAGTAAAGAAAGTTACATGAATCATGTATGCTATATATAAATACAAAGAAATGAAGTATAGGAGGCTATGAAAGTTATAAAACCTAGGAAAGGTATAGAACCTGATGACATTCCTATATAAGTTTGGAAAATTCCATATGAACATGTCTTTGGCTCACAAACTAATTTAGCGTTATTTGGTGAAGCGGTAAAATGCCTAAAGAATGGAGGAAAAATCATAATGGTGCCTCTTTACAAGAATAAAGGAGACATTCAAAATTGTTTGAGTTATAAAGGTATCAAATTGATGAGTCATATTATGAAAGTTTAGAAACATGTGATTAAAATAATGTTGAGGCAAGTTTCCAAAGTAGCATAAAACCAATTCAAATTTATGTCATAGCGCTTAACTATTGAAGTTATCAACCTGTTAAGGAGAACAATGGAGATTTATAAAGCTAAAAAGGAATAGCATTCATATAATTTTGATTGATTTGGAGAAGGGTTATGATTCTGTTCAAAGGGATTTCTTGTTGAGAGTTTTGGAGAAGAGACAAGTAGATGTAAGGATATGTAAGATATTTTGATGGGGTTTCATCATGTTTAAGGATCCAGTTTGGGAAGATCTATTATTTTCAGACATCAGCATCATTTTACATCAAGGTTCAACAATAAGTCCATTAAATTTTACTTTGATTATAGATGAGTTGACTAGTCACATTTAGGATGAGGTGAAGTGTGTTGTTTGCCGATGATATTATGTTGATCGACGAGTCTAGAGATGAAGTAAATAAGAAGCCTAAGGCTTGGAGACATGCTCTAGAGACTAAAGGATTTTGTATAAGTAAGACTAAGACGGAATATATGGAGTGCACATTTGATGGAAGAAGTAGTAAAGGGATCGAGGTGTAGATTGGAAAAGATAGCATCCTGAAGAAAATATTCATATAGCTAACCCTATTTAGTGTGGAACAAGGCTTTGTGGTTGTTGAAAGTTCAACGTAAGGGAGATAGGTCCCATTTATTGTTCTGGGTTGACAATTAATACATTAAAAAGAAGAGATAAATATTATATTAGTTAAAATTAAATAATGTATTACACCTAAGAGCTAGACAAGGTCGCTGATCCATATCCCGCCTTTGACTTTGACAAACTTTCACGGCAAATGTGGGATATTCAAGCATTTGTCAGGCATACTACGACCTATGGAGCAATGGCCTAATCGTGCTTGTGGAAGAGAATGACCTTCCGCAAGTTACCAATTTATGATTGTTTCCAACTTGATGGAAAGAGATGTTACCTGGAGCTTTTGTATTTCATTTTGCAGAGCAAACCTAAGTTGATCAGTTTCCTGCAATTTTTGAAAATTAAAGTAAGCATCCTGATAAAATTCGGACAGAAAAAATTTGTCTAGTAGGACTTATAGCTAAAGAATGGCTGCCGACATTTATAATTTCAAAATGCAAGGGGTATATATCCTATTAGAATGTTATAGTGTTTCAATGTGAGTGTTAAACCCATACCTATCTCAAATAACAAGTTGCTGATAATGAGAAACTAAAGAGTGAGTCAACGTCTGTAACTTCCAAAAAAATCACAGCAGTCAACGAAGAATTACTGTTGGTCAGCTACATAAAAAAATCATCAGTGTGCATACATTGTGGAATAAGTGCCTTCACTGATGAGACCTGATCTTATATAAAATAGGCATAAGGCCTGAATCCATATATATCAGCCGGGCCTAGAACTATAATGGTTTCCAACCTAACTGGCCACGAATTTAACCTTGCTCAGAAATGCCTTGTATCAGACTCCAGAATGTTAGTTTCTTTTTATGAAGTGATGCGTGAGCACCTTTGGGAGGAAGCACACAAAATATATTATTCAAATATTATAAGTACAGCACCAAGGTCCAAGAAGGGACTCAGACTGGGCTGCAATATTCTCCGCATAAAAACACTCCATACAGAAATCAATACGTTTCTAGCTAATGACAGACCCTACATAAAAGCGAACTATTATGCTCTCACTTTTAAATCGATGAGCCGTTACCAACATTGGTTCCAAAAGAAACAGCACATGATGTATCATCCTCCATGACGCTTTCCATAAACGGCAAAGAACACCAGATTTCCATCACCTAAGCCACATTCTCCGTCCTCCAAACCTCCCAAGCAGAGTCAAAAGAGAAGAAAAAAAGCTCAATTACCTCTCGCTCATCCTAGCAGAAAGGACAAGTGCCACCAATGGAAGCGAAAAATAATCATGAACATCGTCATCACCACTTTGGCCCTTTGTAGCTGCCACTTAAAGATCTTGACAATCAACGGAGCCTTCAAACTTCAGACCCAACTGCAATCTCCTGCCAGAGTAGCATCGTCTAAAGTGTTCAGGACCTTCTACATCTGCCTGAAAGAGAAAACCCCTCACACCACGTCCCATATTTCCAGAAGTCAAAAGGCCGCCGTTAGAAGAATTCAACTACTCTGCCAGCCTAAAGAGTCTTGGAATCTCTGGTCCTAAAGCATGGAACAGAAAATCAATGACCACGCCCTTTTTCCCTTCACATATGAGGAACTCCAATTGGCCACCATGCTATAAATTGTTGAGAATTAACATTTTGAATACATTCCGATATAGGAAGAAACAAATTATCCAAAACAACTAAATGACACTTACGTCAGGACTCCCAAAGTCATATAAAGATATTTTGAAAATGTCACCTCAAAACTGGGAAATTGCAAGCATGGTAAAGAGAAACACCCTCCCAAAGTTATTATATATCTAAACTGGTAGGGTGCTCGACCTATGCACAGGAAAGGAAGTTTAAAAATAGTACTATTATTCACATTTTTTTTCAGTGCACTAGGACCTTGTCTGGAAAAGAGAAATCAGCATTGGAGTGAAAAAGGAAACACCCTCCGAGATTGTCCTCCATGCAAGAAATTTGATGATGTCAGCCTGTGATGCGCAAAGATACCGTAAGGGTCAATCTTCTGGCAGTCATGAGTGGACTTGCCACTCAAAGAATAGTTTGGCTTTGAGATCGTATAGGGAAGGTAGGACTGCAAGAAAAGGAGAATATGCAGTGGGATGGTCAAATATCGCTCTCGTCCACACTTGTCAAGAAATCTGAGTATACTATGTGGATAGTCAAATAGGACAGAACAAGACAGAAGTGTGTATGGTAGGTGCCGAAGAATAGGTCTCGACCTTGCACTTGGGTAGTGGTGGAAGTCCTTTCGAAAGGAGGGCAAGACCCACCTCACCACTCCTTTACCATTCGGACTTTCTAGTGAGAAATTCTCCACCTTGCAAGATTTCCCATCTTACTCTCGACCATATCTATCATCAGGTTTTGAAGCAATAAGAGAACGACAACTAATGTTGCATGCAATCTATCAGACACATTCATATGGGTACTTGTATTAATATGCATTCCAATCTGTATTCAACTTTTATGTAGTTCTTAACGTGTACATAAAAGGAGATCAATTTTCAATTGCAGCACTGATTACAGTAGAAAAATATTTCCTAAGGTTAAATAAAAATTATGTACAGATATTACCTTACTCATTGAAATTTTACGTAAATAACTTATACTTTATATGTTCATCCCTTTACTTTTCGTGCATGTTAACTGTTAAATAATTTTTATCGCTTTAAATTTATGTTACTTCAGTATAAAATAAACTTTGATCATAAAAATATATCATTTTGTAAAGGAAAATGTGGATTTTATGTCGATTATTATTTCTATAAAAATTTAACATTTTTATAGGAAAAAATTTTAACATATATTTAAATTTTTTTGGAAAAGTGATTTCAATGGGAAGAGAATTTTCCCACGTGATACTCACAGACAACTGAAAATGTATGTTGCCATTAGCAGTATAGGAATTTGTACATTGTATGCATGCCTTTCATAGCATATGTTTAATGGAAAATGTATGCGGTGATACTAAATTATTTGATGATACCAGTACAATAGTACATCGGCTTCAACTTATTGCGAAATAGATGATAAGTAGTTGTCAACAAAGAATCGACTAACAGTACAGCATACTCAAATGTGATGTAAGATAAAATCTGTAGATAGACGTTTGTACAACTTTGTAGGCACTACATATATTGGGCTATTCCAGAGTCTCTTTGAGTCTACCATTGAGTGAAGTTAGCATGCATACTCTGATCGAAGCTGAGAAAAAGCTATCGACTATGCCCAAAAAGCTGGTGAACTTTAAATAATCTATCATGTACAAAGAGCAAAAAATAATGGTAAAGCTTATGCCATGAAGACCAATCAAGATAACCTTGGGTTCGACATCTTTCATTCCATTGTTGTTTAAGTGGACTTAGCTAGAACTTGGCTTACATGCCTACCAGTTGTATTCAACTGCCAAGCGCTTGAAATGACAAATGTTCTCAAACGTGAACAACGCACAGTTTCCATTGAGGAACTCAGCGCAGTGCTGGAGACTCCATAGTTGTCCAACTATCCAAAAGGTCATGTTTAATGCCCCATCCCCCAATACAGAAAAAATTGCAATATCATGACACCCCGACAAAAAAAACACTCATCTTTCATAGGCACCTTCACAAAACCACTACACATCAAAGGAGAACAAATGGTCTTTCAACTCTCTCCCATCAGTAGCTAGAGAAATCGGACTCAAATGGTAACAAAAAGTCAATGTAGACCAGCACACCTAAATAAGAAAGTTTTAATATGGTTTTGATCATTTGCTTCATATACTATTCTCTTTAAACTGAAACTGCAAGTTACGCTTATTTGATCAACGGTGTACTATCTTTAATATTATATGACATAGTCTCATACATGATTCCTTTTCTTCAACTTGTTGAGGATAGTCTCATACATGATTCCTTTTCTTCGACTTGTTGAGGATAGTCTCATACATGATTGCTTTTCTTCGACTTGTTGAGGACCCTCTTGATGGACAAATAAACATCTCTTTTGAGGAAGTGAGTAAATCAGAATTGCTATATATTAGAGATTCATCTCGCCTGAAAATTGTTAGGAACACATTATTTCATGGATGATTAGCCTCCATTTAGGAGTTTGAATAGACAAATTTGCTTGAACCAAAGTAACTGAGATGAAAACTCAAGATGACCAGTGAAAGTTGAGAGAACTTGCTGGTTTTGGCCGTGATTGAAATCTTAAAGGGATGATGAAAAAAATTGATAATCCCAGGCATCCAATAAGAAAGAACGTGACCCGATGCAACTATAAAAATCATCTGACACTTTACTAGAAGTCAAAACACAATCAAAGATACATAATATTTTTAAAAAAGAAATTTTTACCCGGCAGACCCTGGAATCTTTGCAATTACCGCTACGACCTTTGAAACATCGTAATTCCTCCCCCGACCTCATAAAATTGCTAACCCTTACCGTGCAGACCCTGCGGTTAAGGGTCGTTAATTGACCCGTTAAAAGTAACCAGATTCTGTTATATTCATTTATATTATACCCATTTTGTTTATTAAATTTACATGGAGTGCCACTCCGTCATGGAACCCCCCCCCCCGTGGTCGCTCTACCCCCCTCTCCGGCGATGTTGCTCCCCCACCCCCCACCCCGCCCCCCCGCCGACCTGCCCAGGCCTCCTCCCCCCTCCTCGGCCCCCTTCTCCTCCCCGTCATCCACCCTCGACCCTCGCCCTCCGCCCTCCTCCCTTCCGCCTCCCTGCCCAGGCATCCTCCCCTCCGCCCAGGCCTCCGCCCCATCCAAGCCTCCTCCCCTTCTCCCCTCCGCCTCCCTGCCAAGGCATCCTCCCCTCCGCCCAGGCCTCCGCCCCGCCCAAGCCTCCTCCCCTTCCCCTCCGCCTCCCTGCCTAGGCCATCCTCCCCTCCGCCCAGGCCTCCGCCCCGCCCAAGCCTCCTCCCCTTCTCCCCTCCGCCTCCCTGCCCAGGCCTCCTCTCCACCCGCTCAGGTCGCTTTGACAGTGCCCTCCTCTCCGCCCGCTCAGGTCGCCTCCCCTGCCCAGGCCTCCTCTCCGCCCGCTCAGGTCGCTCCAACAGTGCCCTCCTCTCCGCCCGCTCAGGTCGCCTCCCTGCCCAGGCCTCCTCTCCGCCTCGCTCAGGTCGCATCCCAATGTCTACTCCAGTACCCTGCTATGCCCACTGTGTTGTAGTTCGTGCTGTATGATCTAAGTACACGCTCTTGTCGAGCTGCACACGCTCTGATAGTCCGCCGGAGGGAGCGACGCCAACGAGGAGGACGAGCAGCCACGAGGAGGTCCTGAACGCTCTAAGCTTGCGAGGAGATGGCAACCAGAGAGAGGGGGGAGAGAGAATGAGGAGAGAGGGAACATAGGGGTGGAATATCCACCATTGGATGTCCATTGGTTAGACTAACTCAAGACTAACTCAAGCAGTTGACTCAAATAAAGTTAAAATTAACGGCAGGGTCTGTGAGGTAAGACGGAGCAAGTTTACAGTGTCGAGGGAGGAATTACGATGTTTCAAAGGTCGTAGCGGTAATTGCAAAAGATTCTAGGGTCTGCCGGGTAAAAATCCCTTTTTAAAAAAGACAGTTATATTCCATCAAAGAATACAAAATTGGTAGTTTTCAAGTAAACATCCAACAACCCAGCAAAATTACATGGGTACCAATTAAAAAAGTTGAAACACTGGAATTACCTCGTTTGCCCAGCCTTCAACACACAAAAACATCCAGGGAGTACCCATCATTTGTAGAAAAAGCATGTGCTTCTTGTATGTTGAGGCCAATTTCAGCGAGCAATGAAGTCAACTGAATAAATAAAACCATAAGAATCATAGAGGTATTAGTATAACTAAAACACAGGTTCGCTATTTAGCAAGACTGGGAAAGAAACTTGAATCTACTAACAGACTAGCAAATCTTTAGTCAAATTCAAAGGTGGCTTTACGCAAAAGAGAGAAGAAAATCCTCACTTGCTACAAACTTAAAGCAAATGACGATGCCATTTCTTGATTAAAAAAGTTGTGATGCTCACTGAGAAAGAAGCTGAGTTATCACATTTGATCATGAATCAATGCACTAGAACATAGAAGCACCTAAGCATGGCTAACTAAATTTAAAAAAAAATGATTCTTCAAATTAGTCTTCCGTAGAAGATAAAGTTATGGGAAATAATGAATATTAACTCATCAAAATCAAGCAAGAAAAGTTTGACTGTCTCATTAGAAAAACACAAGCAAGCAACATATATATGGGAAATTTGTAATAAAAAACCTTGGTATTTTTAATAACTGTTATAATTATCATTAGAGCAAAAGACACACACTTCATCTGTCGATCTCCCCCCGAGGGAAGTGTCCATGGAGGAGGATTCCCTTCACAGTCACATTAATAGCAAACGCCCCAAAAAATATTGTAGCAGAGCTCAATTGAATAAAAATTGGATTGAGTAATTTCAGGCTTTTCAGCTCAAGCTACTCCACTAACTCAACTTGCCCCCAAAGATGACCTACAATTTATCCCTCTAGCGAAGGAAAACATATACAAAAACTATAACCAAGTCTTTGCTAAGTGGGGCCTGCAACATGGATATGCTACCATCGATCAGATTTATAATGAACATACTTCGTACATTATTTCCAATACTTCTGTGTCTTCCTCAAACCTCCATGGAAGGCTTATAATTCAATTTCAACTTTTGAGAAGTCGAATGGATCCTTTAGCAAAGACAAACGGAAGAAGAGCCTAATCAATCAATCTAACCAGATCTCTGATTGCTAGAAATATTTCCCAAGTTCCTTAAATTTTGTCATCTATCTACATTGCTAAACACGTCCAATATATATCATATTAATACCTAGGTAATAGCTAGGCTCTCTTTTAAACAAGATGCAATTTCAAATTCTAACTAAGAAAAACTCCCAACTTTGATACAGACCTTAGATTAAGTAAAAGATGAACAGGACAATGCGTAGCAGTTCACAGAATTGCACTCAATTAATGCTTTCAATTCATAATCAAAATAGTGCACAAAGTTACCTATTTTAATAGGAAGCAATTTCCGCAAAGATAAGCATTGATGAATGTTCTTAAATTCAATAAATTTAGACTTAGTGTTAAAAAAATGATATGAAAAGTAAGGGGGGCAAAAATAAGATCCTCAGAAATACCTGGCTAAGAAGTTTTGGTTTGTCATCTGAAGAAAATGTAACTTCATGCATAGGCCTGCATCAAGATTTCAAAAGGTACACAAGTTCAGATTTTCAAGTGAAGTGAATATACACTGTCAACTGCACCATAGAAAATATTGCTACAACAAACGTTTGAGTCAAATATTGCTACAAAATACAACTTAACTAGAACAAGACACCATTGCATACAAAAGTCTCAAGATAATTTAAACAACTTTCAAATTCTAAAACTATGGGTTTGTGTAGATGCCACAAAAGAATGAAGTCAACGGTGGTCTACATGTAGATATTTTGTGTGTGTGACATTTTCTGGGGACACAGTAATGCTGGAATCTGTAAACCCACATTTATTCCTCCCAAGGGAGATAAAAAGGGAAAATGTCAATCAAGTAAAAAGATAATCCCCTAAACATACACACAAGGTAGGGAAGAAAAAATTATTGTGATAAAAAAATCACACCACCAATATCTCAAAGAATTGCAAAGGAGACACACTGGAAGATATTTCTGCAGGAATGTCTAATTTAAAAGACCATTGTACAACTTTTCCAATCTATGATAAAGGTCCATCATCACTTTCATGGTCTCAGCAAAGGAGGAAGCATTCATATTTTCATATCATTTGTTTTACAACTCGAGCAGTTAGTAATTTCCTTTCAGATATTTGTTGCTATATAACATCAGCTTATATGCTAAAAGTTAATACTTTTCTATAGTTAGTATTTCCTTTCAGAAACCAAAAACATTGCAAGCTTCGAATGGCTTCTGCAAATGAAATGGTTGGAAGTTTTCTCTTGCATAACTTACACGTTTTTGAGCAACATTGGCACAAAGAAGAATACCTGGGAGCCAACGTACTGGCATTGGCAACCTATCTCCATCTTGGACGTGTGGTTTGTTGCCTTCAATTGCAAGAGCTTCAAGATTCGGTGATGAACCAAAAGCCGGAGGAGGGTGCACACTGAAACCCAAAAAAAAGGAAAAAGAAAATTCCAGCTCAGCATGCACGAGGCCTTCACAAATTATTTAATACAACTCAACAGCTGCCAAACATAAGGGTGGTAATATGAAAAGCACCAGATGCATAAAAGGTAGATAAAATATAAGTTTTTCGAGGCCGATATTGATTCGCAGACTAGGAACTCGCATCATCTTAACGTGTTCATTTATGCCAAATATGCATATATATATATGATAACAATGCCTCGAGCTTTATTTTTTTCTATTTTATGTAAATTACAAAATTGTCTAACGGCAAAATGATTAAACCCCTTAGTTGCATTACTAAATACACAACAAATTGCTTAAGGTTTGCAAATATTAATACAAAAAATTCTATAGAATTGCCATGAACTACTCATTCATTAGTTTTTCATCAAGGAAAAAGTAGCCATTTCAATGTCAACATAATATGATTTAGCATGGTTATATCGAAACCAGCAGCCATTTCGACATTAATATAACATGATTTAGCAGATACACACACACCGCATTTGAGCAGAGTAGAATATCCCTTGCGCATTAAAAACAATTAAAGAACGAGATTTAAGCATCATGGTGTTGTAGATATACAAATCAAACGTCTGATATAAGCATACTCTCCTCTTTTGAAAATAATTTGACGAAGTCTCTTCCTCCTGCATATCCGATTCATATGGATTCCCATCACGTACAACCGGTACCTATATAAATTAGAAACAAATGACCCCTTTGAAATTAGAGTCTAATAATCCTCAGATAATATGACTGTAATTAAAGCAAAACATTGCAATAAATAACAATCATTTTCTTCTCATTTTTTCAAGTTTTCAGATAGAACGGTTATCCTTGAATTCCCGTTCTAATTTATTCTTAAAAAATACAGTTGCTGCACTAATTTATTGTTCTTGGCATCACCGGTGTCAAAAGGTGAAAGTTTTATCAAAATGAGATAGCAAGAAAATATATCAAGAAAGAGGAGGTCCCAACGAACAATAAAAACTGAGGTATTTTGGAGCTTTGAGGCCCCCGAAGAAGGGTCCACTATCCAATCATTCATGGAATATAAGAGCGAAAATGCAATTACTGGATCAGAGGCTGCATAGATATTTGTTTAAAATGGAGTTATTTATGCTCTATCCAGTATCCACCACGCATTTTTTAAAATCTTTAAGGATTATGAGATCATACGATAATTCACGCATCGAGCAGCAAGAACGGTTATCTGATCGATCCGAAAAAAGGTCAGAAACAATGCTTATTGTAAACAAAAGGCGTCATTTATTAAAACTATGCGCAAGATCCAAGAAGCTTCATTAGTAAGAAAAAACCAGCAGCCACAAAATATATCGTTCCTATTGGCGCATACTGACAAGTCTAAATTGGTCCCCCGGCTCCATTCCAACTACTCCAAATGCGTCCGCTCACCAATAAAACCAACACAGAAATTACGAACTCCCGTGGCTCCAGCATATGGAAGACATCAAGGTAGATGCTACGGATCGGATCCATAGCAAAATCATCAGAGAAACAAAAAATGAATCGAGAGAGGCATGCATAACGCGTAATTTACACCGGAACCGATTGCACGAAGACCGTAATTTCGCACCCGCAGTTCACATTGAAAAAAACCATTCAGAAATAACAAAACTGCAAACCGCAATCAATCAATCAGCCGATCACCTGAACGACGCGGACCTCGAACACGGGCCGGTTCGCAGGATCCGTCGCCATCTGCAGGAGCCGCTTGTGCATTAGCACGTCCTCGGCGCGCTCGACATTCACATCCAGCGCGTACCTGATCCAGAAACAGCAGACATCGGAGCCATCAGGATATCACGACGATCCGCGGGCACCTGCGGGATCGGACGGGGGACGGGGTTACCGAGCGGGGGAGGCGGTTGAAGTGCGCCCAGAGCTCGTCGTCGAAGTCGTGGAGGCTCGCCTCCTCGAGTGGCGGAGGCGGCGGAGGACCTCGTTGTAGACCTCAAGCTTCCGCGATTCTGCTTGGACTGCGCGGCGGACTCCACCGAGCGGCTGCTGCAGCTCTCCGTGTCGTCCATCGCCATGGGAGGAGGAGGAGATTTGTTGCTTGGATCGCAAGGAATTGGATGGGGGGTTCACGTGAAGGCGGAGAGGGAAGGCGGGGAAGGGGAAAGAGGAGTGGGGGAGGAGGAAGCGAGACGGGGAATGCTTGATGCTAATAAAGGAAGGTGGAGGGTGGGGGGCTTTTATATGGATAAATATCTCTTTGGCTTGGATTGGTATTAATGTGGGCAGCTTGTCTGTGTTTCCTAACCCGAACCGGAGGAGGCTTGGTCTGTATTACCCATTCTGGCGGAGTCACGGCTTGGCGGAGACATCTTGCACCTCGGATTATATGTGGACAACCTGTGGATGCTAAAGGTTCGTTTGGTTATCGGGTTATTTCGAGATAATTCTGTCCTACATTCTTGGGTTGGAAATTCATCAAAAATCAATGTGACATCACATCACATTTCTTATTACAACCATCTCTCAACTCTCGTAACTATCCAAACATCTACTATTTACATAAGGACACTTAACGCATCTCATCCCAACAACCAAATAGGACCTAAGCTAGATATCACTATGCCCATTGATTATAGATAGATTGCAACTTCTATATTGTGCCTCATGTCGTACGATATTTATTTAGGATGTTTTTTGAAAATTTGATGCGGAGAAAAAGATGTGAGGCATCAAGTGAATGAGCCATATTGATTTTATTGTACTAGTATATCGTATTTCTTGCATTTTTGAATTATCCTTTTAGATTTATGTTCCCTCAACATTTTTGTTTTCCCATGGATCATTCAATTTAATGTGTATTCCGATCACGATGGTTTGTTTCAAGTGGTCCGTTCTACCCATTGTGCAAGATGGAGATTTATATAGTGAAAATATTAACAATGTTTTTTATTGAGGAAAGGAAGATGAGACAAAGAAGATGGAATATGTAAAATTGGACTTTATTCTCTATTCATGCTTTGTTATGTGGTGGGATAAGGCGGAATAAGTAAAATTATTCTTACTATTTGTTTGATTTTGTTCTTGAGAATGTAAAATAAGAGTAGCTATTATGAAATAGGTAACGTGAACATTGGGTAAATAGTCATCATTACTAAAGGTGATAAAGAAAATCCTAGAAGAAGAGGAGGGGAGAAACCCTGAGTATCTTTTCTTATTCCCAATCAAGGAAATTGGTGTTTGAAGTGCGGGAAGGGATGCTGCGATTAGTAGATTAGGTTTAAGTTCGGGACGTTACAAATGGTATCAGAGCGGGTTCCTCTGATAATGGAAAGGGCTACCCGGAGGAACCTAAGCCGAGAACGTGCAGCCGCCACTATCACTAGGAATAAGTAATGAGTCATGTCGCAACGAGAATGTTGCGAATATAAGTGGGGGAGGTTGTAACACACATGCCTTCAAACATAATCCCGCATCTAAAACTCACAAAGTGTGAGAGTGGATTATAAGTGGTGGGGACTACTATTTGACAACTGGGACTTAAGCATTTTGGGTGGTTGTCAACGGATTTATTTGAACCCAAACCTAACAAGTTGTCGGGTCAGTTTTCCTCGATAACAGATCGGGGGCCTAAGTCCGGGACGTTACAAATGGTATCAAAATGGGTTCCCTCTGATAGTGAAAAGGGATACTCGAAGGGACCTAAGCCGGGAGCGTGCAGCCGCCACTGTCACTGGGGATAAGTGATGGGTCATGTCGCAATGAGGATATTGTGAATATAAGTGAGGGAGGTTGTAACACCCATGCCTCCAAATATAGTCTCACATTTTAAAACTCAAAAAGTGTGAGAGTGGGTTAAAAAGTGGCGGGGATTACTATTTGATAACTTGAGTTTAAGTATTTTGGATGGTTGTCAATAAGTCCATGTAAGTCCATATTCAAGAAGTTGTCATGGTCAATTTTCCTCGATAACGGGTCGTGGACCTAAGCTCACGACGTTACACAAGATATGCTACAGAGATTGTGGTAGGCATTATCGCTATTTATCCATGATAATCATCACCATCGCGATCGAGTGTTTTGTGTGTGATAATCATCACCATCGTTCGCTCGTGATAAGTGAAGATCACTCATACATGATCGCGGTGGTAAGATCAACCAAATAGATGTTAGTGATGTCCATTGTAGCCTATGTTACGTGACTATAGGATTCACCCTCAAGAAAGGCATGCTTTATGAGGAGAGAGGTGAACGTATAAGTAAAAAACTTTTGTTATTGGGTTAGCCATGCATAAAGCTGCCTTTCTTGAGGTCAATGGAAATTAGTTTAGGCCCCGTTCGTTTGGAGGATAAGGGGGAGTGGAATAAGGGGAATAAGCTCCCGACACGCTTCCCCGTGGTACGACTATTCCCCATTATTTCATCTTATTTCACTCTTATTCCTATCTTTATCCCACTTTACCTACATTTATTTCACCTTATTCTCCTTATTCTTATCCTCCAGCCGAACGAGAATAGACCCTTATTCCCCTTATTCCCCATCCTTATTCCTGCTTATTCTCCTACCGAACGGGCCCTTAAACTTTCCAAAAAAAAGGTGAACGTATAAGTAAAGGGCTTATTAAAGGAATGAGACATTTAAAGTAAGAAATCTGGAGGTTTGACAAGGATAAGAAATCTTCATCAAATATTTTCAAATTAAATATATGGAAGAAAATGGAATAAGTTGCGCTCGTAACAAGAAATTCTTTTAAATCAAGAAGGCATAGCATAGACAATAGCATTGCAAATCAAACTGAGAGTGTCTCGGAAATGGAAGAGCATTCAGGTACAAATGCATATCCGAATTTATACTAAAAATACACAGTATTGTAATATTCACTAATATGATGTGGTCACTCGTAAAATTCCAAATATTTTATTAGCTATGTCCTAATGCAAACTGCCCGATTTTATTCTGCCTCAATAACTCCACTCTGAGAATATCCAAACTAATTTTTAATTACCTCCATATTTTTTTACCATTTTCACACCTCAGCCCTTGAGATCGTATCTAATTGCACAACTCGAGTAAATTAATTTACTCTTTCACTCCAATCCTTAATACGGGCATGTGTGTTAATTATAGTAAGGGTCATGGTATAAAAATTCCATATTTTATAAGTAAACTTGCACTATTTCCATTTGCCGTGTAAATTTCACAGGCTTAAACGGTCCTCTCTTTCCTAACTTGAAGTTCAATATACTGACAAAATACTGCGTTTCAAAATTTTGCATCTTCTTGTGGACGTTATTAAAAGATAGAAAAAGGAGAAAATGTGGACGAGAAACGTCTGTTCCTCGAATTTTAATGAAGAAAGTATTTCCTTCCTCGAAAAGGCGTACACAATATAAAATTATAAATAATGGGAACGTGAGATTAATTGGAGAAGATATCGTTCCACAATTGGCTTTCCCGACGACACACAGGAAAATAAAACACAGTAAGCGCCAATAGAGCAACACGGCGGCGATTTTGAAGGACAAACAGAAATGTGGAATTTTGAAAACGACCCCTATCAATTTTTGTATTTGCACCACTACTTTGTAAATTACATCGGGACCTTTGTATACTAACTCTTACAATTATTGGATAGGGGCACAGTGTGTGTATATATAGTAAAAGTATTATATGGGTCATAATGTAAAAACAAATGTTGTAGT
Source organism: Ottelia alismoides (assembly GCA_037367405.1). Taxonomy (NCBI): domain Eukaryota; kingdom Viridiplantae; phylum Streptophyta; class Magnoliopsida; order Alismatales; family Hydrocharitaceae; genus Ottelia; species Ottelia alismoides. The sequence goes on from JAZKJV010002086.1 coordinate 29,936, forward strand.
GGCTGTGATGCAAATTAGCCTATTTAGGAATCATGATATAAAAAATCCAAGAAAGATTCGGGAAGGAGAACATGCCACGTAATTAATGACATCACCCTTATTTATGTAGGGGAAAATATAACCGCTTGCAATGGGTCACCTAAATTTAAGTCCCGTGAATTGTATATGGCTTGCATTTTCGTCGTCAAGATTGCTTTATTATACAAAAAAAAATGGTATGATTCCGTATTTATTTATAAGGTCTTTATCACTTGTGTCCCTCTGAGATATTGCAAAATCAGTTATGCACTTCTTTTTTTTTAGAATATCAATTGTGCTTCTAACTTCTTACATTGTTATCACTTACACAATTTCGTCGTTAGTTTCTTTGTCATGGTTTATTCAAACCAAGGTTTAGTTAAGAGGAGCATAGTTGTCATAGTTGTCAGAACCAACCCACCCCTCCCTCCCCCTCCTCTGCCTTGACCTCCTCGTCTGACGCCCACACATGGTAGACATGATTTTCGACCTTGCTGCTTTGTAGGAGTTCCTTCTTCATGCTCGACGGAATGGAGTAAACATCTTCAGTCATGGCCCTCGAGGTATGATTCGTTATTCTGGAGGTGAGGAAACTCGATGAAGAGGCTCTGGAGCAGATGCTTGCTAGTGGTCGATGGTGGAGGGGGTTGGAGGAGGTGGGGGTGGGAGAGGAGGGTCTTGGAGGAGGTTGGGGTGACAGAGCAAGGGGCAGGAGGAGGAGGTGTGGCCAACGTAGAGGGCAATGGAAGAGGTGGGTGCTAGAAGAGGTGGGGTGGAGGAGGGGCGAGTTGGAGGAGGTGGGGACCGAGGAGGAGGGGTTGACAGTAGAGGGGCCTGGAATATATGCAGTTTGTAGGGGAGGGGCTTGGAGGAGGTGGGGGAGGCAGCGAATGGAGATGGAAAAGGTAGGACATAGGAGGTGGGTGCTAGAAGAGGCGGTGTGATGGATGGGGTGGGATGGAGGAGGTGGGAGGAGGGTCACGATGGAGGGGCCTTGAATGGATGGGGGTTGCAGGGGAGGGGCTTGGAGCAGGTGGGGCAGCATAGGAGGTGGGCGGCATAGGGTGGGGGCATGAGTAGCTATGGGCGGTGGAGAGGGATGAGGAGGAGGGGGTTGACGCTGGAGGGCCTAGATGAGTTGAAGGCTGTGAGGGAGGAGCATGGAGGAGGTGGGTGTGGCGGGGAGGTGGGCGGCACAAAGGATGGGGGTGGGGGAGGTCTTGGCGACGGTGGGATGGGGCTGGAAGAAGTGGGGTTGAGGAGGAGGGGGTAGGCGATGGAGGAGATCGGGGTTGTATTGGAGGGGCGAAGGGCCTGAAGGAGGTGGGGCGGTGGAGGAAGGAGGAGCCGGTGAAGAAGGGGGTCGAAAGAGGTAGGAGAATGAAGGAGGAGAACAAAATGACTAATCTACCCTCGTTATTAGTTAGAAACTACCGTTACATCCAAAAGTTAACGTCCATTTGGGACGTAAGTGAACGTCAACTAAATGAAGACACATGTAATAAAATTGGAAGAATGTAAGATCACAAACCAAACTGATATTCGAAAAAAAAAGAAGAGTATATTTATATGTAATATCTCATAGGAGACAACACAAAGTGATAAAATCCCTTATACCTAATAGATATAGGAGAAATTAGTAATTCTCAAGCGAACCACATGGGGATATCTATAGTTTACCGAGGGGTGGAAGAAAATAATCCGGGAAGATTTTTAACAAAAATAAAAAAGTGCATTTTCAATTTTGTCACAAAGGTGTGCGTCGTTTCCTCAACTTGGCAAAAAGAAGGCATCTTCGAATCTCACGTTTCTATTAGGTCTATTGCTACTAAAATAACTTTTTATGTATTATTTCCGTATCTCGTATTTACACAATCCTTTGTTATTGATATTGTTAGATTAATGCGATTTTTGAATACACTTTATTCAACCAAATTCAAAATAATACCGTAGAATGGAGTTACATGGCTAGAAATACAAAGGGTATATTAAATAAAACGTCCCAAAATTTACGATAATGTCAAAACGATAGGCCCTTAAAAAATAATTTGACACGTCGAGGTCTATTATACAGTACTACAAGAGGTTTACGATGTTCGATATTTTCGTTAAGATGATGAAAATCAACTTTAAAATGTTCTCCTTAAACAAATGTTGAGTGATATAGCATTAGCTACATGGTACCATGTCATTGTTCTTGTTACCATCGTCGTCGTCAAAATCTTAGGTTATATGATACTTGTCATAAGGATCTGTAAACTTGTGAGTTTTTCCAATAAAACTTGAGTTCTTAACTTTTTAAAAATTGCGCTTGAATCGATATATCATTACAAAATTCCCATCCTATGCCATTTTGCTACCTACTCTAGGGCTTTTATATTACATTAACGAAAAAGGATCTTCTTGTGAAATTTGGAAGTATACAAGGACATAAGTGCAATTATAAAAGAGTTAGGGGCATAACTATGTCTCGGAAGGTACAAAGTATAATATCCCTTTTCTTATAATAGCAAAAACAATGACGTATCACGCACTACTATAAAAACCATGTATTTATATCGATACAAGATAAGTTGTATTATTCTGATGAAAATGCTGAAATGCAATTGACAAAATATTACCATGCTAAACTCCAAACACTAGAATATCATAAATTAATTCCTAAAACCTTGCGACGCATCTATGCAATTTACCCAGATACAAATTACATACCACCGGATAAGTATCGATACGGTATAGCACAATATAATATGTGTTTATAATAAAACAAAAGGATTAGGTATTTGTTTAATCAAGAATCGCAAGTGGAATGGAACCGCAGAGATCTGAAAGGGGGAAAAGGAGGAGCCAAATAAAAGATCTATACGTGTCGAGCACCACTAAGTATAGTATGAGATAAAGATAGACGTCCATGTCGTGAAATCAAAAGGTTTCGTACGGTTTAATTTTTAGATCTGGAGGAATAGGAAAAAGTGAAGTCGTTGTGGATAACAGGATAAGGCTCCTGGATTCCCCTCGCCGATTCCATGAGAGTCCCATTAGGATATGACGTGTAATTCCAGTGGAAAATTATATTTTAATCTCATGGGTCTCGTGACAAGCCTCCCTAAGTTTTGAGGATAAAAATGCAAATATACATGTACGAATTTTGACGACTTAACCACCGTAGATTTTGTAATTGTTTCGCAATCACTCTTAGGGTGTGTTTGGTTAGCGGGTTAAGACGGGTTAAACTGATAGAGGGTAATTTGTTATTGAGTTTTGGTGTTTGGATAGAGGGTGAAATCAGGGACAAAGCCAGAAAATTCTTTTTTTTTGGGGGGGGGGGGCGCTAAATTATTTGGGGGTGCGGGGGGGGGGGAGCAAATTATTTATCTAATTTACCTTGTCATTTTACTTGTTAGTATTTCGGGAGGGGCTCCTACATTATAATGTGAGTTACAAAAGCTATTTTGTTGAAATTTGTTTTTAAAATCCAACCTATAAATCTTCGAATAATGTTATACATATCCTTCGATTTTCGCTCAAATCCACAATCATTTGCTATTTTATATGAATGGTAAAGAGTCTGGTTCTCTTTTAAATAAGATTTAAGTTGCTTAAATATTTATTGGACTTTTAACCACTAAGATAAATAGGAAATGATATCGGATATGAGAGAAATTTGGAGGATATGTAGAGCATTAATGGAAGTTTTAATTTATGATGTTGGGTGTGTGGAAACGAACTCAGTCTATAAGGCGAGCTTCCAATAATTTCGTAATTTATTGAAACTAATATCGGGAAAGTATTTTTTACAAAAAAATAGCCATATAAACTTATAATCGAACATAAATAATATCTATAAACATCGTATTGACAAAAAGATCCCTACAAAACTCTTCATATCACTGAAATACATATTTATTATTGTGATATTAAGTAGAGTTCAATGGGGCTGCCTCCGCGCTATTTTCGATGTTTTTTATTTTTTTTTGAAAAATATCGCATGTATATTAATCCCTATATCCCTTCTATATGCCATTCGAATTTTGTCAGAAACAGAAACTCCTACGGCCTCCATCCAGACAATCATTTTTAACGGTAACATGATTTTTCAATCGACACCATCTCGATGGAGGCCGTAGGAGTCTTTGTTTCTGACAAAATTCAAATGACATATAGGAGAGATATAGTGAGGAATATACATGGCTATATTTTTCAAAAAAAAATAAAAAAAACGTCGAAAACGACGCGGGGGCAGCCATTGTTGGCTGCCCTAAAGGGGCAACCCATGTTCAAACAAGTAACATTATACAATACTTTTTACTTATATAGATGAGAAAAATATAAATATGTCTAACAATCCCTTATCATATGTGTTATACGTATTTTGACATGTGTACATATATCCGCATACTATTTTAAAATCGATGCAGATAAAAATAGGGTTGCAAACATGCGGATACAAATATGCATGCTCCCCCGCCACATTTTCCCCTTTTTTATTTTTTTTGAAAACTTCTTCCGTGGATTTTTCATCAATATATCCCTATATTATGCTACTAAAATTTCGTGTGAAACAGAAACTCCTACGGCATCCATCCAGACGAAGTAGTTTTCAGCAATTCTGTTACCGTTAAAAAATGATTGTCTGGATGGAGGCCGTAGGAGTCTCTGTTTCACATGAAATTTTAATAGCATAATATAGGAATATAGTGATTAATATTCACAGAAGAAATTTTCAAAAAAATAAAAAAATAGGGAAAATGGAGTGGGGGGAGTCAAGTTAGCTTCCCCTATGGGCAGCCACGTTAAAACCCATATGTATATGAGTTTAATGGGGCAGTCCCCTTGGGGCAACCAACAATGGCTGTCCTCCATGCTATTTTCGGCATTTTTTTATTTTTTTTTGAAAAATATCGCCATGTATAGTCATCCCTATATCCCTCCTATATGCCATTCGAATTTCGTCAGAAACAGAGACTCCTACGACCTTCATCGAGATGATGTCGATTTAAAAAATCATGTTACCGTTAAAAAATTACTGTTCGGATGGAGGCCACAGGAGTCTCTATTTCTGATGAAATTCGAATGACATATAGGAGGGATATAGGGATGAATATACATGGCGATATTTTTTGAAAAAAAATAAAAAAGTGCCGAAAACGACGCGGGGGCAGCCATGTTGGTTGCCCGAAGGGGGCAACCCCATTAATCTCTATGTATATACTAGAAAAATATGCAATCATATCCATTTTAAGATCTTAAAAAATGAAAGAGGTTTCCAAATCCATATCTATATATGCAAAGAAAAAAAAGAAAGATCGTTATCTATACCATACATGCTAAATAAAAACTAATCCATGACGATTTATAAACAGGTACGATGATGGACATATACAGATGTGTCAGTATCAGATTATGCACACCATGTAATGTTAACGATTAATTGTTGTAATTAGATCATATATATATATATACATATATTGATTTTTTTGTTGAGATATAGGGGGCTATTATACATAACATGTATATTTTAACTATTAAATAATATATTTAGATTATATATAATACTATATATTAAATATAAATATGGACTTTGGTTGAGAGCTGGGGGGCTAAGCCCCCACCCGTCCCCCCCTCTCTCCGTCACTGGGTTAAATTGAGGGTAGGTTAGAAGTAGGTTTGTTATGATATGATTGTATTGAAGTTTGAAAAAGTGAGTAGTTATTGTGATGTGAATGTATTGAAGTTTGAAAAGGTGAGTAGAAGTGGAATAGTTTATAATTTTTTTATGATATGATGGTATAATATATTATTTTTTGATAGGATTGATGATGTAAATTGATTTACCTGCAACCGAACGGGCCTTAGGCATCGTTTGGTTGCAAGATTGGACAGAGTTGGGTTAGGGTACCCCGGAGTACCCTCCTTCCAACCCTCCTCACAGTTTACTATTCACATGAGTACCCCAACTCAACCCAATACTGCAACCAAATGAACCCTTAAGGTGTGTTTGGTTAGTGGGTTATCTGGAGGAGGATAATCTGTTTTTATATTTTAGTGTTCGGTTGGTGTGTTTAGAGTTGGGAGGATCTGTGTGATTTGACTATATTGAAATTTGAAAAAGTTGGTAGTTATTATGATATGATTGTATTGAAATTTGAAAAACTGAGTAGTTGTTGTGGTGCGATTGTATTGAAGTTTGGAATAATGAGTAAAAATTGAGTATTTTATAATTTTTAGATGATATAATGGTATAATATATATTTTTTTGATGGAAAGAGAGTGTGCCCCACTAGTGGGTTAGAAATATGGATTTTGGAGGGTAACCCCCTAACCGAACACCCATTTAAAGTGTGTTTGGTTCATGAGTTATCTGGATGAAGGTAGCCCGTTTTTGTGTTTTGGTGTTTGGTTGATGGGTTTAGAGTTGTGAGGATTTGTGTGATGCGATTGTATTGAAAATTGAAGAAGTGAGTAGTTATTATGATATGATTGTATAGAAATTTGAAAAGGTGAGTATTTGTTGTGATGTGATTGTATTGAAGTTTGGAATGGTCAGTAGAAATTGAGTATTTTATAATTTTTAGAAGATACGATGGTGTAATATATTTTTTTTGATGGAGAGAGAGTGGGTCCTATTAGAATGTTAGAAATATGAGTTTTAAAGGGTAACCCTCCCAAAGTGGGGGTAACTCCATCACCGAACTCCTCTTGTAGTATTACTCCATGACCCTCGTTTGTTGCTGAGTTATCTCCTATTCTACTATAGATCTCATATTTGGTTTGCTGTAATGTTTTTAATTGCTTTTAGCAACATTGCATAGTTGTGATGTAATTTTCAAAGGATGATGGTGCAAATACATAAATCATATAGGTTACGATGTAGTTGGGCAAATATTTTGAGGATCATGATGTGAAAAGTCCTATATGATTTTTGGAGGACTATGCGGATTGCCCCAAGTCCTATCTTATCAGTCTCACCAATATAAGGTGGTTACGAGGGTAATCGCCAGCAAAATAAGGTCCATCCTCTTTTGAATTATCTCACGTATTCGAAGCAGTTTTCTTAAAGGAATGCAAATATCAGACAATATATTGCTGCTTCTGAAATCATGTATACTGCAAATGAGGCAAATTCAAGCATGGAAAAGGCATTTGATCATATGGAATGGAGATAAATAATAAACTCGTTATACTAATTGTAGTTTTCAACTCGATTTGTTGATCTTGTCCATTCGTACATTTTTTCATTCACATTTTCGATGTTGATTAATGGAATTCCATCGAAAACTATCACCCTCTTAGAGGTATTAAACAAGAATACTCTCTTGCCCTTCTTATTTATTCTCAACGTCGAGTTCTTATTGAGGTTGATTAAGTTTGCATCTCAATAAAAGCTCATCGAAGGGTACAAAATGCATGATTAATGTCGCATGTTACACAACTCATGCATGTGGATGATGCTATTATTTTCGAGAAAGCATCTATCCCAGAAGTTAAGAGTATCTCTCGTCTTTTGCTTATCTATGGGATGTACTATGTGAAAATAGTGAATTATGAAAAATCCAACATCACATGGGGCCAAAATACTAACTTGGCATCTTCAAGGATCCATAATGGAGGAGCTCAATATCAATCTTCCCTTTGAAAAATGGACGTATTTAGGTTGCTTGATGTCAGGAAAGCATGCATATATACCACAGAGAGAAAAGTAAGCTGGCGGGCTGGAAAAATAAAGCTCTCTCACAAGTAGGAAGAATGACACTCATTAAAGTGGTGCTCTCAGCATGACCTATATATCTCATGAGTATGAACTTACTTGTTGTAAATACATGTGTGATGAAGCGCTAATCGACTAATCTAAGTGGGTCTTGTTATAAGCTGTAATACGAGTTGATTAACATGACATCAGAACCAAGCTACGAATCTCCACGAAGAGGGCTTGGCTTAAATTTATACCTGGATAAGTCATGTGTCGAATACAAGGACACTAGCAATGAGGTCTATTAAGTAAGGTTTAAATATTAGGTTAAGTAATTAAGATGTTATTGATGAAGCTACGTTTCATCATCTTTATTCTATCATTTTGGCCTTAAAAACCCTAGTAAATGCGTGTAAATAGGCTTAATTTAGGCATTTTATCATCCATGCAGTATTGTGTAAGTATTGTATAAAATGTGGTTTTTAAAGCCAAAATTATAGAATAAAGAAAAGAAACGAAAAAAATAAAATATTGTAAATATTTTATGACCCGAAACCCCGAGACCTAGGCATCTCTATGACTAGGTCGACAAGGAATAAAGTAGGGGAGATAAGGGCCAAAATACAATAAAAATTCCTTTTAATTCATTCATTCTTTATTCATTTTGGGACCTATTTTTGGTTCCACTTTTTATACACCAAATAAAGAAACATTGAACATGAAAGTTGTAGATAATTAAAATAAAAATACAAAATTGATTTCACACAAAAATAATATACAGATAAAAAGTTATGATCTCAATAAAATTCTAGAATCCCAACTTCCCAGACTTGTATCTCACAAATAAAAACTCTAAATGCATCGAACTCACCTTTAATTGTATATAATTTCAAATAAGCTATTTAATGGCAGTGGTTTTGCATTTGGCGGAGCTATGGTTTGAAAGTTGAGTTTTGGACCCCTTTTGTATACTTGTACAGATTAAAATAATCATTTTATTATTTATTCATTATTTTTACCATTTTATATTTTTATAATTTTGTGAATATTATTTATAATAAATATGTACATTAAAAAACAAGAATAAAATACAAATAAAATACAAAAATAAAATACTTGTAATATAATACATAGGTATAATATCAATACACATACCTATATAATTTATACTTCTATTTTATTAAGTGTACAAAACACCTCAGAAAAATAAAATAAAAATACATTTAAGTGTATAAAAATATTTTATAAATTTATAAATTAATCAAAAAAATAAATAAAATTAAATATACAAATAAAAATAAAATATTAAAATACATAGATAAAGATACCTATATAAGCCTAAAAAGGTAAATTGTAATTTTATTCCTCATAAAAATAAATAAAAATCAGAATTAAATACTTTACAAAATTATAAACATTTCTTATTTTATACCTAAAAATTAATTAAATCATTTATTATTTTTAAACAAATTAATAAACCTTTTTACCAGGGATTTTCCTGGTTGGTCCACGTGGACCAACCAGAACCATCCGCTGGTTGACCTCGGTCAACTCTCTGACCGAGGTCTGTACAGTGTCAGAAGTGGTTTTTGTCGCGTTTTTGCGGATTTTTCGAGGCTCTTCCTTGCATTATCTCGTGATGGTTCCTTGACGACTTTTTCTCCTCGATAAACGATTTTGCACGCCTAGTCTTTACCTCGTGGAGTGGATCAGTGATTCGTGAGATATGCATCGATCTTTGGAGCCTCCCAGCCGTTTGTACAAAAACCTCACTTTCCTCCTTTTTCGAATTTGAACCATTTTTGACCCGCTTGAAGCTTCCTAGACCGAGCTCCGGACAGGTTGTGGTGACAACACAACCTCCAGCTCCTCGGGGAGGCCTTCGACGAGTCGAAGGCGTCGTTCCACCACCTCCGGTGGCCCGCCGCCGTCGAGGTCCTATCTCGGGTGTTTCACCCTTGAGGTAACACCTTTTTATTGATTTTTTTGCTCAGTTTTATTCCTAGTCCCCTCAGCAACCCAATCCCGCATTCAGTTCGCCTGTAACCCATCTCGAGCACCTTCGCCTCCACCTCGCCGGAGCTTGCTCCGGCGAGTTCGCTTTTACGTATCCACTGCTTCATTCCCCCACCTGAGGGTCGTGGCATTTTGCCCACGACTCCCGTAACTTGTCTGGCAGGTCTTGGAGCTTCACGCGTACCCTGGAAGGTGGTTTTGTCGTTGGCCGGAGCATCCTAGAGCCGCCACCGTCTCCGACTTCGTGGTGGATCTACGGTGCTCCTCCACCCTTTTTGACGCCTCCAGGAGATAGAGACAGACTGCAGGAGCGTTGGGCGCCATTTTGGAGCACGAAGGAGCAACAAGGAGGAGGCACGAGGCCGGGGAAGTTCGTCGTCGAGGCCCTTCTTCCCTGTTCGTCCATCGGCCTTCTCCGCCGTCGGATTTCCAAGGTAGCCTAGATCCTCCAGGCACTGTAGGATCGAGAGCTTCGCCAGCCGTCTGATCACTTCCTAACGTTTTAATCTCAGTCGTCGGTGGGTGAAGCGGCATCACGCGATTTGGAGACGACACGTGGATAAGTGGCCCACGCCACACCGCTGGATCGCGCCCAAGGTTGGGTAAATTACTGTGATACCCAGCCAATTTTGCTATTTATTTATTATTACGCAATCTTTTATTTGCAGTGTTATTATTTTTTTAAACTTTATCAATAGAGCCTCAGACTTCATAGAATTGCAGTTAAGCCCTTGCCAGCGAGGCGCACGCTATTTTGCAGACAAGGGCTCTTTGTTTCATTTATTTCTGAGTAGTCCTAGAACATTCCAGAAACGTTGTAATATTCTGGTGAAATTTCAACTTAGCCCTCCTTTGTTTCATTAATTGCTTTTTAATCCCTGCCAGTCACGTGCCTCGTGCACGTGGCTTTAGGCATTTTGTGAAGACACCCTTGGAGTTTTGGCTATTTGTGATTGATCCAGAAGGTTTTTGATTAGTTATCAATTTTGTGGAAATTTTACATGCTGGTCCTCATACTTTTCTTTAATTGCATTTATGCCCCTTGCCCGCGTGTACTTTCTTGTTGTTATCTTGAATTTATTGCATGCATCTTTAAATTGCTAAAAAATCCACAAAAATCAACTTAAGCTCCTGTTGCATAGTAGTTTCACGGTATATTTTCACTTTACATATTTATTGCATTTTATTATTTATAAAAATTCAAAAACACGTATTTTCAGCACTGTTTGTATTATAAAATCCATAAAAATTATAAAATCACCTCAGAAAATTCCCAAAAAATATAGTTTGCTTATTTTAGTGTTTTTTAACTTCAGTCAAAAAATCATTAAAAAATACAAAAGAAAACTCCTAAAAATTAGAAAAGCCCAAAAATCTTCCTAAAAATCTTAAATTATACAAAAATCCTAAAAATGCAATTTCAATTTCTATATTTTCGCTGATTCATTATCTTTCGATTAAAATTAATTTGAGGAATTTTGGATGCTGGTTAATATTTTTCATCCTCATTTCAGTTTCAGCCAGCAACTTGTTCATCGTTTTCTAGTATTTTTGACTTTAAAAAATACCAAAAAATTAGGAAAAATATAGAAAAATCATAAAAACATTAGAAAAATACAAAAAGACCAAAATACTTTATTTCCTGATTTTTCCTCATTTTTGCCTATTTTTATAAATACTCTATTCCTCTCTCTCTCTCTCTTATATTTCATCGATATTCTATTATTGAAAAAGAAAATATAAAAATATAAAATACAAAAAGAAAATACAAAATCAGAAAATTAAAATCAAAATATAAAAATATAAAATCCAAAAATTAAGTAAAAATATATAAATATAAAAACCCACTCAAACATAGCATAGATAGACATTTGATAACATTCACATTTTTAAGCATTATTGCCTCGTTCTACCTGTCTGCTCCCTGTGTTCGACCTCTACACATACTTGCACCTATACACATCTTTGTTGCAGAGTTATAATAAATTTTAACTCCGCACACTTACTTTCATTGCTTGAATAACTTGTTGTGGGTTAATTGTTGTTTTAATCCGAATTTCGCGTGGTCGATTCAGCGACTGAGTTCCCGCCTTGTGTGGAACTCAAGATCACTGATTTTTGGGTTAAACAAATGGCACCGTTGCCGGGGAGCAACAGCGCATAGTTCGGCTTTTTACTTGTGTTTGTGATTATTCGTTTATTTTTACGGTTTTTATTCTCGCTTATTATTTCTCTTATTTTTGATATATCTGTTGAGTTGTCTATTTCCCTCTTTTGTTGACTACGTATGAGGTACCGCGGATCGAGGGAGGCGCTCCACCCTAAGCTTCTGCGCAACCACGTGAAGCCGGCATCTGCCAACCTAGCACCAAGGAGACCAAGGAGTGCTTTTTGAAGACCTAGCTCCACTTTTATCTCTTGTAGTATTTATTCCTCTAATTTTAGTGAGAGAGAGAGACTTTATTATTGTAATAATATATGTACTCGAATTCTCGGACATTCGGGCCCAATTTCCAAGTGTTTGTACACTTGGAGGCTCACCGCGGCTTTTTACGATTTTCGTCGTATTTTTTTATTTGTTTTCCGATTTTATTTTCCTTATTTTTGTGTGATTGAGCCCTTAGTTTTAGGAGTTGCTTGTCGTTAGTATTAGGTCCAAAGACATTAATTACCATTGCATGTACCCATAGACATGTTTGTACTTAGTCAAAATTTTAAACTACTTCTCACTTAGTCTCGGAACCACCGCGCCGAGAGAGGTCGTATACAGCGCGTGCAGGATCCATTGTGGTGGACACCGATCGGCCCCCAAGATCGGACACTTCGGTTCTATTCTAAGTCATTAGCATCGGTTCTTCATGCTAATAGCAGCTTCTCACCCTAGGGCGATTTCATCGGTTGCATTTGCATATAGATAGGTTTCAATTCTGTTGAGCATCCTTGCATGTAGAGTGCTAGAGGCAAGGTGAGCATTTACGCTTTAGCATACATCATCATTTTGTCGCTTGCATTGCTTTTCCGTCTCTTTACCTCTGATTTTGATCACCTAGGTGCTTAAAGGAATTGACTCCCCGATAGGGTCGTGCATTCTTATTAAAAAATCCAAAAAAAGTGATAACAAATAAAATTAGGACTGCTAACATTACTTGACCCTAAAATCAACCAAAAAGAAACACATTGTCTTGGGGCGAGTAACCCCCTCATTGTCTTCGTTTTACATTGCTCGCGCACACACTAAGGTTAGTGCCCAAATCCTATTCAGCCCCCTAAATGTTTGTGCAACTCTTTGACTTCTCACCTAACTCTAAAAATAGAAAAGATAAAAAGACTGATTTTTCGGTCTCTGCCGAGTTGAGTAGGTGAATTGAGGGTTTGTATTGTGTGAGTTTTTGCTTGTGATTGCTTGTGTGTCTGCTAGATCATCTCTGCGCATTTGCACCTTGTTTCTCACTCTCTTGACTTGACCTTCGTGCTCTCCCGATCATTTCCCTCTTGTTTTGAGATGGACCCCTGGAGCGTATTTTATCCGGACTTTGCGGATCCTTCGTTCACTCCAGCCGGTCCACCTCCTTTTTTCCAGGAGGACTTTGCTCCTGACTTTTGTACATACCCGCCTCAGCCGCAGTATCAGGACTCGGATTTCTATCCACACCCACCTCCACCTTCGTATTATCCACCTTCACATCCACCCGAGACTGATCTGTTGGAGTCATCTTTCATGGAGTCTACCCTTGAGCACTTGACCCAGATGATGGATCATATGAGACAGAGGATTGACCACTCACTAGCACGGATAAGAGCGACAACGATATTCCACCATTTGATGATATGGGTTCACTCAGGATTTCCATGAGAGCTTGCAATCGCCCAAAATACAAAAAAATGAGAAAAATTTAAAAAATCCAAAAAGAATTCAGGAGACACTTTGTTGATTCAGACTTTGAGGAGAGGTACCACTTGCCAGACCATTTGACCACACAGCCTTTCACACCCTGTCCTACCTTTGACCCCGAGGATGCCGTTGTACAGACTGCTCTTGGCATGTCTCGTGTATATGCTGATTCCGACTTCCTCCCTTGTATGGAGGAGGTCTAAAAATTCAAAAAATGTTGACTGAACCCGAAGTGGTGTCTACTATTCATGAGATTATCCGTGCCCCACTTTGGCAGGCCATGACCGACTTATCTGCTCCTCTTCCCAAGAAGAGAAAGCGGAGGAACAAATCTGAGCGTCATATCTTGACCATGGCTACTGCCCATGCCATCACACACTGTCCCATTCCTAGGAAGAGGAACACTGCCACACCTTTCATCACTTGCACCATCTCTGACCATACTTGTGATCACACTCTCCTCGATGGCGGTACTTCGATTAGCATTATACTCTTCTCGTTGGTACAGTCTCTTCACTTAGGGCCTCTAAAGAAAACCAGGATGATCGTTCAGTTTGCTGATGGATCAATAAAGAGACCGAAGGGTATCCTTGAAAACGACGTCATTTCAATTCAGGGCATGAGCTACAATGATGATTTTGTCGTATTGCCCATGGAGACCTCCACAGGGGAGCACTCTCCAATCATCCTGGGACGACCATTCCTCGCCTCTGCGAGGGTCGTTATTGAGTACGGATCAGGAGAGATTCGCTTCCGTCCTGTTGACGAAAGCGAAGTGTTGATCACTACACATACTGCTGACCAGAGACCTGCACCTGATGCACCTTCACCTGTTCTGGATGACCCCGAGGACTATGATCTATATGAGGATATCAGAGAGACTTTTTTTATGACCGATGATGAGACCCTAGAATTCCTCTCCAAGGAGGAAAGCTCGGAAAGCATAGACCTTGGAGTTTCTGCTTCCTGTAATTGGCGATGTGTTGATGACATCCGCGGGATTTACACGATTGACACCATTGAGCGGAGGGCAGATGTAGAGACTAGACAGGACAGACATGACTCGACTACTTTCACGGATGAGTCCGCTCCTGTGCATGTTGAGTCAGATGAGACAAAGGCCGAATTTGATTTGATTGCTTTTATTAAAGAATTCGGGCCTTTTGATGAGAAAGATGATCCGGTTGAGATTATTGAGGACGAACAGAGTTCGATTACTTCCACTGATGAGTTCGTTCCTTTTGGTTTTGACCTGGATGAGACCTTGCAGGACGATACGGATTACACTTCTTCCGAGGATGATGAGTTCGTCCCATTTCACTTTGATATCAGCGAGACTCCCAAGGCCGGACCTAGTCGTACTTCTTTCACTGGTCCGTCTGTGCCTTCACACCCTAGGGCCCATGAGGACTATCACTCTGTCGACCCTGATCGGTTAGTGTCGTCTGAGGACCCCGATGTCGACCTGCACCACACCAGATCTATTCCTCAGCGGCCCCGTAAGAAGGTTTGCTTTCACCCTTCTTGACCCTCTGTACATCCATCTTGTTGTATATTCACTTTTGTGTACCTCCGTCTCTCTCCCGTATTGCTCGTCCACGCATTCTCGTGTTTGCCTTGCTTATGATGTACTTTGTCCTAAGTATAGGGGGGTGGACGAGCCGAGTGTTCATTCATTGTTCCGTCTAATCACTCCCGTTGTTGCCTATACTTACGGCTTCTTTTACCCTAAGTATAGGGGGTGATGTGTACATCCTGCTCTATCTTCTTCCATCTGTTGATATCTTTTCTTCTTTTGTTCTTTTCGTCCTCTATCTTCTCTATCTACAGAAAAGGTGCCGCCCCTTTTTGTCAGACTTCTATACTTAGGATGTACTTTGTCCTAAGTATAGGGGGGTGTACACCCCGAGTGCTTCTATTCTTTGATCCTCTCCATTGTCTCCTCTTCTTGTCTATACTTAGGGATATCTTACCCTAAGTATAGGGGGAGACAGTCCGAGTACGATCTGTTCATTCCCACCCTTGACCCTCCCTGCTTTGTGTACAGTCTGCTATACTTAGGATTATTTGATCCTAAGTATAGGGGGGATGGTCAACTTCTCATTTGTTCATTCATTCGTTCCTTATTCTTTAGACTTTTCTATACTCAGTACAAATTATGTCTTCTCTTTACTCTCTGATCAAGGAGGACATAGCTCAAGCTAAGTATAGGGGGGTCGTATATACTGCGTATATACTTTAGCCATAACTCGTACTTTCGTATTTTTACTAATAAATATAGCTAATTACACTATTGAAATTCATTAGAAACCTTAATAAAAAGATGTGATTATTCCTCAAATTTTTTGTGTACCTACAGATTTATAAATCAGGTGAAAATATTTTTTGCAAAATGTTTGAAAAATAGTTTGAAAACCTTCTTGAAAAATCTTTTGAAAACTATTTTGAAAACATTTTGTTACATGTTTTCAACCTTTGTGAACTTATTTGGATTGTAAAAATTTATTTTCTTTGTGTGAAATAAAATGTTTGAAAAATGATTTGCAAATGATTTAAAAATGGTTGCAAAAATATGTGAAAAATCTATATATATATACTGTTTGGAGAACCTTTGCAAAATGATTTTCAAATGTGTGTACATGTTTGTAAAAACTGTTTGTAAAAAATTATTTTGGACAATAGTTTTCAAATTGTTTGAAAAACCTGTGTCAAATAAGTTTGAGGAATACATACAACTCACCAAAATTCACTATATATATATAAAAGTGATCACCTACCCTTTGTAAATCCTTAAAAAAACTAATTCGTGTAAATAGAAGATGCATCCCCGTGTAAATATTTGTACCTAATTTTTAACCAAACCTTTTGTTTTCAAAAATTCCAAAAACATTTGCAAAATTAAAATCCAAAAAAAATTGAAAAAATCTCTTTGAAAAATTGAAAAAATGCATATGCATCATCTTTTCAAAAATCCATAAAAAATTCAAAATCTTTGAAAATTGCATCACAAAAATATTTTCTGCATTTGCATAGCATTCGCATTTTTCGGATCGAGTTTGATAGTTGAACGAGTCTAAGTAAAATCCAAAGATTGGAGCTTGGTTGGACCTTAAATCTACCTAATTAACAGGAACCTTATAGGAGCTGGAATTGAGGTACTTCAGGTCTAGTTGACTTAATCCTTTGAGGATCACGGGACTTGGTTCAATGGATTCTTACTACCTAAGTAGAGTATTTCGGAGCACACGTACGACTCTTGTTGATAATGACCTAACTTGGACGCCTGCACCTTTCACTTGGCTCAACTCAGTTGGAGTGATGAGGAGGTTGGATTTGCCGGTATGAGACGCACACAGGTGGAAACACTTGTCCTCCTCTAGGGAGGGAAGTGCACCCCAACCCGTTCAGTGATGATGAGTTTCGAGGATAGGAGATTGTGGGTTGCAATAAAGCTTCAAAAGAGGGATAGTCTACTAGCTGATGAATACCCATTCATCACTCTTTATTCTTCTAGATACAAAACCTATGCAAAACACATGTATATTCCTGTAAATATCAATAAATGTTAACATGCATTATGTAAATATGCATTTTTAGCATGTTTTTGTGCATAAATAAAAGAATAAATAAATAAAAGAAAAAGAGGGGGATATTTAGAATAAATATTGAGCGACCTAATCCCAAGGGAGGGCTCAGCATGGGTCTGACCGCATAAAAATCCAAGAAGAGAGAGATAAAGAAGCTCATGTGTGTACACATATACCTATAAATAAATAAAAATATTTTCCACTAAATAAAAATAAAAATGGGTGTATATTTATATGTATATATTTGTAAAATTAAAATGAAAATAAGAAAAAAAACAAAACAAAAAAAAGAAAATAAAATCTCTTATCTCTTGTATAAAAGCCATGTACATTGAACACTTTTATATATTTATTTCTCCCTATAAATAAATAAATAAAAATCCCACAAAAAGTGTACATATTCTATATTTCATAGTGTAAATAAATAAAATAAAAATTACAAAAATAAAAATAAAATAAAAAAATAAAAAAAAATCAAAACTAACCTTGTATATATACCATGTATATAAAAGTACATAACTATTTATTTAACCCTTGTAAATAATTAATAAAAATAAAATAAAAATACTAAAATATTACAAATTTTATTATATAAATAAATAATTAATATAATTGGAATAAAATGTACAAAAATAAATAATTAAAAATCAAAAATAAAAAATTAATATTGTATATACCTATATATAAGATACTATAGTGTAAATACCTAATTTTTATTTCAAAAAAATAAATAAAAATCACAAAAAATAGTTTATAAATAAATAAACATTTTTTATGTTTTAGCTTTTTTCAAAATCGACCATTTTCTATTTTATATTGAATTTCCAAATCTTTTTGACGTGGCCGTTTCCCATTAGTCCACGGGGGATGTTGACCCCCCGGTCAACTCCCCCCTGGACCACAAACCCGCGGATCTGCGCCCGACCCGCCTCTTCTCCTAATTATTGCGCCTCGATCCGAGACCCAAATCCGCAAACCCCGGGTCCTAATCCATCATTGATCTTCCCTGATCCACGCCCGGGGTGGGTTCTCGGGGTCCGTGCTTCGATAAGCTCACTCGAACCTCTTCTAGCTGGACCCCTAGCCATATAAATCCCCAGCTCCGCCGCGCATTTCACGCCATCTTTTGGCTCTGCCTTTCCATCCCAGGACCTCCACTACCTTCGCGTGAGTGACAGCTTGCTGCAGGTGGTGTTGCAGTGAGGAGGGAGTGTCCAGCCATTGATCCGGCAGCTCTTCGCCGCCGTGCACCGCCCAGGAGTAGCGCTCGAGCCTCGGGCATCGACGTCCCTCGAGGCAAGGACTAGGAGCTTCAGGAGCTCTTCCACAGTCGACCTCGATCATCCAGTAAGCCTAGTTCTTTCTATCTTTCTCGAATTTGCATTTACGCCCAATTTCGTCTCTCACCGTCGTTCATCGATTCGCTCCGCTCCGTCCACCCATTTCATCGATCAACCCGACCATCATCATCGCCCTTCTCCCCTGCACGTTCTACACCCATCCATTCAACCCAGTTCACCACGGAACTGGGAGTCGATCTCCACCGCCTCCGCCTCGCCGGAGATCATCCGCCCCGACGTGCCAGCCACCCATCTCGCCCCTAACCGGGTCGAGGCAGTTTGCCCTCGACTCAGGAGTCTTCTGGTGTCGTTTTTCAGGTCGAAGGGACCTCATATGGAGGTCCACATCCCGAGCACAGAGCTCCAGCTCCGCCTGCGTCGCCGGGGCTCTTTGGAGCTTCTTGGCGTCATCAGAGGAGTCCATCATCTGCGGGAGGCCGTGACGAGTCCATTCCACATCTTTGCAGCCCCCGAGGAGGTCCAGCGTACATGTGGTGCTCCGGCAAAGTTCGTCGGAGCCGTGTTCTTCGAGGACCCTCCTGAGCCGTCCGTTCAGCCTCGCAGATCCAGCTTTGATCAGATACGTTCACTTGAGGAGCATCCATCACCGTCAGATCCGTTGGAGGTTTGATCCAGACCGTCCGAGCTGACGAGGGTCAGCCACAGCGATCCTTAGCCGTTATATCCCCCACGTGGCATGCCCTCCACCATCCGATCATAGCGAGGGTTACTCGAGGAGACGTCCGCTACCCCCAGCCGTCTGATCAACCACGTGGCACGTCCTCAGCCCTCGGATCATAATAAGGGGTAAATACCACTTAGGCCCCCGCCTGTTTTGTCTTTATTGTTGAGTCCTGTAAATATTTCATATAGTTCATTTTATTCTGGACATTTTGCACTTAGGACCTCGTGCTTATTTTATTTGCATTTGTACCCCTGTCTACGTGGAACACGTGCATCGTCACGTGATTTTTGTGGTGTATTTGCAACATTCGGGCTGATGTTTTAAGGTGTTATGGAATGAAATATAGTTTTCATTATTTGCATCCATACCCCTGTGCGTGGTTTTATTGAACATGTGCTGAATAAATTGGAGAAATTGCAATATCTTCCCTAGACTTTTAGCACCTGTTGCTATTAAGTCCTAGGAAGTATTTTTTATTGCACATAGGTCCCTCCGTGCCCAGGACACGTGCTTTGCGCGTGGGATTTTGGAAATTTTGCACGAGGGACCCCAAGTTTCTTGTATTTGTTACATTTCAGTCCCTAGAACTTATTTTCCTTGCATTTGGATCCCTGTGCACTATGCCTTGTTGTTTGATTTTAATAAAATATCAAATCAAGTCCAAATTTTGTGAAAATTGGATAGCGTGGCTCCTGCCACTGTGTAAAATTTTCACCACAAATTTGATACATTTTTGAGTATTTTTATTATTTTTAGAAATTCAAAAACCCTTGTTTTTTTGTCTGTTCAGATTGAAAATTCACAAAAAATATAAACCTCTTTAAAAATTCTAAAAAAATTAGATTTTGTTTGTTTTGGTGTGCTTGATTTTCTGACCATTTTTGGTCATTTTTGGATTTATAGAAATCATAAAAACTAAAAACCTTGAAAAACTCATAAAAATTCCAATAAATCATAGAAAATTCAAAAAAAATTCAAAAATCCTTTTTCTTAATTTTCCTTGTTGTTTATACTTTGCATGAAAAATACCCCCAGCCTTGAAAAGACCATTTAGTATTTTTAATTGGTCTTTGAAGCCTGGCTGGACAGTAGCATAGTCTTTTTGCTTTCTTTCATTTTTATAAAATTCTATAAAAATTAGAAAATTCTCAAAAATTCACCAAAAACAGTAAAAAATCCCTAAAACCTAAAAATATTTTTGTTTGAATTTTTGGAGCTTTTTAGAGTAGTTAAATAAATTATTGTTTGTGCTTGTTTTCACCTTCTTATTATTTTTCTTCATAACTAAAAATCCAAAAAAAATTAAAATATTAAAAACCACCAAAAAGATATTTGTTTATACTTTCTTCACTTTTCGACTATTTCGTAGGCCGTAACGCCATCTCGTGCTCCTTGAGTTCGACCCTGGGAGCTATACCAGGTCAATCCCATAGCTAGGACTGCTATTTGATTTTCTAGTATTTATATCTTTATTTGGTGGTCCGATTTTTGTTTCTTATTGCGCTCTGAGTCCCGAGTGACTGAGGTCACAACGACCGTAGTGACACCTTTACCTTAGTCGTTCGGGCGGCTCATCACTAACTCAAGAGGAAAAACTCCCTATGTAAATGCTGATGTATATAGTATTTCAAAAAAAATTGCAAAAGCAAAAACTCCAAAAAAGTGGACAGGCCTGTACAAAAATAAAAATGCATGCCGGAGTGTACATATGTGTATAGTCAAATAAGCAAGCTTGTGCTTCAAAGTCAAATATGTGAGCCTGCAGCTGGATGACTTGACACACTGGTCTTGCATCCAAGGATAGGTAGCTACACTGGCTACCGTCCATTCTTCTCTTCACCCCCTCCTCTTGGGTTGGTTGCCACTTGAACTTAGAAGGGAATACCCTGCTCCTTGAGGAATGAGTTGTTGGATTGGGGAATCATTGGGTTGTCATACTGGAGAAGTCAATCTCTTTGTCATTTCAGTTGGGAAGAGCCACCATCACTTACACTCTACGAGTCAGATTCATAGTCATAAGGATTTGCGTATGAATTGAAATATTTCTGACCTCGCTATTGAGGAGACTTGAGCAGAGTTTTGGGATTCTTGAAGGCTGTTGGATTTCAAATCCGGTTCTCATTAAGGTTTCGCCTGCACTTAAATTCCAAAGGTCCGACCTAAGCTCCAAACTTTGATTTTGTGAAGACAAGTTTGATTGTTAAACTTAATCCAGTTTTCTTCTTTTTCTTTTCTTTGTTTTTCTTTTTCTGCACTTATTACATAAGTGTTTGCTAGGGACTAGAAAAAGAAAGTATAGGGGGATGATGAAGCTACATTTCATCATCTTTATTCTATCATTTTGGCCTTAAAAACCTAGTAAATGCGTGTAAATAGGCTTTGTTTAGGCATTTCATCATCCATGCAGTATTGTGTAAGTATTGTATAAAATGTAGTTTTTAAAGCTAAAATTATAGAATAAAGAAAAGAAAAGAAAAATAATAAAATATTGTAAATATTTTATGACCCGAAATCCCGAGACCTAGACATCTCGATGACTAGGTCGACAAGGAATAAAGTAGGGGAAGATAAGGGCCAAAATACAATAAAAATTCCTTTTAATTCATTCATTCTTTATTCATTTTGGGACCTATTTTTGGTTCCACTTTTTATACACCAAATAAAGAAACATTGAACATAAAAGTTAGATAATTAAATAAAGAAAAATACAAAATTGATTTCACACAAAAATAATATATAGATAAAAAGTTATGATCTGAATAAAATTCCAGAATCCCAACTTCCCAGACCTGTATATCACAAATAAAAACTCCAAATGCATCAAACTCACCTTTAATTGTATATAATTTCATATAAGCTATTTAATGGAGGTGGTTTCGCATTTGGCAGAGCTACGGTTTGAAAGTTGAGTTTTGGACCCCTTTTGTATACTTGTACATATTAAAATAATCATTTTATTATTTATTCATTATTTTTACCATTTTATATTTTTATAATTTTGTGAATATTATTTATAATAAATATGTACATTAAAACAGGAATAAAATACAAATAAAATACAAAAATAAAATACTTGTAATATAATACATAGGTATAATATCAATACGCATACCTATATAATTTATACTTCTATTTTATTAAGTGTACAAAACACCTCAGAAAAATAAAATAAAAATATATTTGAGTGTATAAAAATACTTTATAAATTTATAAATTAACCAACAAAATAAATAAAATTAAATATACAAAATAAAAATAAAATATTAAAATACATAGATAAAGACACCTATATAAGCCTAAAAAGGTAAATTGTAATTTTATACCTCATAAAAATAAATAAAAATCAGAATTAAATACTTTACAAAATTATAAACATTTTTTATTTTATATCTAAAAATTAATTAAATCATTTATTATTTTTAAACGAATTAATAAACCTTTTTACCAGGGATTTTTCTGGTTGGTTCGCGTGGACCAACCAGAACCATCCGCTGGTTGACCTCGATCAACTCTCTGAACGAGGTCTATACGGTGTCAGAAGTAGTTTCTGTCGCATTTTTGCAGATTTTTCTAGGCTCTTCCTTGTATTATCTCGTGATGGTTCCTTGACGACTTTTTCTCCTCGATAAACGATCTTGCACGCCTAGTCTTTACCTCGTGGAGTAGATCAATGATTCATGAGATATGCGTCGATCTTTGGAGCCTCCTAGTCATTTGTACAAAAACCACCCTTTCCTCCTTTTTCGAATTTGAACCGTTTTTGACCCGCTTGAAGCTTCCTAGATCGAGCTCCAGACAAGTTGTGGTGACAGCACAACCTCCAGCTCCTCGGGGAGGCCTTCGAGGAGTCGAAGGCGTCGTTCCACCACCTCCGGTGGGTCGCCGCCGTTGAGGTCCTATCTTGGGTGTGTCACCTTTGAGGTAACGCCTTTTTATTGATTTTTCTTGCTCACTTTTATTCCTAGTCCCCTCTGCAACCCAATCCCGCATTCAGTTCGCATGTAACCCTTCTCGAGCACCTTCGCCTCCACCTCGTCGGAGCAAGCTCCGGTGAGTTTGCTTTTTCGTATCCACTACTTCATTCCCCCACTTGAGGGTCATGGCATTTTGCCCACGACTTCCGTAACTTGTCTGGCAGGTCTTGGTGCTTCACACGTACCCCGGGAGGTGGTTTTGTCGTTGGCCGGAGCATCCTAGAGCCGCCACCGTCTCCGACTTCGTGGTGGATCTACGGTGGTCCTCCACCCTTTTTGACGCCTCCAGGAGATAGAGACGGACTACAGGAGTGTTGAGCGCCATTTTGGAGCACGAAAGAGCAACGGAGGAGGAGGCACGAGGTCGGGGAAGTTTGCCGTTGAGGCCCTTCTTCCCTGTTCGTTCATCGGCCTTCTCCGCCGTTGGATTTCCAAGGCACCCCAGATCCTCTAGGCGTCGTAGGATCGAGAGCTTCGCCAGCCATCCGATCACTTCCTAACGTTTTAATCTCAATCATCGGCGGGCAAAGCGGCATCGCGCGATTTGGAGACGACACGTGGATAAGTGGCCCAAGCCACACCGCTGGATCGCGCCCAAGGTTGGGTAAATTGCTGTGATACCCAGCCGATTTTGCAATTTATTTATTATTACACAATCTTTTATTTGCAGTGTTATTATTTTTGTAAACTTTATCAATAGACCCTCAGACTTTGTAGAATTGCAGTTAAGCCCTTGCCAGCGAGGTGCACGTGTGTGAGCACATGCGCTTGGTTATTTTGCAGACAAGGGCTCTTTGTTTCGTTTATTTCTGAGTAGTCCTAGAACATTCCAGAAACGTTGTAATATATGGGTGAAATTTCAACTTAGCCCTCCTTTGTTTCATTATTTTCTTTTTAATCCCCGCCAGTAACGTGCCTCGTGCACGTGGCTTTAGGAATTTTACGAAGAGACCCTTGGAGTTTTGGCTATTTGTGATTGATCCAGAAGGTTTTTGATTAGTTATCAATTTTGTGGAAATTGTACACGCTGGCCCTTATACTTTTCTTTAATTGCATTTATGCCCCTTGCCTGCGTGTACTTTCTTGTTGTTATCTCGAATTTATTGCATGCATCTATAAATTGCTAAAAAAATCCACAAAAATCAACTTAAGCTCCTGTTGCATAGTAGTTTCACGGCATATTTTCACTTTGCATATTTATTCATTTTATTATTTATAAAAATTCAAAAACACGCATTTTCAGCACTGTTTGTATTATAAAATCCATAAAAATTATAAAATCACCTCAAAAATTTCCTAAAAAATATATTTTTCTTATTTTAGTGTATTTTAACTTTAATCCAAAAATCATTAAAAAATACAAAAGAAAACTCCTAAAAATTAGAAAACCCCAAAAATCTTCCTAAAAATCTTAAAATTATACAAAAATCCTAAAAATGCAATTTCAGTTTCCGTATTTTTGTTGATTCATTATCTTTCAATTAAAACTAATTTGAGGAATTTTGGATACTGGTTAATTTTTTCATCCCCATTTCAGTTTCAGCCAGCAACTTGTTCACAGTTTTCTAGTATTTTTGACTTTAAGAAATAACAAAAATATAGGAAAAATACAGAAAAATCACAAAAAATTAGAAAAATTCAAAGAGACCAAAAATACTTTATTTTCTGATTTTTTTCTCATTTTTACCTATTTTTATAAATACTATATTCCTCTCTCTCTTATATTTCATCAATATTCAATTATTGAAAAAGAAAATATAAAAATATAAAATACAAAAAGAAAATACAAAATCAGAAAATTAAAATCATAATATAAAAATATAAAATCCAAAAAATTAAATAAAAAATATAAAATTAAAAATCCACTAAACATAGCATAGATAGACATTTGATCACATTCACATTTTTGAACATTATTGCCCCGTTCTACCTGTCTGCTCCCTGTGTTCGACCTCTACACATACTTGCACCTATACACATCTTTGTTGTAGAGTTATAATAAATTTTAACTCCGCACATTTACTTTCGTTGCTTGAATTACTTGTTGTGGGTTAATTGTTGTTTTAATCTGAATTTCATGTGGTAGATTCAGCGACTGAGTTCCCGCCTTGTGTGGAACTCAAGATCACCGATTTTTGTGTTAAATAGTTATCTAGGTCAAAATGCATAAAACATAATGAATGCATGAATTTTTATGGAATTGAATATGAAAATTAAGTATAATGCTACATAATGAGAGTACAATACAATGCATGCAACAAATACACACTACTACAAATGTCCCTGAATTAATTATCAAATGATGTATTTTTATTAAGAATAAATTATTCTAAATTAATTATCAACGTCTAGCTCTAATTTCACATTATCAATCAATGCATATTATTCAAAGAATACCTAGTAGACTTAATGTTATTTTAGCAGTTAATCAAGATGTAAATGAAATTTTTATTCAATTACTTGATTTCTTAATTGAATTTTACAAACACTAACAAAATAGGATCCGAATAAGATCAAAAATTAAGCCACGGAGAATTAATAGCAAATGGATATAGATACAACAATTAGTGTGCTCCTCTAAGTAATTATTAAAAATTCACATATCACATCAAACAATAAATAATACATTATAAAGAATGTCAAAAGATCTTTCAAACGGAATCAATTTCATTTAAAATGGATTAAAGATGCTTAAAATATTAAGTACACAATCCAGGGGTTTTTGTAAATAAAACACAATGCTAAACCTAAATAAATCATTACAAACAAGTCTAAAATGATATGGAATGCAAATAACAAAGCTCAGAGGAGTTTATAAATAAATTTCAAGTATGCAAGGGCTTATCAGCAAATCAGAGAAGTTGGTGGGGCACTTGTGCAAAAATCCCAGTAGCGCATGTAAAGTATGCATGCGAGAAGGCTTGGGGTGCGGATCGGAGTGGATGGAGGCTAGGGTCACATGGGAATCTTCTAGTGCTTCGAGGCAGGTGCAGGTCCACCTGAGGCTGAAGGCTCGGAGGGCGGTGTGGTTCTCGATCAAGACCATTGGCTCAAGATGATGCAATGGAATTTGTAGATAATGGCCCTTCTCCTCACCGCAAGAGATGGATATGGATGTGCTCTAGTGGGTGAGTGCTCCTTCGTGCTCCTCTAGCGCAACTGAGGGGTTGATGAAGATAGCTAGATGCTCGGCGAAGAATTGGGAAGGTCAGAGGATGTCTAAGGGAAATTGAATCAGTTGGTCCATGCTCGTTTATCGAAGCAGAGAAGATGAACGCAGGGGAGTTTGAAACTCTGATTTATGATGCCTCACAAGTTCCTGCAGATGTTAGCAGATAGCCGAATAGTGGGGAATGAAATGGAATGGTTATGAGGCGAGATGGAGGGATATCGAGGATGGAGCAGATGAATCCCTAAGAGGGTCTTCCCTCTAGCCGAAGAAAGAAAGGATCAATGTGGGAGAGGATCTAGAGAAGGAGAAAGATGGAGTCAAGGTGTGTGAAGAAGCTGAATGTATGACGATGGTGAGGAGCTTCCAGAATAGAGTGAATGTGTATGTGTGTTGCACATAAATGGGAGCAAACAAGAAGAATGGGAGACTGAGGTATCATCCGGAAATGGAAACGAAGTCGGAGGTGGAGTGAAGCCTAGAATTGGATCTCTAGACGCTGATGGATCCTCTCTTAATGTATTCGACCGAACTGCGAAGCTCAAGCAGTAACGAGGAGGCGTTGTGACACAGTTGGAAACTGTGGATTTCGCTGGAGTTTGTCTTATGTCGTGGCCTTGATTCTCACCCTATCTCTATCACTCAAATGCGGATGATGCTCAGAAGAAACCTCACACAATGATGGGTGGTTGTGAAAGGAGGTTGGAATGGGGGATTTCTCGGAGAAGGCACAATTAAAGGAGGTGGTTTTAACCAAGGCCCTAAATGTCGGTTTTGGTCACCATTTCGGTATCGAACAAAACAGAATTTAAGTGGAATTTCGACCGAAATTTCGGTCATTTCAGTCATTTTTTGTACTAGGACCCCCATATTTCGGTCATTTCAGTCGAATTTCGATTTCGGCTGGATATCGATATTCGACAGAAATTCGATCGAATTTCACTGAAATTTGAGGCAACGGTTTTAACCACCTCCAGTTATCACCCATGAGTAGGAGAACTAAGATGGAAGCTAAGGCGAAGAAGAGTGATGAATGGTCATCAAGAAGACATCAATATCCTGGCTCCAAGCCATGTAGGTCGACAAGGAGAAATGGTTGAAGTTCGACTAGCGAACATACGGAATCTTCGAGTGGGTAACCACTAGGGAAAGATGATGACTCATGATTGTTGGATCGCTCAATCCAACGACCACTGATTGAGCGTGGGTGGATGGATGGGGGAAGTTTGATATTTGATCAAATGATGCTTGATGAGGCAGTAATGAGTGGATCGGGTCGTCTGATCAAAAGATCAGAGGGCACAGATGAATGGCGGAGGCATCTAAAGAGCCGACTACGTGGTTTCACTAGATAGAGCTCCATGGTCCAATCAGAAAAAGAATAAAATAGAAAATAAATACAAAATCAAAATAAAATATTAATTAAAATCAAATGAAAAGTATTCTACATAAAAGTTGTATATTTTTTAAGATCAACACCTTTCATGTAGAATAAAAACCAAAATGCATGATATATACATATTCAATATTTTTGTAGATATTTTTAAGGAATATTTTAACTATTTTGTTATTTTTTATTTCTAAATAATAAATATTATATTATATATAATATTGTGCTAATTTTCATGGGATTTATGTTAATGAGAAATACATAAAATAAATGAACTTTGAATGCATATATTAGATACTTTATTTATATTTAGCTTTAAATATTTACAAGGTATAAAAAGTCAGTTTTACTTAAGTAATTATTAAGTTAAATTGATAGTATAAGATAGATGTCTAATTAGTAAAAAATAATGTTGACGAGTCTGAGATTCGTCAATGTACGTAGATTGATAGATTAGTTAGGGAATTTTGACGGGGTTTCTTAAATGACAAGAGACATTGCTATATCACAGACTAGAATGTTATTTTCTTACCAAAATACTTGTAAGGAATTATAATTAGGCAAGCTTAGTTGATGAAAAACTCCTTGATTCTTAAACTACTCTGGTGGATTATGGAACCTTAGCTAGGCCTTCAGAAGCAAAACCTTCAAGGAAATATTTCAAGTTGGTAAATTTCTAGGAGGCTCATATACGAGCATCACCTCCTCCCTAACCATGTAAAGTTATCACTGATTCCATATAATGCTAATTTGCAAAATTGGTGATGCTCGTTGGTAATGGAAAAACAACTAATATATGAAGGGACCAATGGTTGTCGGAGTATTCTAAATAATTGATTCCTGTCCACAACTTATGCATAACATGGTATGCGAACTTTTGAATCTTAATGGGCATTAATTAGGAATCAACACTTAATTCGATAATTTCTCCATAGTGAAAGCATTTTATGTTAGTCATGTGAGCCCGAGGCGAACCATTCCTATAATAAATGTTATTGTAATTTTTGATTTATCAATAAAAGTTATTGATTTTTTTTCACTACCTAGTTGAGATTAAAGGAATGAATGCACTGTAAGGTCACTCTATACAATTAGGATTATGTATCATGGCCATCTTGATGCTCATACATTTGTTGATTCAATAAATTGAATCACAGAGACTGGTGCTTGTATGAATATCTAAGGAGTTGGATTGAGGACTCATCAAGCACCATCAAATGATTGTTAAGAGATGATCCCTGTCTTGAGTAGGAGATGACAATCCTTTCTCATTAGGCAAATATCTGACCGACATCTAGATGCAGGTCCTCTGTATGGAATAGAGATTCTGAGGTGTCAGATTAGTTAGGTCTTAGAGTTGACTTAACGAAATCGATAACCAATGTCCTATGACGTATACTGTCATAATTTAGGCACACATTCTCTGACTGGAGACATGAATATAAACAAAGTCCTATGTCGTATGTCATATACTGTCCCGTTGTTCTCAATAAGTAAATAGCTTCTGACATGAATCCAAACTGATTTTTAGTTATTATGAAAATTTGCCTCTATCGTCTTTCAATCACACGTTCCTAAATTTTCATAATATGACTCATCAGTTTGATACACATATAATTGAAATAATTTTGAATGTCTCTTTTATTCTCATAAAGAGGCACCCCGATGCTTCTCCTCAATTCTTCAAATATTTTCTTTCTTTATCAAATAACATTGAATAAATTTGTAAGCCAAGTCAAACCATGTTCACCTAGAAGTCTTCAAATTTTTATAGGAATGTTATCAGGTCATGCCCATTTCTGAGGTTTCACATCCTTTAAAGCCTCTTATACTTCTTTCCTTTGTATCAGTCTATAACTTGTAATGTATGACTTCTACAATAATGATAAAATGATTCCATGATAATGTTTGTTTTACATGAGAAGAAATACAATATTTATCTAGTAATTAATATATTTTTCCAACCAAAATAAATAGAAAGTCGATGTTATCATTATTCATTAAAAGAAAGAATTTCAATGAATAAATCATCTTTCTTATTTTAGATGCGCTATTAAATTTAAAAAAAAAGAAAGAAGAGAGGAATATTTAATTTTTGGATGTAAGATCCTAGCATCCATTAACTTCAAGAGAAAGAATGTAATCTTTAAATGAGCTATCTTGAAATAAGTTGTCACGTTATGATTACATCATCTATTATATGTATGTTACATTATTTAATATCCATTAATTATCTATAAATCAACTGAATAAGAATGAAATTTGTTACCATTGTGCTCTTTTATATATTTATATATTCTTTTATATATTTCACTATTTTTTTATACATTACGATTTGCAAAAATTGATTACAAAGAATATTGGCAAGCAATTACGATCTTGATAACAATAAGAGTCCATTCATAGTAGAATAAGGAATAGGTGAGATAAGTAATGAGTGAAAATCATCTTTGAATTTTATTTCTATTCAACTAGTTTGAAGAATAAGGAACAAATTAGCATGATAATTAGAGACATAATGGATGACATGATTAAATTACACAAGATTCCTTGAACTATACATCCATTTCACTGCCTTACCCAAGAGTCAGAAAGTAACAATGCAATACTCATTCTTTGAGATTTGCTTCAAACTGGCTTTGAACTGGTGTGATTCAAGGCTGGAATGACCGAACGAACTGTTCGGTATTCTCAGATCAATTAGAGTGTACCATTGTTACCTTTTAAAGTTCATTTACGATATTGATTTACGACATTGAATTCGGAGAATTTTACCCAAATTATTCTTTATGTGCCCGCTAATTTTGAAAAAAAATAATTTCATCGATAAAAAAGATACAAACAACTCATGCAAATCATTCATGGAAAACAAGTGGTAACAAAAGAAGATGGGGAAATAACAGTTACGTGATCTGACCGTACGATCGCATTATATTACCCATCTTTCTTGAAACGTGCTGATTAGGATGTGAGATCTCGGAGCTAATCTGAACCATTCAACCTTTCAAATCACGGTCGTCTTCAACACCTCTGCAATTGATAATTTATTTGATGGTTCTACGAACGTGGACGGAAGAGATTGACGAGCACAAGATATTCTTGTCTGCGTATTATTAAATATAATCGTTAATTAATCGTTGGATAGAATGTGCTAAAGAACAATGTTGTCCTCTTTGCCACCAACTGTGATTCCGGTGTTTGTCCGCACCAAAGCGACGTGAGCAATGACATATATACACGTACGACACTTAGCAGTTGGGAATAGTAGCCGATGTTAATGCTCTCATGTATCTGGTTTGAGTCTAAACCCTAAAAAGAGTAAAATTTTCAGGCCTAAATCCGCAGCTATGGAGTTCACGGTCACACTGCGGTTAGGCTTGCCGCAGCAAAATCTGCCTTCCGTGTATCTCGGTCTCCCCCTTGCTTCCTCCTTTTCTCGTTGCTGCGATTCGAGGGTATTGGAAGATCGACTTAGAATGTTCACTGATGGTTGGAAGGCCAAATGCTTATCTTTGGTTGGACGTGCTCAATTGATTAATACTGTTATTCGGGGCCTTTTCCTCTTTTGGGCTGCGGGGGCTCTCCTTCCCATAACCGTTGCCCGCCGCATGGATTCGATGTGCGCCCATTTTCTCTGGGGCAGAACCCGACATGACATTTCCTGGAAGCAGGTTTGCCTTCCTAGAATTGAAGGTGGTATGGGGCTGATTTCCTTGGTCTCCATCCGGGCCACCATGATCACGGCCTGGATTTGGCGGTTTCTTAATGGGGGCTCATCAATTTGGGCTGACTACTTGCGTGCTAAGTACCTTCGTGATTT
The DNA here is from genome assembly GCA_037367405.1 of Ottelia alismoides. Lineage (NCBI taxonomy): Eukaryota > Viridiplantae > Streptophyta > Magnoliopsida > Alismatales > Hydrocharitaceae > Ottelia > Ottelia alismoides. The sequence goes on from JAZKJV010002086.1 coordinate 61,517, forward strand.
GTCTTTCTGGGATGCCTCTGCCCCACATTCGTCCTCTAGGATTTGGCGTGCTATGTTGGATAGCAATGATACTGTTCGTGCTGCTATTACAGGGGTCTTCCCCTCCCCTTCTTGGGCTCCTTCCCCTGGTAGGTACTCCTTCAGAAGTGCGTACGAGTCGCTCCGCCCTCGCGGTTTGCCAGTTGTTTGGTTTACTGTGGTTTGGAACCGATGCACCCCGCCGCGGTGTGCCTTCACTCTCTATCGGGCTAATCTTCGCCGCCTGCCAACGCTTGATCGACTCAGGTCTTATGGATTGAATCTACCACCTACCTGTCCTCTGTGCTCCAGCAATGATGAATCTCACGACCATTTGCTGCTGTCATGCTCCTACTCCTCGGAGGTTTGGCATGGGGCCTGCACAACCCTGGCGATTGCGGCTCCCTCAACGACTCATCTTGTCGATTTGATCTCCTGGATTCTGAAGTTGACCAACCCCACTTCCCGATCTTCTACTGCTGTATTGCTCGCCTTGGTGGTTTGGCAAGTTTGGCGGAATCGCAACCTTGCGTGGACCACTTCCCATTGTCCGCCCCCGGAGCGCTCTATTGAAGATATCGTCAACAACTTCAGGCTTCTGAAATTTTGGTAGCGTCTACTCTTTTCCTATTGTTAATGCGTCTGTAACTATGGTGCTGTTTGACTGATGCCTGGTGCATTTTTTTTGGCTTGTTTTTGAGAGCCATAATTTTTGGAGTAATCTTGGTTTGTAATGGACCTGTAATTGGGTTTTCTTGTTTGGAAATATAGAGAGTTTACCTTTACCCAAAAAACATTTTTTCCCTCACTTAATTTTATTGAAATTATCTCAGGAGAAATGAAAGTATAAGATGTTACATTCTAAGCTTCTATAAGTATGATCTAAGAATTTAAATATTGGTTTCGGATATCGTATCGTTACCCTCTCCATACGATATTTCCTCGAAATTTCGACGATTTCGATGACATTTCTCCCATATCAACCGCCATTTATGAAGAAATGTCTGAAAACTGCCCTCATATCGCCATTTCGCTCGAGATTTCGGTTCCTTATCGAAATTGAAATTTCATCAAAAATTTCGCGAAATCTGAAACCATGGTATGATCATCGTAATAAATTGGATGTTAAATATATGATAATGAATTCCAAAATTATCCTCCTTCCTTGTCTATGGTTTCTCCCCCATTCCATCTGGCAGAGGATAGTGGCCTAGAGAACTTCATGAATATTGTCCCTTAGACCATGTCACCATGTTCGGCTTGGGGGTTAAAGTTAAACCCTCCTTTGGGGGGTTTTACCCCCACAAACCTCTTTTTTCTTTTTCATATGGGACCCATTTTTCTTCTCCTTTTTAATACATTAAATAAATCATTTCTCTTTTAGATATTCCAAAAAATATATATTATACCATCATATCGACTAAAAAAATATAAACTACTCAACCTCTACCTACTTTTTCAAACTCCAATACAATCACATCACAATAACTACTCACTTTTTCAAACTTCAATACAATCATATCACAACAAACCCATCCCAAGTTTAACCCTCTATCCAAACACCAAAACACAAAAACCTCCTACTGGTTTACCTTAGGGTAACCCGCGTACCAAATGCACCCTTATATTACGTCATGGTGCATTGAACCTTTCTCCAACATTATTTTTAGAGAAGACTTGTTGTTAGTTCTGTGGTTTTTTACATTATTGTGAATGTTATTCGAAACGTGAAAAATCGTCCCCCACTTTCAGGTGACCTAATGTGATCAGTAGCGAATATAATAGTACGAATATTGTGTAAACATGTAACCTAAGTCTGCGGGCGTACATTTGTTGCTAAATGTTTTTATTAAAACAATTTGTCCACTGGCTTATTCGTTAAAAATCATTGTTAAATTCATCAAAGATTAGAAGAAAGAGTCAATTGATAACCACTATTATATGATTAATGGTTGTGAATATAGTAATGCATACAATGTTCACTATGAAATTTAAAGAATCAAATAAAGAATAGCATTCCTTGATATATATTTAATTATGGAAGATGTGGCTACGAATGTTAAGTTATTCATTGCCCAGGGTCAATATTGTTGTAGTGATTTTTATGATCTTCTACACGAAGCCTTTTATATTTTAAAATTCCACCAAGATATAAGGCCCTATTTGGTTGGAGAATAGGCCCTGGAATAAGGGTCAATTTTCCTCCCGACATGGTTCCCAGTGGTACGACTATTCCCCATTAGTCCATCTTACTTCACTCTTATTCCTATCTTTATCCCATCTTATCTACCTTTATTTCACCTTATTCTCCTTATTCCTATGCTCCAGCCGAACAAAGAATAGACTCTTATTCTCCTTATTCCCCATCCTTATTCCTGCTTATTCCCGAATCGAACACACCCTTAGTAATTCGATGAAAGAGAACAAGTTTTACATGAAAGAACATGTTATGTTAAGTATACCGAGTAATTCGATGAAATGAATTTAGTGAGACACGCACTATGACCAATCTCACTAGAATAATCACGAACAAGTCGCTACACATTGCGATGGGTGCGATATTGTAGTGTATATGTGTAATACTTACTATGACTCAAAGAAGATTTTGAGTTGTACTACAAATGGACCTTAATATGTATATAAGATGTTCTTTGTTCTTGCATAATTGAGAATGTTTTGAAGTTTTGATAAAGATTTCTCTCCCATGACATAATTTTCATGGTTCAAGAATTAGTAGGACATGTCGAGATAGTGTTACATCTAGCAACTTCAAACTTAGTTATATTATCAAAAAGTGTGTTAATTTCCTTTGATAAACTAGTGATGTCACTTTGACATTTTATAAATCTCCTACATAGTTCTACTTATGCATTCTTGTTTTCTATGCAAACACTTTACTTCGTCTGTTATTTAACTCTATTATCTGAAATAACAATAATATCATATCTTGAAAACTCGATTGGATATGTATTTTCTCATCAAGTTTGGAATCCATTTACCAAGTATAAGTCATTTCCTAGGTGTAGACTCAGTATGTTATTGTTTACTACTATTTACAAAAATAATTCAAATGAAGCTTAAGATGCTAGAGAGAACTTTACTATAAGGAGGTTGTGTTATCCTAGGAAGCTAAAGAGAACGTCACTAGAAGAAGGTTGTGTTATCCTAGTCTCTTGACATTTTGATAAAATGTATTTGAGGAAAAGTGGTATATATGACCTTAATCTCACAAGCACCTAACCTAACTAGGGTTAAGAAATTCCTAGAAAACCTACATTCTAATCCTAATGCTAATGCACCTAGCTTAGGCCTCAACTCAACCCAGAGACTTTTTAGAAACCTAACCCCAAAACCCTAATAAGCCCACCATACTAGTTACTCTTTATCAACTTTGGGATAGTATCCCAACACCCAACTATAGTTAGAATTTTGAACTTGTGCATAGATGCTAAACTCGAGCTTCCTGAAACCTTTAGTGATGCCCCTATACAATAATTAAACTTTAAGCTAACTAACTCTAAATCCAAATTAAACCTAGGGTTAACTAGCTAGCATATCCTTAAACCCTAGCATCCTTAACACACTTAAGGTTAGTATAACCTAACCTAGAACACTATCGAAGGTTAAATAAAATACTAAAGTCCTTATTTGAAATGCACCTTGGTTAACCTTTTAATGACTTAGATTCTGACAATAATAAAGAATCGGTTTATACATTTATTTTTGTATAACGGCGCATGGCAAGGAAGTAAGGTGAGCTCTCAGAGGCCATCTTTGATCATTATAGAGAAGTACTATTCACCAAGAGAAAAATAGAAGTGTTTGGAACTAATAAGCTTGAAGACTGACAAGTTAAAAACTAAAGTGTAAAGGTCAAGGAGGATCAAAAATATGGGAAAATAATCAATAATGATTTCACAAAAGAAAGAAGTTAAAGTATCTACACAAGCACATACAAAGTCAAAACGAATGGGTTCTCCAATCAAATATCCTTAAAAATCACATTTTGTTTTCTATTTTTTCGTTGACTGGCCATTTTTCAAATTGACTAACAAAGTTCTTGAGTTAACTAAACCTATTCTAAGAAATATGCTCATTATCTTTTTTTCAACCAACCAACATCATTACCAACCAATTAGTTTTTTTCTATTGTTTATTTTTTCAACCATTAGTCCCAACTTCCAAAGCACATTAGTCAACTAACATGTTTACTATGTGGCAATATCAAAATTAATTGACAAATTTATATAAGTCAAATAATTTATTCTAAGAATGGATACTTTCAAGTTATGCATTGGCCAACCCCTTCCTATTTTTTATTTACTTTTCCTTGGTGGTCATTACTAAGTCAATAAATAAGACTCCATAATTTCCTTAAATCATGTCTAATCAGTTATATTATAAGCACAAAACTTCATGCATTCTAAGTTAGTTCTGAGATGTACTCTACTCCATTGTGTGTAATTTTCTAGCTCCCATGCTCCGTTACTCTTATACTCTAGGGTTTAGGGTTTAGGATTTATGATTTACTCATAATCAATTGTATTCTAATCACAAGACTTCTTGCATTCTAAGTCATCTGAGTTGTACTCTACTACATTGTATGCAATTTTCCAGCTCCCATGCTCCGTTATGATCCCAAATGATCTCTTACACTCTCAAGTCATCTCCAATCAAAAACATCACCACACTTGATAAACATCATCTAAGTTTAGTTAAGCATGTATGATTAAGTTTATGTATCAACAAAAGTATTTTTTTTCCTTTAAACATTGTACATATCTACCTATATTTTGTCTTCGATGGAGGTAAAATCTTCCTTGAGGGATGTCGAAAGAAGTACAACATTGTAGTTGAGCTGGTGTTACCCTCTATTTTATACAATGTGAATGATAGAAGCATGCTTTTTCGAGAGAGCAAAGGAAAATTTTAGAATGAGAAGTTTTATGTCATGGTTTTCACTTGTGTGGGCTTACTTTACAATCAATGTTTATATTGTGGTAGCATCTTTTATTATCTATCATTTCTTGTAAAATCATGATTGACATGTGTTAATCGATAATTGTACATTGCACAATTCACTCCCTCTCTTGTGTCGAACTCATATAGCGAACCCCCGAACCCCATCCAATTCCATCAGGATATTTAACATCAAGTTTCGCCAAAACTTAGTCCCACAAACCTCCACTCAAGATCAAGTTAGACTAACCCAACTTCAGACAAGGTTGAACGTGGGTAAAACGTAAAAGAGATTAAAGCCTTTGCCAATGCTTAAACCCTCGAGCCGAGCCCGGTTGATAACCTCCAACCGAGGGTGTAATCTAATCCAACCTGATCGAACCAATCAATGTTCAATTTGGTTCGTTTAGCATTTTTGAAGGTATGGGTTTTTGTGGGGTAAAATACAAATGGTGTTCAGGTTCAGGTCGTCTCGACCCCTGATTCATGAAGGTTTGATTTGGTTCGTTTAAGGGTCAATTAGTAGTGAAACTTCTTGAAATCTAAGTATTTTGGGAATGTGAAATGATCATAACCCTTCATTATATCTTTAGAAGGTTGAGCTTTTGTGCACATACCTTATTTACATCAAGGTGAAAACTCGGCATTCCTTGTATTTTTTTGAATACGTGTTATTATTCAAACTTTTAATTATCCTAAAATGAGTGAGCGTACCATTTAAGATTCGATTTATTTAAATAAACAATGCCAAACCTATATCAAAGCTTGGTTTGTTTATTTTTGAACCCAATTTGAATCAAACCTTTAATGAATCAGATCTGAGCGAATATCAAACTCAAGATTTTTCAGACACCCCTACCCATCTTCATCTGTCTTAGATGTTTTCACTTAAATGAGTGATATCAGATCATCAAATCTCAAATCTAACACCACATATGTCCTTCTTATATGGGTCATTGGATCTCATCCAATAAATTGCGCTACTCGCCTAAGCCCTTAAACCCTTGTTTTTTTTGTTTTGGATATTCTTGAGGTAACGGTAGATTACAAACATCAATATACATTACTAGCATCCCCTCCTAGGACGAAACCACAAAATTACTTAAGAAAGGGGACAAACTTGTAGAAGTATATAGGCATTTGTCGTCGTTGTCCTCGTCGTCAACAATTAATTGGGATTTTTATTCGATGAAAAAGAAATAAAGGATTATTACCACAAAGTAACTCAGAATAATATTGTTTAACTTTTTACAGGTCTATTGATAAACAATCAAATGACATCATTTCTATCATGTTTTCCCAATCCCTTAATTAAGGAGTTGATAGTGAGCGTATACAGACAAATTTTAGGGTTATGCTTTACTTTCTTATATTAGTAGATCGTGAATGTCTGATTTGAATGAAACTTTATTAACTATTATCTTCACATCTACCTTATAAACCCTAAAAACAACCTAAAAATAGAACTGCCAATATTCTCAATTGTTTGTTGACAACAATTTCATCTTTCTCCTATTGAAACATGTGCTCGTTTAGTTTCATATCAAATTAACAACCAAACTAATAAATGGTAAAATATAATGTGAATATACATTAGAAAGTCAAAAATTCAATGAACCCGTAGTAACTACAAGACTAAAAACAAGCTTTTTAAACCGGTTCCTATGTCAAGGAATGAATAAATATCATCAACGATTACTTGTAATCAGCAAGAATTTACATTATTTAATAAATATTATAGAATGTAGAAACTAGCTGGATTTTCAAAATTTAAGAAAAAATAAATTTCATTTCTGCAGCTTTGTATTTGTCCAATAATCAATACGGATTCGGTACCTTTCTTTCAGAATAATAGCAATATTATTTATGTTTTTCTTTACATTACGAATATGCTAATGAATACCATAAAATTAAACAAAAGGATGAAACAATGACATCGGATAAGTCTAAAAATGCAACTACTCCTTCTATTATAGACTTTTAATTTATTTTTCATGTGTATTTTCTTTACCTGCATTGATTTTTTTCTGAAAAGGAAAAGGATGAGACTCCTTTAAAAGGCTCATCCAAAATAGATATATTCAAAAAATAGATTATTTACAAACACCAGGATATTTACTTGCATTGATGAGAAATTAGGACATAATAGTATATTCTTGAAGTATAAACCATTCGAGAATTAAGAAAAATCAAGGACTACAAGTGTGCCTCCATCTAGACCTGGCCAACGAGCTGGGAACCCGCCCGCCCACCCCCTCATGGGTTGGGCTTGGACTTCGAGATTTAAGCATGGGTCGACGCGGTACGACCTTCAAAAAATAAAAAATATATAAATATATGTCAAATTATACATGTATTAATATGATATGCTTTAAGTTTTTCATTTGTGACACTAGTTTTAAATAAAAATTCAATAGTTTACATGTCAAGTATCATGTAAACTAAGTATAGTTGATATTAATAAAATCATTTATACGTATTAAATATCATTAAAAAATCAATGAAAAGGATCAAAATGATATGGCCCGACCTATAGACGGGCTTTGGACAGAGATTTTTTTAACCTCAGCTCGTTCGATCCGACCCATGAGCCAACCCCGACCTGCAATTTGACCAGATGTACCTCATCCTGCTGGCAGTTCTGTTACCGATTAAAAGGATAAGAGCAAAATGTCAAAAATACTCGTAACATAATCATAATTTCACTATCAAATCACATGAAAATAACTTGGTTAATTAATCATTAACACGAGAATAGAAACGTAAGATACCCAAAGGTACGAGGACGTGTCGCCATATGTCCCATCCAGCAACACGATGACGTGGACGCATCTTTAGCCCTACATGCTCGCCGTACGAATAATCCGGATCCACGCGACCCTTCGGGGAGTCCAAGGGTCGGGGGTGGAGCAGTCGCTCCCATTTGCAGCGATTAGTCGCCTGCTGATAATAATAGTTTAATAGCGATTGGATGGGAATTGGGCAGATGTCTTTGAAATTAAAGGCTCGATATGCAATTTGATGCGATCGCGTACTTGGGACCTTATCCGAAAGCTACAGTTGACCCGTCTCCAATAATAACAAGATCATTATTAGGAGCGGGTAGGGTTAGCCGGTTTTCTCTTATTTTATTACTACTATTGGATATCAGGGAGCGCAGTAGGACCCATTTGGATTTGGGAGAATTAACGTTGTTGTCCCTTTGAGGGATAGCCAACGAGGAACAACTGAAGATGGGATGTTTTTTTTCTTTTACTTAAAATGACGATGTAATTTAGGATTTTTAAATCTATCTTGCAGCTTTCCAAGGTTAAAAAAACAAACTTTTTTGATCAAAGAAAAACAAATATGATGTGCATCCTTCTAATATTTTGTTAAATTGTATTTAAGGTTACTGTTCTTGTTTTTATATGAATTTTTACATCTATAAATCTAAGTAATTTCAGAATTACATTTATAACCCCGCATAATCGTGAGTTACACGAGAAACTCTGGATAGTCTTTTCGTCTCACATCTATAACCCTCTGTTAAGGGGGGCAGTTAACTCAACCAAACCGTGGGTTAATCTAACTCATGATCTATCCAATGACTATTAAAAATTTGTCAAAAAATAAAAAAAAAACTCCAAACCCGTCACTCCCCTTCCTCCATGTTTTCGTGTGGGTAGTTCAGAGGATGTGAACTCCCCAGGTCATTTCTCCTCTAGCAGCTTTCCCTTTTCCCTCCAATGGCATCACCTCTTCCATGGCTGGAGGAGGTGGGTGTGCGGGGTCGACATCCACAGGCTGGGAAAGGGTCGTCGGGGCCGTAGGAGGTGGGGTCGGGTTGTCCAGCGGTGGGGGGGGGTGGGGGGGGGGGGGGGGGGAACGGGAGGGGGGGCTACAGTAGTCATCATGTGGGAAGCTTTTCAGCTTTCATCATAAGAGGATGAAAATTTCAAGTATCGTTGGTAACCACGGCTGTGCCATTTTCTCTGTTCGCTATTGATCATGCATGCACTCTCCAATTCTAATTTCATTGTTTGAATAAAGTTAAACATGGAAAAATAACAAAGCATGGCGTCTAACTCTATGTTTAGAATTGCGCATAAACCATAGCTGAAACTTGACAAAATGGCTTCTTAAACAATGAAGTGCACATGAGGAGATCACTCTATTAATATCGTCAAATAAGCAGGCATCATTTTTCAACGGGGGGTGTAGCTGCCTAGAAGAAGGTGGGGGCGGTTCGAGGGAGGGTGGGCGTATTAATATCGTCAAATAAGCAGGCATCATTTTTCAACGGGGGGTGTAGCTGCCTAGAAGAAGGTGGGGCGGGTTCGAGGGAGGGTGGGCGGGGGTCTGGCGAGGGCGCCTGGGCTGGAGGGGGGTTGGGGAAGGGTGGGCGGGGGTCTCGCAAGGGGCTGTCATGGGCTGGAGGAGGTGGGCTCAAAGAGGGTGGAGGGACTCGACGGGGTCTGCCTTGCCTGGAAGAGGAGGGGGAAGGGCTCCTCAAAGAATCTAGTGATAAAATGTAATGGCATACTTTATAAATGCGATATAGTTTTAGGGGTAAAAATGGCAAAATGTAACTTTTTCCGTTAGAGTTAACGGATAAAATAGATGGCAACTAACTGCCATGTAAGAGTTAAGCATCTTTCGAGGTCCTGGGGGTAATTCGCGATTTCGAGGGGTTATGAATGAAATTGTGAAATTATCATGGTTATAGGTGTAAAAATCCCTTTTTTATAATATCTGCTTTTGGATATCAATTTAATAATAACTTTTTACTTAAAGAATTTACAGATGTTTAGTGATTAATAACATGTAAAACTTAAATACAAAATTTTGTTATATTGTTGCTTCATGTTGGGATGTATGCTTTGCATTTGTATATTTAGTTTTTTGATATACTATATGTATCAGGATATCAATTTTTTGGAATAACTTCTCCATTGGAAGAGTTTATTTTTTAGTAACTTCTATGTTAGAGTAACTTCATTGTTTCTATATGAAGGAAGACATTGAGAGATTCGACTTTAGAAACTAATATATAGATACACAGATAATTCCATCTAAATTATGAGTTATTATCTTTTCACCATTCTTAAGAATTTCGTTTGGTTCATTTTAATTGAAAGATATTGATTTGATATATTTGATTGTTAGTCTTATATCGATAATTTCATGCACCATGTTTCCCAATTTCTCCTTTAAAATCAAAGTTATGCATGAATAATTACTCTATATCCTCTAATCCACTATGTGTTTGGATTTCATTTTAGATCTACAATAGCATTAAATATTTTAGATGTAGGTTATGTTTGTTTTGTTGAAGTTCATACCATCAACATCATTGTTTTTATTTTTAATTGTAGCCATTGATATCAACTTTTAATTTAATTGCAGCCAATAATATTAAATTCATGGTGACTATCAAATGGCTTAGGAGAGAGGCATGATGATATTCTTCGAAAAATGTAAATATGTGTTTGTTCTTTCACTTGAAATGACAAGGTAATATGGATCTTTTAATCCATCTTGCATCTTTCCGAGGTTAAAGAAACAACTCTTATGACACAAGAAAAAATGAGCCTTTGTTATACATTTGTTAGATTCTTAAAGCCAGATAATGTTAGATCCATTATTTTGTAAAACCCCGTGAAATGATTTAGGAAATGATTTACATTTACGAGTATTTTGTTTATGCAAGCTAAGATATAGATATAGTGCTTTTAAAGTTGTCGTTCATTGTTCCTCTTGATGTTCAAAAATTCTACGACTGCTTAATTTATTTTAGAAAAAAAGAGATATGCTCAATGTGAAAATATCATTGTGGCCCACAAAATCCCCAAAACAATCAAACAAAATTATCCAACCAAAAGAAATAAAAGGAAATGGGTGTGCTATTTATTAACTTTGTATAGCTCTCAAGGTCGATCTCAAGGAGACAACTATTAAAAAATGATGATTATTAATTTTTTTAAAAAAAAATCAAAGAGGTTCTTTTTCTTCTTTTGATTTTTTATGAATTTTTAACTTTTTATATTTTTACGAGATTTTAATACTTTTTTATGTTCTGGTTTTAATTTTTACTTTTTTTAGAAAATATATTTTGGTCTTCTTGTCATATTTAAAATATAGAATGTCAAACACAACATCTCTAAATAGTATGGAAACCATTTGCCTAAAAGTGACAACCCAACATCCATGTCTCTCATTCGACAACGGCTCTAGAAATGGAGGCGGATGACGTTGTTGAATCCGCATAGAGTGATGGTAATGCATTTGGATCGAAGATCAGATTCTCAATCTTCATTCTACTCTTCAAAATCATCCATTTGAACCCTATATCGCTCAAATCCAGATCGAGGATATACTCAAATCTGGTTTTTTTATATTTGGGACTGTTGAGTTTTGGATTTCATGCATGGATTTGGGGTTTTCCTTGAATTTCTCGATAGTGGCATGCAATGAGGAGGAGTGTGGCCCCATCCCTTCCCCCTCTTTTGTCTTCTAATATCAGCACACAACGAGGAGGAGTCGGTGGACGGGCGGAGGAGGGGGTAGGTACGATGTGTGGCAACGACGGAGCATGTCGTGGTGGAGCATAGGAGGAGCTTGGTTATTTACAACTCTCAAACCATGATTTACAAATCTTGAATTATCTTTTACAAGTTTCAGATTGTTTTTACAAATCTCGATTATTATTTACAATATCAAGTTTGTTTATATTTTATCAATTTGTAACAGTGTACTTTTTGTTGCAAAACTCCACTCAAACGTTACAAAGCCCACGTACTTTTGCGGAGGAACATGAAAAAGTTGCAAAAGAACTCAAAGCAGTTACGAAGATCCATACAATGTTACACACCCCAAAGAAAGTACAAATACTTATTAATATTACAAAAGATAATGCAAAATTTACAAATGAAAATAATAATTTTCAAAAAAACTAAAGAATGGAAATATAAAAAATGCATTCGAGTTTTACAAAATTGAATTTAAAATCTTATTCGTATATTACAAATATCTGTAATAAATTGCATTTGCTAAGAAAGTTGAGAATTCAAATTTAAATGAAAACAACATGATCAAAATACCCTATTTAACAATGCAACATTGGATCGAGATTCTATGGATCTCGTTAACGGTTCCCACAAAAGTTGTGAACCCCAATCCCATTTGAAACATGCCCATATACATAATACAAATACACACATATATAAAGAGAGAGAGAGAGACTTTTTCTAAGTAGGCGTTAACCCATTTGGTATGTAATGAGCATCATTTTTGAGCCATCAGATTATTATTTCACGATCAGCATTATCCCATTTTGTTACCTTCCAACAAACTTTTATTTTATTTCGCAATAATATATTCCTTATTTCCGTCATCATTAAAACAAAAATCATGAGCACGTATTTATTTAAATTTGGACAATCTTATGAATTATTGTCTTCAGATTCTGCTCTCTCATGAATCTCTAATCTAATGAATATGGTTAGTAGCCTGTATTAAGACAAAGGTCTATTAGTAATTATGTTGAAATCGCAAGATCATTTGGTGTGCATGTAACCAGTAAATTTGTGCATATGTTAGTAACTCTTCTTGAAGTTACTAATAATTCCATGTTAATCATAGGTAAATGAGAATATATATTATGAATTTCATGTTGATCGGTTGCTTGATTAATGCCATTCAATTACTGAATTTTATACAAGATAATACTATGGATGTAAATTATTGATCATTGTTATGGTATTACTCATCTCGCAACAATCATTTATTTGAGTACTATATATATATATATATATATATATATATATATATATGGGTCATATGTGGCTGCCCCCTAGGGGCAGCCAACATGGCTGCCCCCGCCTTATTTGGGCAAATTTTTTTATTTTTTTTTGACAAATAACATCATATACATTCATCCCTATATCCCTCCTATATACCATTCGAATTTCGTCAGAAACAGAGACTCCTACGGCCTCGATCCGGACAGTAATTTTTTAACGGTAACCGGATTTTTTTAAATCGATACCATCGAGATGGAGGCCGTAGGAGTCTCTGTTTCTGACAAAATTCGAATGGTATATAGGAAAGATATAGGGATGAATGTAAATGGTTTTATTTTTCAAAAAAAAAATAAAAAAACGCCGAAAAATGGGGTGGGGGCAGCCACATTTTTTCCTATATATATATATATATATATATATATATATATATATATAGAGAGAGAGAGAGAGAGAGAGAGAGATGGGAAAAGGGACGTGAGTCCCATGTGCAGCAAACTCACTGCACCCGAGTTCTCCACCGTCGGATTAAGCCATAATTCCACGGTCGGATGAAGGGGTCCCAAGCCCCAGCCCTCTCTCCCAATCATGCACCCTCCCATCCCCCGCACCTACTGGAACGAGAGAAAAACCCATCAGCCGCTCCAGACTCCCTCACCTCCAACCTCCGCGCCGTGCACGCGACTCCCACCTTCCAGCCTGCGGCGCGCACGACCTCTCCCAACCGGGTGCTCTCCCCCTCCGTGCTCCCCACCGCCCCCTCCCTCCAGCCTTCATCACACGCGCATCCCTTTCCCTCCAACTTCCACGGCACGCGCTTGCGGCCTCCTCCAGGCTACGCCGCACGTGCTTGCAACTTCCTCCAGCCTATGCTGCACGCGCGCCCCATCCCCTCCATCTTCCTCCTCACGCACTCACGACCTCCTCTAGCCTCTGCTGCACACGCATGTGGGATCTCGTCCCGCTTCTGCTCCAGGCACTCTCATGCTCGTCCGTCAGTCCCTCACACAGAATTGATGTTTATGGAGTGAATACACAATCAGATAATGATGCATCCGCATCCCATTTGTTATTATAATCGATATGTACATACTTTGAATGTGTTGTGACCATTGTAATTCCATGCCTTTCCATCCCAGTTCTCAAAATCTCACTGTAATGGAATCCTGCTAGTGAGAATGAGTATGTGGTTTCCATGCTAGTGAGAATGAGTATGTGGTTTCCATTCCAAATTTGTGTTTATGACTTTTAGAATGGTATTGTCTGTTTACTTCTACTTCCTAAATTAATGTATGCTCCCAATCTCCTACACCATCTTAAGTTTAAATTGGAGGATGTAATTATATTTTTTTGTTTGTCTAATTCTGATAGGGGTGATTTCAATTGGATTCAAGGAAAAATATTATTTTTATTGTTGAGCATCGAGAAAGATCTATTCTTGGCAGAATGGTTGGATTAAATTAAGATAGATGTTATTTTAATGTGATCTTGATGATCCAATTTGATTTCTGATTCTACTTTCAGATTGCGAATCTGTCCAAATTCTGCGGGTTGAAATTTGTGTCCTTCCCAATCTAGATGAGATTAGGGATGATCAACGAGGACGATGACGAAGTCGGAGCAATCGCGATTTCAGTGATTTCGTTTGCTTTGGAGATTGATGCTTGTGCTGCGTCCTGCACACGGTTGTAAATGAGAAATGATTCGCATAGGTTTTCTCGACCTCTGTTGAACTCTCCTTGTGGTGACAAAGAAAGGAATGATGGAGGTTGTTGATGTTTAGAGAAGCAGATGGATAGAGCATGGAAGCAAATGAACAAGATTAAGAAGCTATTTTTTAATCTATCCCTTGTAATTAAAATTAAAATGTTAGTTGCAGTTACTATTTTAATTTGGTTATCACTACTTCACTTTCTTTAAATTTCATTATGTCGTCAATATCCGGTTCTCTTCCAAGGGAAAGCTGGAGTACGTTACATCATGACGTGTGGATGCATGTTAATTAGAAAGAAGTGGAGTTTGTTTTTTTATGAATGGTGTGGAGGCGGAGTTTTTGTATTCAGCATTGTTAATATAAGAAAAGTAAGAAGAGAAGGTAAACATATTATTGTGGTCACGGGATTCTATTGTTTATTTTATGGTGGAGATTTTTAAGAACACAACAACAGAAAACCGCCCTCATTTTGAAAATCATACACAGAGAGCAGGAATGCAAAGGCATGCACAACTGAAATTCATTGGATTGAAATTCACTGGATTTTCAGCTTCCCAAAATTGGAGATGTTAAGAATCCAAAACTTAAAATCTATGATAAGAACCTGAATTCTACCCGTATATGATAAAGAGCACAACTTCGACTAACATTACGTGGGAAGTTATTAACTGCAGGCAGTTCAATCTGGTCCTTAGCTTTGTTCAAACTCAGGTTGAACCATTTCTGAGCACACAAGATATATACGGTCAGTCAGAAAATTGCGAGTAGATGTGTCTGGTTACACAAGAAGGAGCCCTCGTTACCATTTACGTATATAAAGGTTGTCCTTATTTGTTTATAATCAAGATGCCATCTCTGCAGGTCCCCCACCTCAATAGAGATGGCCCCTCCATCGAAATGTTAATCCCAATCGAGATGGATAAAAGACAAACTATACGTTTGAATCAGATGTGCAGTGGCATTCACATGCCATTCAGAGTATGTACATACTAATTACAATAACAAATGAGATGCAGATGCATCATTATCTGATTGTGCATCCACTTCCTCTATACACAGGCTTCACCATAGATATACATTCTATATGAAGGACTGACGGAGGAGCATGAGAGTGCCTGTAGCAGAAGTGGGACGAGAACCCATATGCGTGTGCAGCAGAGGCTAGAGGAGGTCGTGAGTGCCCAAGGTGGAAGATGGAGGGGATGGGGCGCACGTGCAGCGTAGGTTGGAGGAAGTTGCAAGCGTGTGCGGCGTAGCCTGGAGGAGGCCGCAAGCGCGTGCCGTGGAGGTTGGAGGGGAAGGGGATGCGCGTGCGATGAAGGCTGGAGGGAGGGGGCGGTGGGGAGCACGGAAGGGGAGAGCAACCGGTTGGGAGAGGTCGTGCGCGCCGCAGGCTGGAAGGTGGGAGTCGTGTGCACGCCGCGGAGGTTGGAGGTGAGGTCTGGAGCGGCTGATGGGTTTTTCTCTCGTTCCAGTAGGTACGGGGGATGGGAGGGTGCATGATTGGGAGAGAGGGCAGGAGCTTGGGACCCCTTCATCCGACCGTTGAAGATGGCTTAATCCGACGGTGGAGAACTCGGGTGCAGTGAGTTTGCTGCACATGGGGCTCAACATCCCTTTTCCCTATATATATATATATATGGGTAAAATGGGGCTGTCCCCTGGGCTCATCCCTATTTTTCCATCATTTTTTATTTCTTTGAAAAATAAAAATTTGTATATTCATCACTATATCCCTCTAACATTCTATTAAGATTCATCAGAAACAGAGACTCCTAGGCCCTCCATCCAGACGTCATTTTTTTAACGGTCGCAGGATTTTTTAAATCGACCATGTTTGGATGGAGGCCATAGGAGTCTCTGTTTCTGACGAAATTTTAATAGAATGTTAGAGGGATATAATGATGAATTTACAAATTTTTATTTTCCAAAGAAATAAAAAAATGAGGGAAAAAAGGGGTGGGAGTAGCCAAGTTGGCTACTACCAGGGAGCAGCCCCATTTAACCCCATACATATACATACATACATACATATATATATATAGGGAAAATGTGTATGCCCCCTAGGGGGAGCTAACTTAGCTCCCCCGCCCCCTTTTCACAATCTTTTTTTTTATTTTTTTTTGAAATCTAAAACCGTGTAAATTCATTATTAAATCCCTATATTATGTCATTCAAAGTTCATGCGAAATAGAGACTCCTACGACCTCCATCCAAACAGGGTCAATTTAAAAAATCCTGTTACTGTTAAAAAAAATGACTGTCTGGATGGGGGCCGTAGGAGTCTCTGTTTCACACGAAATTTTAATGACACAATATAGGAATATAGTGATGAATATTCATGCAAGAAATTTTCAAAAAAAATTAAAAACATGGAGAAAATGGGGCGGGGAAAGCTAAGTTAGTTACCCCTTGGGGGCAACCCCATTTTACCCATATATATATATATATATATATATATATATATATATATATATATATATATATATATATATATATAGGGTTAAATGAGGCTACACCCAGGTTGTAGCCAATTGGCTACTCCCACCCATATTTTTCCCTCATTTTTTTATTTCTTTTGAAAATAAAAATTTGTATATTCATCACTATATCCCTCTAACATTCTATTAAAATTTCGTCAGAAACAAAGACTCCTAAGCCCTCCATCCATACGTCTTTTTTTTACGGTCGCAGGATTTTTTAAATCGACATTGTTTGGATGGAGGGCTTACGAGTCTCTGTTTCTGACGAAATTTTAATAGAATGTGAGAGGGATATAATGATGAATATACAAAATTTTATTTTCCAAAAAAATAAAAAAATGAGGGGAAAATAGGGGTGGGAGTAGCCAAGTTGGCTACTCCCTGGGGGCAGCCCCATTTACCCCCTCTCTCTCTCTCTCTCTCTCTCTATATATATATATATATATATATATATATATATATATATATATATATATATATATATGAGAAAAGAGAGCCTACACCCAGGGGTGTAGGTAACTACCTACACCCGACTCATTTTTTCATAGATTTTTGATTTTTTTGAAATGAAATCTTGGGGGAATTAAATCACTATGTACCACCTTGGTGTCATTCAAAATTCAACTTAATTCGAGACTCCTATCATCTTCATCAAGACTATCAAATTTTAACGGTCTTAGAATTACCGAAATCGACCCCTTCTAGATGAATGTATTAGGAATGTTTGTTTTGCATGAAAGTTGAAACACATATTCCTCACAATATATTAAGAAAATCCCTCTAAGGTTTCATTCAAAAAAACTCAAAAATCATGCAAAAAAAAGGCTGGGTGTAGGTAGTTACCTACACCCTGGGCTTAGGCTCCCAGCTCCATATATATATATATATATATATATATATATATATATATATATATATATATATATATATATATATATATATATATAT
This sequence comes from Ottelia alismoides, assembly GCA_037367405.1. Taxonomy (NCBI): domain Eukaryota; kingdom Viridiplantae; phylum Streptophyta; class Magnoliopsida; order Alismatales; family Hydrocharitaceae; genus Ottelia; species Ottelia alismoides. The sequence continues at coordinate 79,420 of JAZKJV010002086.1, forward strand.
ATATATGGGTTAAATGAGGCTACACCCAGGTTGTAGCCAATTGGCTACTCCCACCCATATTTTTCTCTCATTTTTTTATTTCTTTGGAAAATAAAAATTTGTATATTCATCACTATATCCCTCTAACATTCTATTAAAATTTCGTCAGAAACAGAGACTCCTAAGCCCTCCATCCATACGTCATTTTTTTAACGGTCGCATGATTTTTTAAATCGACCTTGTTTGGATGGAGGCCGTAGGAGTCTCTGTTTCTGATGAAGTTTTAAGAGAATGTGAGAGGGATATAATGATGAATTTACAAATTTTTATTTTCAAAAGAAATTAAAAAATGAGGGAAAAATAGTTGTGGGAGTAGCTAAGTTGGATACAACTAGGGAGCATACTCCCTTTTCCCTATATATATATCCAAAAAAATAAAAAAAATTGCGAAAATGAGGTGGGGGCAGCCATGTTGGCTACCCCTAGGGGGCAGCCCCATTTTCCCATTATATATATATATATATATATATATATATATATATATATATATTATTGATTCCACGAAAAAATCACGTTTCCAGTAAATCAGTAATAAATTGGACGTAATCGGTAATATCTAGTGAAGCAATTTTATTACTAATTCCATTCATTATCGAGTGTTTGGATCTCATATCTTCTTCACAAAATCAATAATCTAACTTTTTTTATATAAAACCGACTTCCTTGTGTTAGGACAAATTACTCGTCCACATTTGAAATAATAAAACTCTCAATTGATCATTCACGTGGACCGCCTGTATTTATATTTAGTGCTCACCAAAACCTCAATGAGCTCATGGCTAATCGGAAATGCATTATGTGTGTGTGCGTGTGCGCATGTGTGTTAAAATGAATACAAATATAGCCATTATTTCATTTTCACAAATAATTGAATTTGTAAAATCACTCCAATAAAATTTTACGACTTGGTTCACTATTATTATATATTTGTATAGAGTAAAATACAAAAAAATCCCTAAACTAAACCCTTGATTTCAATGTCTTAACTGAACTTTAAAAGATAATAATACAGTACCAAAACTTTAAGATTTGTCCCGATGTGGTCCTTGACTATTGATATTTACGGTTAGAAAGATGAAATGATCCACTAAATTTTAATAGTGAAAGACCACATTAAAACAGATATGAAAGTTCGAGTACCACATTGTTGCATTTTAAAGTTCATGTATGACATCGAAATTAAGTGTACAGTAGTTCAAGAACTTTTTTTAACCTACTCAATTATATAAAAATGAATACATTAAGAAAATCTGTTGATTAGTAATACGTGTGTTAAATTTGTATCCAACAATATATTTTTTCATATATGTCAACGAATATTTACATTTGAATTTGTTTTTAAAATGAATAAGGATATAACCGTTACCAATTTCTTGTGATACGCTTTCGCACTTTTCTTTTTTAAATAATATGGTAGTTTGAGGGATTTGAATCCCAATACTTCAGTTGGAAGATATAATGCCCAACCACCATACCAATAAAGTAGATTCAAATATACACACTTTGTTTACATCTTTAAAATTGTTGTAAAATTCGATCGATTAGTCGAGTCGGTAGGATGATCGAGTTACTATTAACCAATCGATCAATAGTCGGTCAACCGACTACTCGATCCAACTAGTCAACCGATTTTGCTGAGATTCTATATTTTTACTTTTTATATTTTAAGCATACTTATTCTAACATGCTTAACATCTTATTTTAACTCAATTACTTTTTGGGATTTTATCACTTGTGCCCCTCCGAGATATCGCAATATCAGTTATGCCCCTATCTTTTTGATAATATCAGTTGTGCCCCTCACTTCTTGCTAATATATCACTTGTGCCCCTCGGGTTAGTGACCGTCCACCCACAGTGCAAACGGACGTTAACTTCAAGGACACAGATTGAATTAAATTAAAAAAAGGATTGGAATGTCTTCTTCCTCCCTTCTCCTCCTCCTCCTCCTCCGTCTTCTTCCTCCCTTCTCCTCCTCCTCTCCCACCTGCTGCCGCCCCTCCGCCCCACCCTCTACCGCCCCTCCGCCCCGACCTCCCTGCCGGCCCAACCACCCCCACCGCCCAGGCCGCATCTCCACACCCAGCCTGCACCTCCTCCCTCAGCCCGCACCTCCCCCTGCGTCCCCTCCGCCCCAGCCTACTCCTCCCTCGGCCCACGCCCTCCCCTCTCCTCCGCTGCCCCACGCGCCCAGGCCGCGCCTCCTCCCCCAGTCCGCACCTCCCCCTGCGGCCCCTCCCCCAACCTACGCCTCCCACGTCCCCGCATTGTCCCCTGCGCTCAGGCCCCACCTCCTCCCCCAGCACGCACCTCCCCCTGCGACCCCTCTGCCCCAACCTACCCCTCCCTCGTCCCCGCGCCGTCCCCCGTGCCCAGGCACCACCTTCTCCCCGCTACGGTGCAGCCTCGAGCTCCGCCTCGAGATGGGAGAGCGACTCCGACCACTCGGACGAGGAGAAGCTCTCGCCGGAGTTCGACCTCTAGCTACGGTGCAACCTACAACTATGCTATGGAATTATGACCATAGTACCCTTCTTAACCACCATGGTTTGAATAAACCATGATTATTTTAATTTTTTGACGGTCAATCTGACGGAAGGGCACAACTGATGACAGAGCAAGAAGTGACGGGCGCAACTGATATTATCAAAAAGATAGGGACACAACTGATATTGCGATATCTCGGAGGGGCACAAGTGATAAAATCTCTTACTTTTTTATTCCATTATGATAGTATAGAAATGTCCAAATCATTGTAAATACATAAGAATATAATGCACGAAAATGGTTTATATATATAATAATTAAAATTTTCAAAACCAACTACATCCAATTAGTTACTCAATTGTCGATTATTCCTTAATCAGTGACCCGTCCAATCGGGTACGTTGAAAATATCCCTTATGTTTTTCAATCAGAATCCAGTGAATCAGATTTATAGTTTAACACACGGGAATGGAGCTCTGATCCGGATGAACTGCCACAATTATATATCAGGGGCTTAGGTACCGATCTAGGCTTAGATCCTTCCTTGCGTGAAGGAGTATATTTTTTAATATTCCAAGATCAAAACAAGCCTGAACTAAGATAACTGAATAGAATTTGAATTCCACTAAAATTAGAATTCAAAATATTTTTTGCAGGAATAAAATCGAATCTAACATAGAAGCATCTGGTTCGAACAGCATGCCTACTTTTGTTGCATAAACCCAGACTCTTCCAAGTGAACCTGCAAAAATCAGCAAAAAATCGACACTCTCGGAACATCCACAAAAGGAAGAATGCATTTGAGGATTGCTGCGGTCACGAACCCGAAACCTTCAATCATCTTCAGACTCAATAAGATATTCAAATGCTCATGACGGAGTCATAAAAGAGAGGATGTAGTGTTCTCCATTAAAAGAGATCAAACAGCCTCATTAGACTTGTAACTGGACGAATGTATTAGCCACACAAGTAAATCGCGACTATACAAGACCGTTGAATTTAAACTTTAAATCACTCAGCAACACGAGCTCAAAGATGAGGAAACTGACACAGCATCACATTTTTTTAAGCAAAAATGGGGGAACCGTCCCAAATATAAATTAAGTTACTGCAAAATACCAGGGTTACCTGTAAGAGCCAGGATTTGAGTCGTCTTGGTGTGGAAGGTTGCATTTTCACAGTAGAGACTATCTGAAGATAAAACGATCCCATGAGTCAAATCGCCCATGCTGCTGCAACAGGTTGTAGCAGATCTCTCCTAGTGCAGAATCTTGCATTAAAAGGAGAATCCCAGAAGGTAGGAGGTAGTTCGTGATCCAATCGATCCCGCATTTGCCATACAACGTTCACTTTCTCACAAGCAAAAAAAAGGTCCAATGTAGATTCCTCCACATCCACAAAAAGGGGGCGTATGTCGCTGCCCCCCTCAAAAATCATGGACCACCTATCTCTCGTCATGATGCGCCCTCTGCGAAGCAGCCATAAAAAGATCCCAAGGCAGGATGGTAACTCGAGTTCCTAGATTAAGTTGCATGATCTGGCTAAAATGTTCAGTATCCAATCCGAGGCCATGTCCATGGCCTTGTAAGCACGTCTCACAGAGAATTCACCGAGAGTCTTTGCCAATACTCGGACCCTTTAAATGATTAATAGAGGTCAACGAGTCCAAAAAAATCCTCCAGACATTGATCAGAGAAGTCTGCAAGGAAAGATGGTACTCAGTCGTCCGCTCAACACTCTGCAACCCGAGCATCTCAGTCCGAAGAAAGTGCAAAGAGGACCGAAATCTCGTGGCAAGAGATCCTTCACTAGTCCAATTATCTGTCCAAAATGCAAATGAGGTCCCATCTCCACGGATTGGGCGGTAAAGGATATGAAACTGCGGTTTTACAGCACATAAGCCCTTCCAAAAGATCGATGTACGGAAAGAAGGGTGGAATGTAACAAGCGGCTGCACCCCAATGTCGTAAATACTCCAAATCAATCTGCAACAAAGGTCTTCATCTTCTCCCCAGAGCCTAGCTACCCACTTCAACAATAATGCTTTATTCATGGTATCTAACCACGAAACCCCAAGGCTGCCATTGCCTTTAGGCAAAGTACGTTCTCCCAATCCACAAGGTCGATCCTTGTAGTGTCCAATCCAGACCTACTCCAAAAAAAACATGAGCATGATCATCTCTAGACGCCAGTGAATGCCACTTGGAAGGAGCCTAGATGTCATGAAGAACATTTGGATAGCTGCCAATCCCGCTTTCAACAGAACCAAGCGACCTCCTTCTGACAACGAGCAGGGCTATCGAAAAGCTCGAGCTCGATTAGCTCAACTTGGACTCAGCCCATTAAGAGCTCGTGAGCCCGGCTCAAAAAATTAACGAGCCCAAGCTCGAGTTGGATTTCTGGGCTCATTAAGGTTATCGGGTCAAACCTGAGTGGGCGGTGCTCAACTTGAGAACTTGACTTGATAACTTGATAGCTTCTAATACCAAATGTTTGACGAAATTACAAGGCAATCACCTGCCCACCCCTAGCCCTACTTTCTCCCACTCTCTCAGACGCGAGCGAATCTGCCATCTCCCCCTCCTCGCCAACCCTAACCTTAGAAAAGTACAACCCCTCTCCGCCCCCCCACCTCCCTCTTTGCTCCATCCCCCTTCGCGAACCTCCACCCTCTCTGCTCGTTAAGGTTATCGGGTCAAACCCGAGTGGGTGGTGTTTGACTTAAGAACTTGACTCGATAACTCGATGGATTCGAATACCAAAAGTTTGATGAAATTACAAGGCAACCACCTGCCCAAACCCTGTTCAGCCCTACTTTCTCCCATTCTCTCAAGCACGAGCGAATCCGCCCTCCTCCCCCTCCTCGCCAACCCTAACCCTAAAATAGTGCAACCCCTCTCTGCTCCTCTGCCTCCCTCTCCGCTCTATCCCCCTTTGTGAACCTCCATCCTCTCCCCATTTCACCTCCATATCAGTCGTCATGCCTTCGCCTCCGCCTCCATCCACACATTGGATTTGGGGCCCTGGAAACTGGATCGTGTCACGGACCTCGCGTTTTCTCTCCGACGTCTCCGTGTTTCGTGGGTTTAGGAATGCCGTTCTGGGATCTGCTTTCTTTCCAATCAAGGTATGTCTCTTGTGTTTTTTTAATCTGATCAAGTGTAAGAAGGCCTTGCACAAATACATGGAGATTGAGTGGGGGTGGTAGAAAATCAATGTGGTTCTTTGTGACTCATGTGGGCAATGGATCTTTCCTTTTGTAACCATATGAATTCCTGATCATATGCCTTTCTCTGTTAAATTGGTAGAAGACTCCTGTCTTTGTTTATAAACTGCAATCACCTGATCTATTTCCACAGTGGTGAACTGAACATTGTTTTTGTTCTTGATGTCTGCAAACCAAAAGGCTCGTCATTATGAAGACCTTGGCCAGATTCCAATACAAAGATTTATAATCCAATGGGGAGGAGAGAAACAATTTTCTGAGTTGCAGAATGCATATTTTCAATTAGAAAAAGAATAAAAGCTTGTGAGCCAGCTCATTAAGAGGCTTGTGAGCCAGCTCATTAGAATCACGGCTCATTAAGAGGCTTGTGAACTAGCTCGAACTCGATGAATTCGAGCAAGCATTCCAGGGCTCGAACCTTGAAAAGCCCGAGCTCAATCCCAGATTTTTTTATCAGATTCAAGCCTGAGTTGGGGTTGACTCGACTCATTGAGCTCGATGGACACCCCTAATAGCAAAGCCTTCCAACCTGCTAGCTTTCTTTCCATCTTCTCGATGGCGGGCAAACTAATCTGCTTCCGCAGCTTACCCATGTTAGTGGTAGGCCCAGCGCCCAGATAGCAGATGGGGAAGGTCCCACTGCTCATACCTAACACAGCACATCACTCCAAATCACTCTCTTCTCAAGCCCATAGGGAAGGCAATCGAATTGCTTATATCCATCTTCAGACCAAAAAGTTCAAGCACCATCGCAATTCTCCTTGCTTCGTCTTTCCCCCCTTGAATAAAAAGAATGTGGCGTCAGCATATTGCAGAATTGGGATCAAAATGTCTCCAAGTAAATAACCTACCGAGATCACCTGATGAGTCACATGTCAAGCCATACAAGCAAGAACATATACAGCCAAGATGAAAAGCATAGGGGGTAGATGACAACCCTGACGAACACCCCTCTGAGGCAAGAAGAAACCACCCTATGGACATCCGTAGACAAGAACGGAATAGGAGGCCATCGTGACATATTTTCATCCAAGATACTCAACGTCCGGGAAACTATGTTTCACGAGAATCGACCAAAAAAACTGACAGTCAACCATATCGTAGGCCTTCGAAAACTCCAGTTTCCACGCAATATTGTTTACACGGCATCTCTTCCCATCAATGATGAGCTCTGTAACCATAGCCCCGACAATCACCAATCTGCCTTCCATGTACGAACACCAATTGGACCAGGGATATCACATCATCTAGCACATCATTCAGTCTATTTGTCAGGACCTTCGCGATGATAAGTAAATTGCGTCCGAGAGAGCAATGGGGAGAAAATCCTCAACACACTCGGAGGTTTCTTCCTTCGGAAGGAGGAACAGCATGGCTTTATTAACTCCATCAAAGCACGCAGTTCCATGGTAACTCCTCCAAACTGCTAATACATCTCTGCCCAACACTTCCCACAATTCCTTGTAAAAAAGATCAGAAAGTCATCGGGGTATGGAGCCCCGTCAGCATTCGGACTCCAAATTGTGCCTTCCAGCTCCTCTAGGGTGAACCGGCTCAAGGAGTTCTGCATGTGAATCAGAAACAGTTGTTGCTCCATCGCTCGTTCATCTTCAGATTCCGCACTCCTCTCGATGGGAAAAGTGTCGAAAATAGGAAGCAAGCTCCCTCCCAATCTCCCGATCACCGTCTACCCGTACATTCTCCACCACCACCGCATGTAGAAATTTGCGCCATGGTCTCCCACTGACTATTCTGTGAAAATTTTATTTATGTCTGCTTCTTTGATCCACTTCGCCTATATTCCCGCCTCCATTCAGTCAGATGATTCTTATCTTCATCCAAAATGATTCGTTGATGCAGAACCCTCTCAACCAACTCCGTTGAGAGGTCCATGTATCCTTTGTTCTATCTAGACTATACATTGTATCCATTGCAGCCGACCGACACCCCTCCCATTTTTTCGGACTTCTTTCCTGAAGGAGCAAAGTCGGTAGTAAAGAGAGTCTAACTGCTGAACAAAGGATGTTGTCGTCGAGCCAGAGCAAACCATCTCACCCGAATGGTCTGCCACCAACTCCTGAAATGCTCCTCTAGCAGCCACGACCTCTCGAGCTTGAAGAGTGAGCGAGGAGTAAATCCCTCTCTAACTGGGTGTGATTGGATCTATCCTGTTGACCTGAGGCAACCTAAGACAACAGGAACTGCTCAAGCAGTTCAGTGTAGACCAAGAAGTGGTCCAGTTTCGCGTGGGATCCAGAGTTGTGCCGTGTAAATCAAGTGTCGTTAGCATCAATAACCTCCAGTTCCAAATCATCCACCATTTCCGCCAAAATCAGCAGCCCCTGGGACTTGCCCCCAACCCCATGCAAGCCCAAACCATCCATAGAAAAAAAGAGATGTTGAGATCTTTGCGAACTAGCCAAGCCTCAGAAGGGAAACTAACCCTCGCCCAAGGTAGGTAATATTGGTATCGATATTGGCTACTTCTCAATACGATATATCGACGCCATATCATCCAAATCGGGCCGATTTTGTGAAGGAATGACCTTGAAAGCGCAAACATCGGTCATATCAGCGATATCGATCACCTGTAGATACTGATATATTGCGATATGGCTTACCCTGCCCTCGCCTCCCGCAATTCTTCCCATAGCCCAGCCTGCTAGATCGAATCCACCATGCTGAAAACACAAGATATAGCAAAAGGGGGATTTATGTGCTTATTTCGTAGCAACACCATCAGAACAAATCTTCCTTTCAGTTCAACTGAAATAGAGAACTCGTCGCTATTCCAAGCAATTAAGGACTCTCCAGCCCTTTTTGTCGCACCCATCATGCATAAATCTGAAAACAAAGAGCACCATAACGAATCCACAAGCTGTTAGACCACTCTTGGATCTTAGTTTCTTGTAGGAAATCAACATCACAGCACCAGCTCCTGATCAGAGATCCATATGATCTTCAGTTCTCGGGATCACCCCGACCCCTTACGTTCCAGGTGAGGATCTTCATAGATTAACTTTCTTGGACTCTCTGAGGCAACAGGAGCTACTCGAGCCACAATACTTTCGAGCATTGCCATCCAAGCAGCTTTTGGTTGTCGCTCCTCTCCCGAAGTTGGGGTCCCTCCTACACGAGCACTTAATGGTCGACCATGTCAGTTGGCTCTTCGATTCCAATATCGTTTGTTGTTTTTCCCAAGTAGTTGGCTGCCAAACGAGGTGTCAGTGGACTTCATGACCATAGCCATAGCCCATGTTAGCTGGACACCAGTTGCAGCATCACGAGAAAACGATTCCTTTTCAGTCGATGGTTCTGTCAACCCCCAAAGATTCTCGCCACTATCGACATCCCCTGGTCCTCAAATCAAGGGGGACCTCCTCATGTCGAGGAGCTGACCCGGGTGCCTGCACCCGACCCTCATCAGCATAAAGCCATGTCTCTTTGTTTGAGATGGGAGGCACTACCCCCACTTGTAAGGCCTCTCCATAAGAATGTGACAGAAGCCCCTAGTGCCAAACCAAAGAGGGGAGTGCATAGGTCAATCTCCATCCGTAAACGATGGCTCTCCACAAGGAAAGAAGCATCCCCCTTTCGAAAATCAAAAGCTGAGAAAGTCACCCCCCCCCCAATCAATCCCGAATTTTCCGCCGCCAACTCCATTGCGATGTTACCTTGCTCCTCCGACGATCCTCCCTGCATGTTGAGATTCGAAACACTCAACCATCATCATCACCTCCTCAATGAAAAAGCCCCCCATAATCTTTAGCAACGGACACTGGTAAACAAGAAGACATCAAATCGTCAACGATCGGTGGTGGGGGTGGTGGTAGGATCTTCACTGGGAGATGCAAGGTTGCTTTGCCCACACATAGTGTAACGATCGATACATACAGTTTGGAAAGACTGGCTATTTTGACATCAACATTGGCATGCATCAAGGTTCATCTTTGAGCCCATTCCTTTCTACTTCGATTACAGACGAGTTGAGTCAGTTGACAAGTCACATTCAGGATGAGATTGAAGGATATTAAGGAGATCCTTAAGCGCATCACAGAAGCGTGAGGATCGCGTCGTATGCGATCGGGAGCGACTAGTCGCACTAGTTGCTCGATGCAGCGGAAATTAAAATTTTTCATGTGACGAAACTACATGATCCAAGAACACTTCTCGGATCGTTTCGTCTAAACCACAAACAAGTAATAGGATTACTTTTGCGATCGAGTCTCTAAACGAAGAGACCTCCTGTCTCAAGTCCGATCCGACGGAGGAGACACTTGCGAGCACGTGGATGAGACGCGAGCTTCTCGCAATCCATGTTAATGATCCAAGCGGCGAATCTCCTGATCTCGTCACACGAGATCCAACGTCTTCTTCACGAGCGAGGCGCACCGAAGGAGATGGAGATCCACGAGCAAACGATCGGGCAACATAACGACGACGCTGCGACGATGGAGACTCTCTCTAGGGCATCCATTGCGGACGGTCATATGTGTGTGAGAGAGAGTGGGTGTGTAGAGAGAATGAGAGAGAGATAGAGAGTTGTGTTTCTCATTGTGTTGTTGTAACCTAGAAGAGCAAGGGGTACCTCTCCTTTTATAATATTTTGGGATCCATAGATCTCAATCCATGGACAACACAAATCCAATAGCTTACATTGATTTGTGTTTCCTTTAATGACCATGATGTTGTTGTTAAAAACACAACAATAATTAATTTAATAAAATCAAATATATACTCAATATAATTTGATTTACATTAAATCAATCTCCATTGGAGAAATAGGAAGGAGGCAAGCCTCCTTCCATAAGAGGAGTGGACGGCTACCAAAATCTATGGTGGAATTGTAGCCGTCCACCCTCTATATGAGGAAGGTGGCTCTCCATTCCTTATTACATGAGATTACATCATCTCATATTCTCTCCAATATTTGCAACAGCTTTTGTTGCAAATTATTTCACAAAAATAAATTCAATTTATTTTGTGAACATTGCAATTATGCCATTGAAAATTTGTGAATCATATTCACAACCCAAAATAAAAATGTGAATTACATTTTCAATATAATGTCCAATGTGAATCCAATTCACATTAACATTTAATTAACAAATGTAAAGTACAAATAGCTCTCTCTTATATATTATAAATCACATTTATAATATATATATCATTAATATGGAAAGTGCCATCTACATTATTCATATCCATGATAATTAAATCACATTTAATAATCTTGGATATCTATTCTCGTGTGCCCAAATAGTATGAATCACATTCACATTATTCACATCTTTGATAATTAAATCACATTTAATTATCTTAGATAACTCTCTTTATAATATGAATCAAATTCATATTACTCATGATAATTAAATCACATTTAATTATCAATTTTCTCAATGCTCGGATATATAATATCAACAATGAAATTATCCGGAACTCTTTCAAGGATAATGCGCTTTTTTTGCGGATACTTGGAAATAAGGACCAGGCGATTGTATTGTTCCACGTATAATAACTTGGATATTGAGATCATATCTCAAATCCAGATCTCAAGCCTCCCATAGATGCTTGATTAAATCAAGACCGCAAATCTAATCTTCCCATTGCATATGAATCGCATTCAGATCAATGTCCAATAATTGGACCAAGATTGGATTACTTCTCTACTGAAAGGAGTCACTAAAATCCAGACCCATTTCATCACTCCCTAGGAATGGAAGCATCATGGTTATACAATCGTTTATGATCACATCACCCTCAGGTATTCCCAATACCTGTACATCCTGCATACTAGAAGACTCAGAATAAACCTGAAGTATTAGATCAATTCTACACTGTCTACTTCAGGGTTTTATCAGTAAGTTTCTCATTTGATCATTGGGAGTCGGTATCGATCATATACTTTCCAAAAGCATATATCATACCTAGGTCTTGATCATATACTTTCCAAAAGTATATATCAAACCTACAAAGTCAGTCAAGCTTCCAAAGCAAGAATACCGTGCACGGAATTTGATTCTTCCCAATATCTCATGAGTAAGCTCATGTCTTCCAGATCATTAATGAACCTGTACGATCCCTTTGAGAGATCGTATTACTCATATGCCCTTACATGCACACCAATGTGCCAATGTATAGACCTTGATTAGGTCATCAACCTAATGATCTGCCAAATGTACATACTCAGACATATAGTAACACATCTGTCTCTGGTCAGAGGATGTGTGCCTATATTGTGATAGCATACGACATAGGTCTTTGGTTATCTCGATCTCGTTAAGTCAGCACTTTGACCTAACTTACCTAACACCTCTGAATCTCTATTTCTATGCAGAGGACCTGCATCAAGAGGTCAGTTAGATATCAGCCTTCTGAGAGAGGATTGCCATCTCCTCCTCAAGCTGGAAATCATCTCATAATAATCATTTGACGGTGCTTGATGAGTCCTCAATCTAACTCTTTAGATGTTCATCCAAGCACCAGCCTCTATGATTCAATTATTGAATCAACAACTGTATGATCATTAAGATGGCCATGGTACATAACCATAATTGTACTAAGGGACCTATTATGCAAATTATTTATTCTTCATTTCAGATCAGGGAATGATATTCGCAATAACATTTATTGCATAATGGCTCGCCATGGGCTCGCATGTCCAACAGAGATACCTTGGTGTATGTTATTCGTTGATGATAGAATTGATTAATGAGACTAGAGATGGAGTAATGAGAAGCTTGAGGTTTGGAGATAGGCATTGGAGACTAAAGGAATTCATATAAGTAGGGCTAAGACCAGATATATGAAGTGTAGTTTTGATGGAAGCAATGGTAAAGGAATCGAGGTGAAGTTTGGTGACAATAACATTCAGAAGAGAGATTTTGTTAGATACTTGGGATCTATTTCACAACATAATGGGGAAATTGATGGATATGTTACTAATAGAATAAAAGCAGGTTAGTTAAAGTGGAGAGGAGCACCTATCGTTCTCTGTGATAAGAAAATTCCTTTGAAAATCAAAGAAAGTTTTACAAAGAAGCAGTGATACCTATTATGATACATGTGCAAAGAATGACAGTAGCAGAAAAGAAAATGCTAAGGTAGATGTATGGACACACACATAAAGATCGGATTTGGAATGATGCAATCAGAAGAAAAGTTGGCATAGCTAAAAGTGGTTTGGTCATTTGCAAAGGAGGTCGGTTGATACACCGGTGAGGAGATGCGAGTTTTGAGATGTTGAGTCGGTTTAAGAAAGGGCGAGGAAGGCCCAAGAAGTGTTGGAATGAGACTATACAAAAGGATCTTATTTTTCTAGATCTAAGCCCGAGAATGACCCAAGATAGATCTGAATGGAGGTAAAGAATCCATGTAGTCGACCCTAGATGTGGGAAAATGCATTGTTGTTGTTGTTGATTGGTTAGATTGGATTGGATCGCTACCAAAATTCGATCCAATCCAATACTTTAATTGGTTACTGTTGAGATATTTTCTATCTTTTATCTCTTTTATGTATTTCCGTCTTCTTTATGTATACCCAATGGGTCTCTCCTTTATATAAGAGAACCCTAGGACCTCATGAGAATGCAATTCATTATTTTCCCTCAACATGGTATCAGAGCGATGGTCCTACATAGGAGTTCTAGTACACCACCATGCCCTAGACCCCACCAGCAACCTCCCCTGCATCGTGCATGCCGTTGCACCTCCTCGCAGTCGTACCGCGCGCAGCCACCTCCCCTTCAGAGGCAGTCCAACAACACACAGAGCAGTCCAGCGCGCCTCCGTGCAACTTTAGAGGACCCGGTCTTGTCGTCGCACCTCTGTGCATCGAGGTCGACCTGTTGTTGCGTGTTATAGCGCCTCTTCGCACGACTCCGCACGTCACCAGCGACCCCCGTGGTGATTTTCTCACCCCTATGTCACCAAACTGTACTCTGAAACGGTCTGAATTTGAACGGAAACGAGATTTCAGACCTATAAATCTCGTTTTTCGTCCTAGTACGACTTGAGTAACAAGGATGGTTGTATGAGTCTATACGTACAACCAATCCTTCATATGATCGTGTAGACTTGTTCGATTTGGTCTACTTCCCCGGTCGAGCTCTGTCTTTCGACATTCTTTCAACATGTTTGAAAACAAGGGTGATGTCTTCTCTTCGTCCGATGTCTTCAAGGGTCCGACTCCAATCGTGAAGATGGATGGGACCAACTATGAGTTGTGGTCTATGCAGTTTCTGACCCTTATGGAGTACAACAACAAGAAACACATTCTGACAAAACCAGAGCCGACAGATAAGACTGGGGGAAATTCTTCGTGGAAGCAAGATGACGTGTATGCGCATCTTTGGCTCTCTAGGCCCCTCATCATAGAGATATCCAATGATATTGTGAACCAGCCTACCGCTGGCGATGTGGGATATTCTGACATCCACTTATGCTCAAGCAAAGAATGAGATCAAGACTCTTCAGCCTCAGTTTAACACATGGTTTCATATTTCGCGAAATTTCGGCGAAATTTCGGCTTCGACAAGGAACCGAAATCTCGAGCAAAATGGCGATATGAGGGCAATTTCCAGTCATTTCTTCACAAATGGTAGTCGATATGGGCGAAATTTCGTCGAAATTTCGACGAAATTTCGTATCGACAGGGTATCGATACTACACCCAAAATCGATATCTAAACCCTTGGTTTGACATATACAGGGCAAAGCAAAATGGTCGTGCAGTGCACATGTTCTACTCCTCGCTTCATGGCATGTACGAGAAGCCTCACAGCTTCATGTCGATTACGACCTCCACAAAGCAACATATGGCATACAGGAACTCCATGATAGTTGAAGTTTTCTTGGTTGCGATTGACCCAGAGTATGAGGCAGCACGAACACAGCTCCTTACTGGGGCGACCACACCTCCAATAGAGGAGGCTTACAGTCGTCTCAGCATGCTTCTTATTCCACATGATGCCACCATACAACCTTCCTCAGCGATGGATGCTTCTCGCAATGGAGGAAGTTATACTCAGTTCAGAGGACGTAGTCCCTATAGCAGAGTGATGAATGTCAACGTGGTCCATACACCTACTGTTGTTGTCCAGGATGCACTAAGGATACATGCTATCAGAAGCATGAATACCCCGCATCTACTCGAGTGGAGGAGCAGATTTAGCCTTCTAACACTACAACACCTTAAGTAGAGCCACGCCTTGATGACATTGTCTCTCGTATACGGGAGATCATGACTCCGGTAACCGGCACTACACTATAGGTTCCACATATTATGCACCTGCAACTAGGGCCTCTTCGAGCTCATCATGTATCGCATATACTTTTACTAGTTGTAGTAGTGCAGATATCAGTCATATGACGGAGTGGATCATGGACTCTGGTGCTTCTTACCATCTGTGTGGAGATAGAGCCCAGTTCATGTCTTATAGGTCTATACCCCCTGGTAAATGGGTCGTCATTGCAAATGGGATTCACTCACCCATCACAAGACAGGGGGAGTTGCATTTGACGCCATCCATGCATCTGCAAATGTTTTATATGCTCCTGATTTTCAGATGAACTTGCTTTTTATTAGTCACATTACAAAGGATATGCATTGTCGTGTCATTTTTTATCCCTCTTATCTTGTTTTCAGGACATACTCATGGGTAGGATGATTGGATGTGGTTGTGAGCAACGAGAGCTCTATGGATTGGTCCAACATCCTTATATCGGTGCATCTACTATTCCTACTGGACCAGTCTCACCATACGCTTTAGCCACCTTCCTCTGCAAAAGATGTGCCATGTCCTACCATATATCTCCATGAGATCTTTCCAGTGCAAGGCTTACCAACTTGGGAAGCATCACCGTTCTTCATTTCCGTCTCATCAGAGTCAGATTAGTTCTCAATTGTTTGAGCTCCTTCACTTAGATATCTGGGATCCGAGTCATATCCCTGATCACCAGGGATATCGTTTTTTATCCGATTATTGTTGATAACTATTCTAAACTTTCTTGAGTTTTCTTGTTAAAGAATAAGTCTAAGAATGGGTTTGTTATTAAATCATATATTAAAGAGATAAAGAATATTTTTTCTACTACTATCAAGTATTTGCGTTCTGATAATGTCTTAGAGGTTTGCACTTTACAACTATCCGAGTTTCTCAGGTCACTTGGCATGGTACACCAGACCTCATGTGCATATACATCTCAACAACGGTGGTACTGAATGCAAACATTGTCATTTATTCGATGTGACCAGAACCCTTCTAATTCAGAGTTGTGCTCGTCATTCTTACTAGGAGATGCAGTTCTCATTGCCTGCTACTTAATGAACCATATGCCATCCTTTGTTTTTGGAGAAAAGGTTCCTTTCTTGATTGTGTTTCTCGAGAAGGATCTGTTCTCCCTTATACCCCGTGTGTTTGAATCTGTGGCCTTTGTTCACAATCTTCCGCCTGATCATGATAAGCTCTCCCTCAGAGCTGTCAAGTGTCTTTGTTGGCTACTCTCCTATCCAGAAAGGGTGTCCTTGCTTTAATCCGCTTCGGCAGGAAACTTTATCAGTTTTAATGTTACATTTTTTGAGTATGTTATGTATTTATCTCTTACAAGTGACAGACTGGCCTCATCTGTCTCTGATGAGGAGGTCTACATACCTCCACCTCCTACAGCTCTACCACCTCCTGCACCTGCTCTACCACCTACATTACCTCCCTCGCCACCGCCTCCACCACCGCCTCCAGTACCTACACATGCTCTTATGGTTGCCTATGGACCACCACCCACCTTGATTCATTTTTTACCACATATGTTTACTCACAGGTCTCGCTCTGTTCCCCCTGCTCACAGGTCTTCCCCATCATCCAGCACGCCTCAGGTATGTCATGAGCACATTATTTCTACAGATGGCACTACTGAGTTGTCTATGCGACATGATTCCTTACAGGATGAGCAGATACCCTCTCAAGAGGGAACCTTACAGATTCATGAGGTGTCAGATGATCTCGATGTGCCTATTGCTCTGCGAAAGCATAGACGTACTTGTGCTTTATATCTTCTTGCAGCCTAAGTGTCTTTGAGCATACTTTCAGAGGATTTCAGGATATTTACCGTGACATTGTCAGCTGTGCAGGTACCACGAATGTATCAGAAGGCCATTCAGGACAGTTAGTAGCATCTTGCCATGGAGGAGGAGATGGTCGTGTTACAATCGTGTGGCACTTGGAGTCTTGTTTCAGCTCCAATTGGTGCATCCATTGTTGGGTGCAAGTGGGTATTCACGGTAAAGCACCAAGCAGATGGCAGTGTAGATCGCTACAAAGCGAGACTTATAGCACGTGAGTTCACCCAAACATATGGGGTGGACCATCATGATACATTCTCTAATGGCCTGGCATTCTACTCGGTTTATCCTTCTATATGTTGCAGCGATATGGAATTGGCCCCTCTATCAGCTTGATGTGAAGAATGCTTTTCTCTATAGTAACCTACAGGAGGGGGTTTACATGCAATGGTCACCTAGTTTCGCTGCTGAGAAGGAGTGTCAAAAGGTTTGCATGCTTCACAAGGCGATTTATGGCCTTAAGCAAAGTCCAAGAGCATCGTTCCAGAAGCTCTCGAACTTGATAGAGCAACATGGGTTTATGAGAGCGACTGTCGAGCATTCACTGTTTGTTCAGAGTACCCAGAGAGGTACAGTTGTCATACTTGTGTATGTTGATGATATCACTGTTACAAAGGATGATGAGCAGGGCATCCATGTTGCTAAGGGCATGTTTGGTTGCAAGGTTGGGCAGAGTTGGCCCAACCCTGGTTACTATTCACAAGGGTACTTCCTCCTCACATATTACTATTCACCCAGCCCAACCCACCCCAACCCAACCCTGCCCAACCCTGCAACCAAACATGCCCTAAGGATTTCCTAGATCAGCAGTTTGTGACCAAGGACCTTGGTAGCCTATGCTACTTCCTTGGACTGGAGTTCTCCAAGTACCAACGAGGTCTTGTAATGACCCAAAGGAAGTACATTACATATCTTCTCTCTGAGACAGACATGGTAGATTGCAGGCATGCCACTACTCCTATGGACCCAAGCATGAAGCTCTATGATGACGACACTGAGGAGGTCGACAAGAGGAGATACATGAAGCTTGTTGGGAAGCTTCTTTACGTGACCATCACCGGGCCAGATATATCATTTGCAGTGAGCAAAGTGAGTTAGTTCATGAAACAGCTTAAACAAGCACATATGGATGATGTCCATATGATTCTAAGGTATATGAAGGCCCTACCCGGTATTGGTCTCATATTCAGCAGAGATACATTCCTTGCTATTACGGCTTGTGCAGATGCAGATTATGCATGGTGGCCCAAAGACAGGAAGTCTGCCTCTAGCTTTGCAGTGTTCATAGGGAGTTTATTGGTGTCATGGAAGAGCAAAAAGCAGACAATGGTTACAAGATCCAACGCAAAATCAGAATACATGGTCATGGTACGGATTAGCACAGAAATGATGTGGATTAGATTTGTTCTTACTGACCTAACTATTGAGATGTCTTTTCTCATGCACCTCTAATGCGACAACTAGATTGCTATCTTCATCGCCAACAACCCAGTCTTCCATGAGAGGACCAAGCATATCGAGATAGTTTGTCACTACAATCGAGATATGATAGGAGATCGAACAACAGATGTACTTACCAAGGTCCTAGACAGAGGGCCTTACCAGAGATGTTCCAAACTGCGCATGATTGATATCTATGCTCCATCTTGAGGGGAGGGTTGAGATATTTTCTATCTTTTATGTATTTTTTATTCTTTCTTTCATTGTATAATTTACCCAACGAGTCTCTCCTTTATATAAGAGAATTCTAAGGCCTCATGAGAACACGATTCATTATTTTCCATCAACGGTTACTATTATATATGATAACTATTAACATTTAAAACTTTCTTTCTTATTTTACTTTATGAATTCTACACACATCCTCCTTAGTCAAGTGCCATTTTAGTTTTAATTTAACATATAACATCATGCTAGGAATACAAAGAAAGATAAAATAAGATTAAAATATAAAAAGCCCAACTGCCTTATTCTACTTCTCACAAGACAACCTCACAATTTGTCAATGCAAGTATTCAAATTTTGCATCTCCTTCTCAAGTGGAGCTTACTCCATCTTAGATCAATTGTGTATGCTCCAATCCCAACTCCTCGTGGCCACGGTCACTGCATTTGTTTGTTGTTTGGAGACGTAGGATAGAACCCTCTTTCTCATCTCATTTTTTAGACATAAACCGCAAAGCATGCATCAAATGTTGATGGTGTTGCCTTCTAGGCAAGTTCTTCCGTAGATGTGTGTTACCTTTCGAGTATATTTTTCGATTAAAAACTAATAATAAAATAATTTTCTATATTTTTTTATAAATTATTCATAATAATTGTAGTTAAATTATTAATTGGGCTAAATACATTGCAATAGACATTCTTTTTTGCATCGATTCAACATAAAAAAAATACTCCATATGGTAAGTGCTACTAATATGAAAATAGATCATGAGAGGAGAATGCATCATAACAACAACAAAGCCTTTCCCACGTTAAGTAGGGATGAGAGGAGAATGTATAAGCATCAAAAATACGATCCAATCCATAACCCGTTGGATCCCGGATTGGATTTGGATATTTAATGGATTGGATTGATAAAAGTTATAATCCGTTAAGGTTGAATTGGACATGGATTAAGGTAAAATTGGATCCAATCTAATCTATGCGCACCCCTACAACGCACGGTGACCGTAATCACCATAACGGAAGCAACGAGGGTTGCATTTCTGGTGAGACACGAAACTCCAACCCCCCCCCCCTCCAATTGCAAAATATGACCCTTCACCCTCCGTTTTTTCCTCCCAAAGTGTGGTGGCCCTTTCTCTCACACAAGATTTTTCTCCTTCACTAGCCCGTCATCATGCTTGGACCCTCTCCATTCCTCTCTTCTCAACCCTCCTTTCGTAAAAAAATGGAAATCCTTTCATCCACATTCATGAAACAAGTATGTCCTAAACTTATCAAACATTGATGGTTGATAAATGCGGAACTCCCCAAATATACATCAACAATTGAGACCAACAGTACAAATTTGGAACTAAAAACAATAAAAAACTGCAAACTATCCTATTGACTGCAAGAACAAATAAAAACTGTCACACAAGGCAATTTGCCTGCGGTGGAGGAGCCATGAATGTAGGCTAAAGATAGGAAAGCTTGTATAGCATAGGAAAACAAAAATATTGAGGGGACAAACCTATAAGGCTATGGTAAAACTACAGAATGATTTTATAAGATGAATCGAATAATTAAAGTTGCGGAAATGATTCGTGAGAGTTAAGAATAACGCTGCATCAGCTTATCCAAGAACCAAGAACTAAAGCAATGCTATGTGATTTCTTGAGCGTCGCAAATCTTTTACCTACCATCATTGTAGTTCTAAACCATGAACAGATTTTTCGATGTAAAAAAATACCCTTATCTACAGGAATTAAATCAACAGATTCATCGCTCCATGATCGTACTTGGAAATCTTTTACTGCCGAATTAAGACAAAATGTCGAAATGAACAAAATTGAAGAGCCAAGTAAAGAACACCAGTAACATGGTCACTCTGTAATGCAAAAGAGAATAAACAAAATTGGATAGACAACACTACTTGGATTAGCTGAACTTACAGTGGTCATTAGCATGACAACCAAATCACCATGTCTGGTCATCATGTGGACCGAACCATTCAAGATGCATGATCATCAAACAAAGTTTACACAGGAACTGTACACAGTACATCTACATTTATCTTCTAACAGCGAATGAGAGGGCTATCAACAAAAGTGCAAAAAAAGGAAAAAATCAAGAGATCTTTGAAACAAATATCAGAAAATGCATATTCTACAGGGTTACCTCTCAATCAATTTCCTTGGTAGCAATGCAGCTGGTGATGAATGTAGAGCAATCACAACATGTGACAAGCAAAGTAGCAACTGAAATCTGCAGGGGAGAGAAACCGATCATGAATTCATCGATGAAATGGCATGTTAAAATAGATATATATTCATTTGCAGTGAGAACACAAACATAAGCACCAGAAGGGGAAGTACTATACTTCAGATCAGTTGCTGTCCTTGGATGGTGATTCCATTCTAGAGAGTTTCTTCTTAAAACCATTTTGTTCTTCATCTTTCCTCTGGAAGGATTTGGTGAACTTTTTCGACTTTTGAGATTTTATGAAATTCTGCAATGTTTGTTGCCCCTTTTTTTGCTTGGCTGAAATAATCTCGGCAATGGCCTTCTGCAATGCATCCTTTGCAGCTCTGTAAAATTCAGGTGATGTGGCACCCTCCTTTGCACATCTCATGGCATCACGGTAGAGATCCTCATATCTAATCTCTGATGACCCATCATTGTTAGCACGAAGTTCAACACCAAACTCATCTGACATCACGTTACTTCTAGCATTCCTCGTCCAGCGCTTTAAGATATAAATCTTCGGAAGTGTGCGAACACCATTTATTATGAATACTCTTAATGCATGTCTGCATAAAATACCAGTAAACTCGAACATACAGCAGCTGCATCTCACTTTAGTTTCAGTAGCACTATACGAAACAACATAGGTCTCATGAGCATCCTCATTTCTAGACACACAATACCTGCTGATAAGCCCATCTTCAATCCTATCTACATGATAACCTAAGGACTGAACAAATTCCTCCTGAAACCTGTCAAACACAGTCCTTGTATAAATGCCTGCTGCCTGCTTCTCCATAGGAGCAGCAGTCCTTAAAAATGGCTTATTGTATATCGTATCAAAATCTGCTTGTGCCTCTTTTTCATACCTATTGGCTATTGCTTGGCCAAATTGGCGAACAGCAACACGTAAGGAAGTTTTTGCAGTGAAATATTTTTCAATAGCTTTGTCCAATCCCTCATGTTTAGATGATACTGATATTTCAGCAAAAAATGATTCCATGAAATATAGAGGAACCCAATGCTGTCGTATGCTGTACAAAAATTGCATGTAGCAATTATCTCTCAAATCATACTTATCAAGTATCGTGTCCCAATATGCTTCGAAT
This sequence comes from Ottelia alismoides, assembly GCA_037367405.1. Taxonomy (NCBI): domain Eukaryota; kingdom Viridiplantae; phylum Streptophyta; class Magnoliopsida; order Alismatales; family Hydrocharitaceae; genus Ottelia; species Ottelia alismoides. The sequence goes on from JAZKJV010002086.1 coordinate 101,291, forward strand.
GTTTCACTTGTTTCTGACTCATCAATGCATCTTCTTAGTTCTCCATCAAAAGCTGTATTTGTTAAATGTATACTAGAGAATTCTTCTTGGAATTTCTTCAAAATGTGCCTCTTGCAGAATCGGTGACGAGTGGTTGGAAACACCTTAGCGACAGCTGTAGCAATTGCCGGTGACATATCAAGGTTGGTGATTATCGACACTGGATGGTGTCTACCCATAGCAGTAAGCCAGTTCTCGAATAACCAAGTGAAAGAAGCATCTGATCCATCAACAAGCAATGCACATCCAAATACAATAGGCTGTACATGATGGTTCACACCTGAAAATATAACGATCGGCATCATTTCCTTGTCATTTACATATGTTGTGTCGAGTATGACAGCATCACCAAAGTAACTATAGGCCATCCTAGCCTTAGCATCGGCCCACATAATATTGGTCATAAAATTATTATGTTCAATTTGCACAGCATAGTAGAACGCAGGATTTTCTGCTTGAGTTTTCTTCAAGTATTCAAGAAAATTCTGAGCATCTTCTGGACCAAGATCATTGTATCGAACTTCTCTGGGATATTGAGATTCTTGACCATTCAGCAAGAGATTCCGAGTATCAGCGAAGTTTTTTGCAATAACAAGTATCTCTCCCTGAGAGCGAACACATCGGACTTTGCTAGGAGGAGGGGGTGTAAGTGGATGACTATGCTCCAACACAAGTTTAGAGACCACCCATCTATCACCCTCTTTTCTGATGATCTCAAATAATGCATCACAACCCTCTTTCATATGCTCAAGACTCTGCATCCCTTTACATTCATCGTGATTTTCCCTTGCTGAATGGTAACGGTGCTTCGAACAAACTAATTTTAACATTTTAAGTGATTCATCATGTAGAGAACGACGGGATTGGCGAACACGAGCTTCAAATCCCACACGGCTTGCATATGCATAGTAAAATGTTCGGGCAATTTCAAGAGATTCGAATTCCATGCCTAGGAAGGGTTCCAACTGAGCATCCCCTTCAGTTGCTATATAGTGCACCCTACTTGGCATCCCTACATCATGATTATGGTCCTTGACAAGCTTAGTGACTATCCATTTGCCATCACCTTTACGAATCACTTCAAGCATTGCTTTACAACCTTCTCTAATAGAAGCAGCACGTTTTCTAGTTTTCTTCCCCTCTAAGATGCGTTTTTCCCTACTAAATCCCTCTCTCGAACACACAAATCTAAGCATAATTACATCCTCGTTGCATTTTGAGCGGCGAGATCTGGCAATTCGAACACAAAATCCAACATGACCAGCATATGCAATGTAGAAAGTCTTAGCAGCCTCTCCAGATTCAAATTCCATGCCAACAAATGGCTCCAATCGTGTTTCCTCTGCTTCAAACAGCTCTCTTCTAATTGAACTTTCAACAAGCTCAACATGATGATCAATGCGTCCATGGTGATGTGATATGGTATTGTCTGCTTCAGTGACATGAGGACTGACACCAAGAGTTGCCCAAAAGTTGATGCTGTCATCTTCCAGGTCTACATGATCTTCAATTAATCCATCTTCTCCACTCACAGTACCATCCATGGTTCCAGGAATCAAGACCTGTTATTATTCAGAAAACATAATCAAATCCACGTTGACGTGAAGAAGAAAGAAGCTTTTTATGTTTTTTGCAAGGCAAATGAGCAGAAATGAATGATTCAAAATTCAAGATATGCTCCAAGCACCAAGCACCAAGTAATCCAACTGCCCACAACTCGATGAACTTACTCCAGAGAAGTAAAACATAATAATTCACAAAAGGACAAGTATAACATATTTATAAAAGCCGTCTTCATGGAAAAAGAATCTAGTAGTGATCAAAAAGTACTTGCGCACAAAAAGTAAGTTCAAAAATAAAGGAAGTTCATATTTCATGAAGATTTGCCATATAACAATCACATTATAGGTATGATTATTAAAACAAGTCATGGTTAAAAAATTATGGCTCAGTTCTTGGTCAGCTATAATGCTAGAGATATACAGTCTCCATGGGAACAATTGTGGATCAATCAGTTACCATTTTTAAAATATCTATACATAAAGCAGTTGTTTAGTCTAAGTAAACTAATATATAAAACTGATTATTCTATGATCCATACTAATAAATATAGATAAAAAATCAGATGACAAAAAAATAAATTCCGTAGTAAAGACAAAAAATTGGTTTCACACATGCATGAACAAGAAATTGTGCCGATGAGAAGACAAACAATGTCAAAATAGGAAAGTAAAAGAACAAATGCTTTTTGATAGACAAGGAAATATTAATGACTATTTTCTACATATTTAAAAGGCCAGTTAATCTATTGTTTATTCCAAATACTTGCCTGAGCACGGACTAAGACATGGCCTAGAGAACATGCCCCACTTGAGGCTGTACTGGGTATAAATTTTAACAATGTGGGTAGGTTATGAAAATGCATCTGGAGGTTGGTAGTCATATTATTTAGAAATAAATTAACAAACTTCATAAAAAAATACGTAACCATGACAAGGTAAACAAAAATTTTAATTAAATAGGTCTGAGAAATTCAAATATCATTGTGCAATTTTTGGATAACCCTACTAATTACAGAGTAACATAAAAAGAAGGGAGATATCAAGGACCCGTCTCTTTAATTTCTAAAAGAGAGCCAAAGTTTTGCATGGTATATAAGTGCAGTAGAGTTAAATTTTTTTTAAGAATTGTGTAATTTTACTATTATCACGCAGAGCTTTATACAATGTCTCCAAGGATACCTCTAATTATAAGTATTCATGTTTCGCTCTACATGGCATTGCAACAAGATGTCCATTAGAGCTTTCACGCTTTGGGACCTGCCTAGAAAATTGCTCCATCATTCCATAGGTCACAAGTCTCCCTTTCTCATGCATATGGCGTAGTCTAGAGAATTGTGAACTAACAAAATCATCCAGCTTCAACAAGTTCCTTTTATGAATGTAAGATGTAGCATAACATGAACCTTTTTATGCCATATAATCTCAAAGGTGCACTACCGCAATAAAGCAAACTATGCTCACACTGATGCATCTCATTAGAGCAAACACACTAGTGTAAGCATAGGAATTCTCTTATCAAGGTGTGCTTTCTCAAGCACAAAAGCATGCTTTCAGTTTGCATAATGGCCTCCTGCTGTCCAACCCATGCAACTTGGCCTTTCTCCTCCAGCACCCAATTTGCTCCCTCTTCTGCCGTCATTATGCTAATGTGTATCTCTTTTACAATGATCAATTTGCCAGTCTATTGACATCTCTACCATAACACATACAGAAGAAACCCCATCACGTATGCGAGCTCCTACGCCCAAACTAACACACAGGTTTCTCTATATAATATAAACTAGTAGGGAACCCATCCAAAAGCACCGCCTATTGTTTTTTTTGTCTTCATAATATTAATGTTAAGATTTCTTGCATTGTTGAAAACTCCTAATATAATCAAGTCACAAAAAATAATGTAGGGAAATTCAAATGGCTTTATCCAATATTCATTTTATGATTATGAAGATAAAAAATCACATATGCAAACATATCAGCAAAAATTCCATGTAAGCAAAACTGATTAGGATTGTGTCTACAGCCACTAGACTACTCATGGAATCTAATTGTCTATATGCACGACATCTCAAGGTAATTCACAAAATAACTAACCAAATTATTTTTAAAGAAAAACTTGGGGCAAAACATCATCTATTTAACAAATCAAAGTAACACATCCAATTACCAACAAAACCCACAAAATTTTGCATGCTTCAATCTAACACAAATACAAAAAGTCAACTTTATTCCCAACCAAATCTATATCTCAAAAGAAAAAAAGGCACCCAAGTTTGTTTCATGCATCTTCGTTATATTCGTTTTATACAACATCATAAAGAGTAGAAATTGTGAAATAATAAATTACGATGTGAGATTATTTTAATGCAAATATCTTATGAAAGACAATGAAGATAGTGTGCATACGAAAAAAATATTTTATGTACATGTATCTAATTATTCTAGTTTAGCACGTGTTGAAATCTCTTGATCAATCATGATATCTATCTATGATGGATAATGGTGAGATATCTCCAGCTTCCTCGCCATCTATTCGCAACATCGATTAGCATATCATGAAGGATGTCGAATAGAAAGCGTATATCTCAATGATATCTAGTTAAGTATCATCAACGAATATTAAATCACCTTAAACTTTAACGTAATGAATTTAGAGCCAAGATGCAACTCTAGGTCCTCCATGTACCGCCCTTGCTGGAATCTGTACCTATGGAAGATGGTATCGTTGTGAGGATTAATCTTCTCAGTTGCCTGCCTATCATTTATCGACTTGGTCTGCTTTGATATTGGTAAGTGAAGAAAGATCGGATTTTCCGAAGATACGACAATTTGCATGCCAATTTCTATCCCAAAGAAAGGATCAAGTAAAAGTCCTTGTGCATAAGCTCTCTTTTAAGCTTTTTTTAGTCAACTCCCAATTAATCTCTTGGGTTCTAGATTGTTGAGTTGATGAAATGCAGTAGGATGCCTCTCATGGATCCAACCAACAGGTTAACACATAACACTCCAACTTTCATGTTTGAATATCTGTAGATAATGGTCAGATAATAGTCAGTGAATTTTTTTTATAGATTTCATGGTATTGGAGTGCTTATTGTAAGAACATTCTTCCATGGGGGTCTCCATTACAAACATGTCATAGGAGTATATGCCCACAAGCTCATTATACTCTTTCTACTGATAAACAGGATATCACACTCGAGACAACCAAACACACACCATACTAAGAAAACAGCATGCAGTTTAAAGCATTCTGTACAAAACAAACTAGTAGGGATCCCGAGCATTGCGCAGTAAAGTGTTGGATCATATATCTTATGCGTAAATGTCTAAAATACAATTGATAATGGGACCTATTTTATCTAATTGCATCCATATAGAGCCCATGTTATATTTTACAAATCCTTAGTTGCTACATCAATAAAAAATATGTCCAAGCTCAAACAGACATTCTTTTTTTAGTCCTCAAGCAGACATTCTGATGAGTGATGATACGCCAATTAGCAATAACGGATAAGGCGCAGAACGAGGGATTGCAATTCAATTTCAAAAATTGGGAGAAAGATGGGAGAAAATACTACTCGCTGAGTTGGACTAACGATGTTTTTATATTGAACAAACACAGTGAATCCTGCACCACTTTATGATAACAGTTCAAAAAATCACTATGTAGCTTTCGTAATGTACGCCGAGAACGAAAATTATTTCTCCAAGGGCAAAAGAGAAACTTTTGACGGAAAATTTAATGCACCTACGGCAAATGCCCCTCCTTTCTAATAAATACACACAAGGATTTTAAAGGTCTAATATGCATCCATATCTAATAGTGACACCAAAATTAATGAACTCACAGTTGGGCTTGTCATGACTTGGTATAGATTCCTTCCGCATATATAGGATGAAATTACGGCACCACTTTATTCATGTAACCTTTCCATTTATCATCCTGCCAGCGTCTTTCAGGGTGCAAGATCTCCATGATTGCCTTTAACATGCAATCCACATAAGTCCAGTAAGATAAGAATTTTTGGTAAAAGTATTCACATAATCATGAGCATAGTGATTTTTAATCCTTGAACAGCCAATAGAAACCCTGTTTTATGATAAAAGTAGTTATTGTCGGATGTTTTATTGTGCATTTTCTCACAGTTTTGAACCTCCTAATCCAATCTCATCTTCTGTGTATACCAATTAATGAATATTCATAGTGATTTCCATAAGATTCAAAAGCGAGTTATGTGATACAACGGAAGAAAAATAAAATTTTAATGGCGAGAAAGAAAAAAAATCTCTACAATAAAAAATTTCATTACAAATGCGAGTGAATCCCGAGTCAATTGAGAAAATGGCAAGGGAACCTTTAGCATCTATTGGCTTTTGTAGAAGCTAGTGCTTCTAATTTTAATTTGGTAAATGACATGAATTGCATAACTACATATCTCTAATGACCATATAAATTGGATGTGTTATCCTTCTCTTTCTTCAACATAATAGATAGTTATAGCATAGACTTTCTTTGCATAATAAACATAATTCATGTAAGTTAATAGCATAAACATGATATAAACTTTTTGAAAGAAAATGATTAAAATTTCCCATGTATTGAGGTAAATGTGTGTGGCAAATAATAACTCCAGCTTCTTGTTCGTCGGTATTTTTGGTCTATTCAGAGTAGACAACTCAACATATTTATGTAAACATAAATTTAAAGGCTACATTTTCCTGAGCAACCTCAAAAAATCACTTTATATTTGAATGTTAATACCAAACCAAACAAAATGAATTCTAAGCAAACTATAAAATAGGTATGTGTCATGTGAATTATATTGAAATATTGACGTTAAAGAATTTTCTTTCTTTATATAATAAAAAGGTTGTATTCCTCGGTCATTAATTGTTGATTTTTTTGCATTTTAGAAAATATACTCAGTGATGCTAATGGCAAATTATCACTTGTTGGTTGAGGAAAGCAATGAGCTTTTTATGTAGAGGAAGGGTGTGATGGGGCAAATCGATCATCAGTCGTGTATGATACACTTAGCTAAGAAGGTATTCCAGTGAATGCCAGTATGAAATCAATAGCCATATTAGTCATCTAACATAACTACAAACGTTCAAATCAATCATAGTAGCACAAAGAGTGTAGTATCTGTAATTAGCAGCAATATCGAACCCTCCTAAAAGATCCTCAAGTTTGCAGCCATTGCCGGTGTCAATGGCTATAATTGTTATTATGCTTGACAATTGCAAAAACTTAGTTCAAGAGTCAACATGTTTTATTAAAAGTTTCACCCATGTATGTAGTTTATGAAACTGTTGCGGTGTGCAAGAGGTTATTTCATGCTTTACTAAGAGGAGGCATCCTTCAAGGTTTAATTTTGATCATTATGTCTCTCTCTCAAGCAAATTTAGGATGTATGAGTTAAGCATATCTCTTGTCTTCACAAGAAAACTCAAATCTTACCAAATGAGATATGCAAGCATGTAAAATGGTATCTTTTGTTTTGTATAATTTATGAGTCTCCATTAGAAATGACATGGCATTGACAATTACGTGGATTACAAGGATGTTTGTCATGTTTTGTTATGTAGATTACATTGTTTTCAATTGTGTTTGTACCATTCTATTTACTTCAACCTTCTCATGCTATATCCGTAAATCATCTTTCTAAAAGAAGATTAATGATTTTTAGTGGAGTTTAAGCAATAGGACTACAATCTAACCATTATATTTCATATGTACCCTTTCGGCCTACCGAATTGGTCAGTCCCTAATGTTGTTGTTTTTCCGTCAGTCCCTAATGTCATTAACAATATGCAGGGACGGTTTGGAAGTGACTGAGTCAAGGTTCAGAAAGTCGGTATGCGGTATTCGTTCGGTCAGGCGGTCTGAAGCGAGTAAGCGGATATGCGGAAGTATATGCGGAAGTATATGCGGATTATGCGGTTTGTATTATTTTAATTTAAAAATACTTAAAGTAATACATTGAATTCAAATATTAGAGATTTATGTTCATCTTGAATTCAAAGATGCAACATGTATGAAAGGGCTCCTTATTCATGTTCATCTTGATTACATAATTACAATTGTTAATGTTTTTGCATTGTTCTGTGTTTATCTTGTTCAATGCATCAACAAATTGTTTAATGTTCTTTTTTCCTTTTAGTTCATTGGACATCTTCCCTACTTTTTTGGCCCTGATGATGTTGGTACTCAAATCAAGTATGTTGTGTATTTTGCGACTTTAGGACTTAGGAGATTGGTGCTTACATACAAGCATTATCTCGATACTTTTTTCGTCAATGGAGATTATACTCCTTATTTCTATTTCAGAATCTAAATATTGTTGCATTACTTTAAAATTTGAAACATTGATTTAAAATGCTTTTAAATAAAAAAACATAGATTCATATAAAGCATGCATAAGCTCTTGGATGCTATTTATTTCTACTCAGTAAAATGAATGTTTAGCGAACCACGTTTTTTAACATTACCTACCAAATGATCTCAACTAATCAATGACAATTCACAGAACAACAGCAATGGGTCGAAGAGGCCTTGCAGCTGACCAATACTACTAGAGGCTAATCAAAAGATGGAAAATATATTGTATCAATTTATATGAAAAAGTGAAGTGCCTACTTCTGAAAATAGACAAAACATCTGAGGTGGGAAGGAGAGGTGATGAGCCATAAGAGCTACCATGAAGCTCTCTAAATAAAGCAGCCTTAATGAAGGCAAAGGAAATACCTTGCCAACGACAACGCTCAACCAGATAGTGAAAGTCTTAGTTATACACTGACACAGTATTGAAAGGGCATGTATGAAATGGCTCTATACAAAAGGCGGCCGAGTATGCGGCCGCATATGCGGTTTACTCGGCCGCATACTCGCCCAAACCGCATATGGACCGAATACTGGATATGCGGTTCGGTCCAGTGCCCGACTACGCATATGCGGCCGCATATGCGGCCGCCTGGGCCGCCTTTCTGAACACTGGACTGAGTTATGCTTAAAACTTGACTATTAATAGGACGATGAGGATTTTGAGGAGAAATAATCGTGATTTACATATTTGTTTATAAATGGTTAATTGTTGGATAATCATGAAGTTTCGCTACCTGCTCACTCAGGTTGACGGAGGGATACAGTATCGTGTAAGCACTTCATCAATAAAAGTTTAGATAGTATAATAGAATAAAATGCATAATTTCAATCTACATGGTTAGACTTTACATTTGTATTTGGCAAAAAAGCGATGATAAACCTTGTTGGGGAGGCCACTCCATAGGATTTTTTTTCCTTTTAAATCGATCAAAGTATCCTTCAATCTACATGGTAGAAAAAATGTTGTGTGATACAATTCTAAGGCAAGCCACATCTTTGATAACATATATCCACAGTGATAAGATGAGGTAATAAATTCGTATCAATATTCATTGTATAAACAACCGGACGAAACAAATGTGGTGAAATTACCTAAACTGAATCAGACTCCAAAGCTAAATGTAACAGAAGAATGCTGATGGATGAAAGACCAGCCCTCTAGCAACACAATCACACAGCAACCTCAGGGTAAAGTACGGATAGAATTGCTTTCAGCAATAGGTATAAATAGAAAATCAAGCCTGAAAAAAAATCACACAGCAAGTGAGTTTCAGATTGAATGATTTTCAGAAGTACATATTAGATGGAATTGTGGGAACATAATGAAATCTCAATATCCCCAAAATCATTTCTTCACGTGAAGTAAATAAAAAACATATATAAGAGTAGGCGATAAGTCGAGCATGATTGCAAAAGTTGTGATCAAAGACGGTGTCAAATATAAGAATTGAGAATGCGAAGAAGATAGGGGGAGAGGAGGAGATTAACCATGATGATGGGATTGGCGTCGGCGGAATATCAGGAACCGGGCAGAGGAATTAGGGTTTCACGGGGGGAGGGGGCACAGAAGGGGGCGGCAGAGGGGAAGGCGGCGAGGGGATTGGAGATGACGGCGATCACCGACGCGGGTACGGCAGTGGTGGGCGATGGATGAGGGGACGTGTGCCGCAAAGACTGGGGCGGTGGCGAGACCGTAGGGGTTTGAGGACGACGAGGGCATAAGAAGGGCTGACGAGAACCTTATAAGAAGTTGTGCGAACGGCAGAGATAGGTTACCGAGGAGGCGGAGGGAGGGTGCCGTTGCAGCGGAGGGTAGGCCGACGAGAACGACGAGCTGACGGAGAGGACGACCGAGAGAGTGCAGTGGGTTTGGGACAAGAGGGAGAATCAGGTTTCACTTCCACATATGCCCTTTCGGAAATTCGAAATTTAATCCGCTATCCTCACGGGCTTGAAGATATGGTAATGGAAGGGAATTTTTTAAAAAATAAATATCAATTTAATCCGAATTAAATAAATAGCCATGTGTTTTAAAGATTTATTATTTTACGTATGAAATGGCACCTGAGGTGTTGATTTAGGAGAGAACCCAAAAAGGCACAAGTGTCGATTTGGGTGGGTAACTTCCAACCATATCCAAGCCGTTTTTATATATACACTCCTCCTCGAGTTTATTTTAAAAATTCTTTGATATAAATTATTAAAAATATATATCGATACGAATATGGATAGGATACAACTGTAGTTATTGACATATATAAAACTATCATATCATATCCTCGAAAATGTAAAAAGATATTAAACGAATAAAGAAATTATACATCTATATTGCATATACTTAGAAATAAATTTATAATAATATTTGTATATGTTGAGATTAAATTATTCTACACGGGTAAAGGGGTTTATGTATGAGGACTCGTTTACCCACTCATTTCCATATAATGTTCTCATCCCCCTCTTTGATAATGATCTCAGTGAAGAATGGCCTGCTCCTAAAGAGAAGAGTTTAGGGTTCTGCTCTCCCGTGGTTTTTCCCTATTTGAGAGTTTTTCAAATAAATCCATTTGCAATTTTTGTGTTTGCTTGTTGGTTGAACTTAACATGGTATCAGAGCGAGTTCTGTGTGATCGTCTTCATCGTTGTCGTTGACGATGAGTTGGATGTTTTCCAAGCTTCCCTTGAAGTCATGTGCCCGATCCTCGTGTGTGGTGTTGTATGTTCACAGCCTTCTCCTGAGAGCAGTGACCCTTGCGCAACCTTCCCTTGTGTGTGGTGCCCCCTTGCACGACTGGCGACTCTGCTAGGGACCTCCTCCTTGCGCAACCTCCCATGCGCGTGATTGCTCTTTGCGCGTAACTTTCCCTTTGCGCAACCTCCCCAGGGCGCGAACTGCACCTATGTGTGCCCTCCCCGAGGAGCAACTTGCCTTTTGTGTGACCTCCCCTGCGAGTGATTGCTCTAGTGCACAAATTGCCCTTTGTGTGACCTCCCCATGGTGTGAATTACACATGTGTGTGTCTTGCTCGTCTTGTGTCCCTGCAAAGATCTCCGTTGATTTCATATCACAGGAAAGTTCTTCTTCCCTTCACATGAAGGGATCGTGGGACCCTTTATGATTTCATTTGTGCTTTTTTGTCTTCTTCTGTGGAACTTTGTTTCTGTAATTGAGAATGGAACCAAAAGATAACATGGAAATGTATATAACGAAAGCGGATAATGTTCATGCTCAGATTACAACAGTTAAACTGACAAAGAACAACTATTTAATGTGGTCTTTCGCCTTGGAAGTTGCCTTGGCTTCACGAGGTCAGGGAGGTTACATTGACGGTCAGAAAAAATCGCTCGCTATTATCAATAAATTATATGAGAAATGGTACATTGAAGACAGTCAGTGTAGGAACTGGATCATCAATGCCGTGTCTCCAGATTTCCAACCGCTTGTTCTTCGAAAGAAATCTACTAGAGAACAATGGCTCACTTTGGAGAGTATGTATGGGCAAAAGAATCGTTATATTTAGGATGTATCAACAGAGCAGGGAGGTCTACAACATGAGACAAGGAGACTTTATTGTTGGTGGATATTATTTTGTGTTGAAGGCAAAATGAGAAGATATTGATTACTACTGTAATGACAATTGGACAAGTTCCAAGGACCATGAGAGTCACTGAGATGAAGCATGGAAGCAATGGCTTTATGTTTTCCTTTATGATCTTAATAATGAGTTTGAGGCAACTAGGAGTCAGTTGTTGACAAGTGGGGTCGGTTCTCACATTGAGAAAGTTTATCATGTTGTTGAATTCGAAGAGCAACGATGTGTTATTATGAATGATGAATGTATCTCTATTTTCGACAAATCTACTTTACTCCGCAAAGGGAGAAAGAGTGGCTACTGTAAGGATAAGAAGTGTGGGCACTACAAGAAGACTTGACACGGAATGGATTATTGTTGGGATCTTCATCCAGAGAAGAAGTCAAATAAAGGGAAGATGACAATTGTCATGTTTGTCAACAGTAAGAGACTCGTTGATGATCAGTTAAAGGATCTCCATGCTTATGTCAAGCAGATATCCATCTCTGATAAAGGTGTTAGTGATGCTGAAGCTATAAACCCTGCTATGGCTGCAAGAAAATCTAAAGGTAAATATTTACTTACTGATGAGTGGATCATTGATAGCGGTGCTTCTGACCACATGGCAGGTAATCCAAAGATGTTTCATGATTATAGACTGGGTTCAGGAAGATAATAAGTAAATATGGTAGATGGCTCCTTTGTTATCGTGGTACGGCAGGAAAAGGGGGCATATCTATCATTGATAAATTTCTTTTAAAAGATGTTCTTTATGTTCCTGACTTTCCTATCAGTCTCATGTCTGTTTATGCATTACCAAATATTTGAATTGTCGTTTGATTTTTTATGCTCGTTCTTGTGTCTTACAGAACTTGAAGACGAGGAAGCGGATTGGGATTGGTTTGGTTGTTGACGATCTGTATCGCCTTCCTGCTCATGTTATTTCTGCCTAAATTGCTAAAACCGTTGACAAGGAATCTGGTGATATACAAACTCCAAAACAATGGCATGAACATCTTGGTCATCCGGGTTATCATGTTCTTCAACAATTATTTCCAATTTTATGCAATAAAGTTGGAAGAGAACAAGTAAATATAGTAGATGGTTCCTCTGTTACCGTGGCACTGTGGCAGGAAAAGGTGGCATATCTATCATCGATAAATTTCTTTTAAAAGATGCTCTTTTATGTTCCTGACTTTCGTATCAATCTCATGTCTGTTTATGCATTACCAAAGATTTGAACTGTCGTTTGATTTTTGATGCTCGTTCTTGTGTCTTATAGAACTTGGAGACGAGGAAGCGGATTGGGATTGGTTTGGTTGTTGATGATCTGTATCGCCTTCCTGCTCATGTTATTTCTGCCTAAATTGTTGCAATCGTTGACAAGGAATCTGGTGATATACAAACTCTGAAACAATGGCATGAACATCTTTATCATCTGGGTTATCATGTTCTTCAATAATTATTTCCTCTTTTATGCAATAAAGTTGGAAGTGAGATTCCTTTCTGCAAAGTGTGTCAGTTATCCAACCACGCTAAATCTATTTATCCTACCTCTACAAGTAAAAGTAGTTCAATTTTCAAATTGTTCATTCTGATGTTTGGGAACCTTCTAATGTGAAATGCTTGGGCATGCATTCTTATTTTATTACGTTCATTGATGATTTTTCTTGATATACTTATATGTATTTGTTGAGGAATAGAAGTGAAGTGCCATGTGTGATTCGAACCTTTGTTCACATGATTAATAATCAATATGATACAAGTGTTACAATTTTAACGACTGATAATGCTCGGGAGTACTTGGAAGGATACTTGCATGTTTTTTCTTGAGGAGAAGGGGAGTATTCACAAGACTTCTTACATGTATACACCCCAACAAAATGGTTTAGCTGAGAGGAAAAATCATCACTTATTGAAAACCACAGGGCTCTTTTATTCTAGAGAAATATCTCTAAAACTTATTAGGGGGAAGTTATTTTAACTGCTACGTATCTTATTAATAGGCATCCCACCGATGTGATTGATAAATAGGTTCCTTTCTCTATTGTGCGTCCTGATAAGGCTCCTTTTTCCCTTGATCCTCATGTATTTGGATGTGTATGCTTTGTTCATAATTCGATACCCGGCCTACAAAAACTAGATTCAAAGGCTACAAGGCTAGCACACAAAAAGGGTATAAATGTTATGACGCTGTAGAAAAAACTTATGTCAGCAACGTTGTTACTTTCTGTGAACATACATCTTATTATGAGCAGATTTTCCCCCAGGATGAGTGCAATAAAGCTGGTATTTATTTTCTTGTTGAGGCCCACAAAATGATTACCGGTGATCAGAATAACAATGGGGATATAAACAAAGATATGCCCTCTATTTAAGATTACGTCAGACAAGAAAAGGGGGGTAACAATGTGGCAATCTCGAGATACCAAACCCCAATCCCACTCTCTCCTCGGATGATCAAAGTCATCATGTCATTGTAAGTAGCTCTCAATCAAATGAGATTTTTAATGATGATGCTGACAATTAGCTTGATGACTTGGTTGAAGATGCTGAGAATTTGGAGGATGATCGTCCTATTGTTGTAAGAAAGACTGCAAGATCTGCTAGGCCCTCCACTCGCTATCCCATGAAAAATTATGTTTCTTACTTTAAGGTCAATCCAAGATATAAAAGTTTTATTTCCTTATTGGATTCTCGTGATATTCCCATAAACGTTAACAAAGCCCGACGTGATCCGAAGTGGTCTGAAGCTATGCAAGAAGAGATGAATGCCTTGAAGAAAATTGATACTTGGAAAATTGATATCCTAAAAAATGCTCATCTTATTAGTTCAAAATGGATCCATACAGTAAAATATGACGCATACGGGAAAATTGAGAGATTTAAGGCTCGGTTTATGGCAAGAGGTTATAGTCAGAAATATGGGATTGATTATCTTTAATTTTTTTCTCATGTGACAAAAATGAACATTGTGAGAGTAGTCATTTGTCTTGTTGTTCAGTTCTCTTGGAAAATATGTCAGTTGGATGTTAAAAATATCTTTCTGAATGGAAATCTTAAAGAGGAGGTTTACTTGAAAATGCCGCCAGGCTATGCAATTAAAGATAAATGTTGCAGGTTGAAAAGAGCTTTGTATGGGCTAAAACAATCACCCCGACATGGTTTGAGCGCCTGCATGTCATTGTGATAAAACAAGGTTACAGTTAGGCTGATGGAGATCATATGCTTTTCATAAAAAGAAAAGGCAATAGAAGATATATTCTCCTCGTTTATGTAGATGGCATAGAAATGGCTAGGTCCCCTGGGTGGATGCGTCTAAATCAATGAAACTATGCTCTCGGTTTACTACATGATTCAAGAATGCTTGGGTGCAAACCTTCCTCTTCTCCTATGGAGGCAAATCACAAACTAAGTAAAGAAGATGGTGAACCTCTGGATGATACAGGAAAAGGGAGATATCAATGGTTGGTTGGGAAACTAATCTACCTTACTCTCACAAGGCATGATATCACTTATGCTATAAATGTAGTTAGCCAATTCATGCATGCTCCAACCACTGCTCATTCGAATGCTACCAACGGGATACCATGCTATATAAAGAAGTCTCCAGGAAAAGGATGTTAGAAAGAAACCGCAATACGACAATTGAAGGCTCCACAAATGCATATTGGGTTGGATCTATTGATGAACGACGATCTACATGTGGATATGTCATATATCTATGGGGTCATCTAGAGAAGCAAGAAACAGAATGTTGTCTCCAAGTCAAGCATTGAAGCTGAGTACCGTGCTCTTGTAAATGGTGTCACTGAGGTGTTGTGGCTGCAACTTTTGTTGAAAGAGTTGGGCACTGAAACTACCACTCTAATTCACATCTTTTGTGATAAACAAAGCTGCAATAAATTTGGCAAACAACCCAGTTATGCGTGACAGAACAAAAGCATGTAGAAATTGACAGACACTTTATCCGTGAGAAGATTGATGACGGTCAATTGTGTCTTCCTTATATGAAATCTGGTGTCAAACTGTTGATCTCTTCACAAAGGGGTTTCCCACGGTGCAATTCGAACATAATGTAGGTATGTTGGGCATGGTTGATATGTATGCCCAACTTGAGGGTGAGTGTTGTAAATCACTCTTCATGGGTAAACAGGTTTATGAATGAGGACTCGTTTACCCACTCATTTCCATATAATGTTCTCATCCCCCTCTTTGATAATGATATCAATGAAGAAT
The DNA here is from genome assembly GCA_037367405.1 of Ottelia alismoides. Lineage (NCBI taxonomy): Eukaryota > Viridiplantae > Streptophyta > Magnoliopsida > Alismatales > Hydrocharitaceae > Ottelia > Ottelia alismoides. The sequence continues at coordinate 117,088 of JAZKJV010002086.1, forward strand.
GCCCTAATCTTAAAGAGAAGAGATTAGGGTTTTGCATCCTCGTGGTTTTCCCTCTTTGAGGGTTTTCCACTTAAATCCATTTTGCAATTTTTGTGTTTGCTTGTTGGTTAAATTTAACAATATATGTCAATGAATATGCAAATGAGGATGCAAATATTTGTCGATATCAATTTGAAATGTGTATATGTATCCATTTTAAAACATATATGGATACACATGTCAAATCTTTATAATGGATACGATGGCGGATCGAAAATGATGTATCAATATCGTTTGTATCACTAATTTTTATTATTTTTGTCGATACAAATATAAATGAGGATATCATTTTAATTTTTTTGGATACGGATATGGGTCGTAGAAGTAGTTATAGACTCATTTATGTGTGTTGGCATCTACCATAATGAATGCAACTAGATAATCCATATACATCTTTTATCATATCCATTTTAAGCGGATATGGATTCATAAATTTATTTTACAAGTATAAATACGAATAAGAAAATTGATTTTAATTTTTTTGACAAAGATGTGGATATGTGTATCTTTTTCATTTTTTAGGATACTAATACGAATATTGATAATCAGAAATCAAATATGCATATTAGTTCCCTATATTATGTATCAATATGTAATATATTCAAGTATATATTTATACACATGATAATATATGCAAATAAATTAAATCACATAAATTATGTATATTATATATCAATATCCATATCAAAAAAACTTACATAATCTTGTTAGTATCCTTATTCTAAACATCGGAAACTATATATATTTATATCTATATATTGTACATTTTTATGCACATATATATGCTTAGGATATGGTACAATAGTTTTGTATATATGTCAAGAGCTATAGTTTTATCCCATTCATATTCGTATCAATATACATTTTTTAGTAGTTTATATTATAGAGTTATTTAAAATAATAACTTTAGGAGAAGGGTATATATATATAAAATGACTTAGACATGGGTTATATTTATCCGTCCAAATCAGCACTTGAGGTGCCATTTTGGATTCTCTCCCCAAATTGGCGCCTGAGGTGCCGATTCATGCCTAAATAAGTGAAGTATTTATTTATCTAAGATTATAGAGATATGGATAAAATCAATAGAGTTACGTTTGATAATATATTGCATTCTCATTTCGATGCAATTAAAAAGAGATTAACTTCCATGAGATTAATCAATTTATAAAGAAATAAAGTAATGAAATATTTATCTAAAAGTGATTCATTTATATGGAAAAAACATGTTTTTAGGACCTTCTTGTGAATACTTCAAACTACTTTTTTTTTTCAAATCAATCGATATAATATACTGATCATCCACGCACAAGCAAATACACGGTCACATAATGACAATGATTCGCCATAATAACAAAAGTAGGGTTATACCCGAATCCCAAAAGACCTAAAATGGGGTTTTCAATACCCTCTTTGTTGGCTTCTATATTTTTTTCTCTTGATGAAGCTATAGCGCATGCTCTCAAGATGGTCGATGCTTGAATGAACTCAAAATGCAATTACACTCAACAATTGGATACATGTCATGATCTGTATAACGAGAAGGAGTATGCAAATATAGACAACATTGCTTTCATTTTTTGTTTAACTCGATGGGATCCTCGATCTTACTTTCCCTACTTACTCCGCATTGTTTCTTCTTCTACTAATGATGTCTTCTTGTGTAGGCTCAGTTTTCAATGTATATCATTGAATAATGTAATTTTTCAATTATTCAATCATTCAACCATTTCATTTTACCATATTCAACATCGGTCAGATTATACACTATTACCGGGTATAGCAAGGCATAGAGGGAGGATGGGATATATCCGTTTGGAGGCACAGATGGGGAGAGAACAACTGCGATGGGAGGTGCAATAGGGGGGGTCGGTCATGGATGAGAACTACCAAACACGAAGCGAGAGTTCTTCGAGGGCCATCAAACAAGGAAAATAGTGGGAGGTGGAAAGTTGGTCGTTTGTCTCCCATCGCAAACGGGGTAAGCAATGCTACCGCTGTGGTCACTATGACCATCTGACTTCAGGTTGCACGCTTGTTCCTCGTTGCTTCAACTGTGGGGCATCTGATAATCGTCAAGCGACTTGTCAGCAAAAGGCAAGGGAAGCGACTCTATTTAAAGTTGGAAGAAAGCCATCACACTTATGCAACGATAGTGAGGATCCATATGTTGGGAACAATGATTCAAACTTTTCAGAAGAGACAATTTCATCGCTCGTTGGTTACAAGCATTTGGGATTCACGGAAGTCATCTAAGTACATAAGCAGGTTTAAGATGTGTTGGGATGTTTTGTTTTACATGGGATGTTGTCATTTTGGATGTCAAACACTGTTGGGTAAGGGGACTGTCGAAGATTAAGGCAAAGATGCTCCTGTAGAGACATCAATCTGATGTTCCTTGGTGTTATCCTCGCTTTGCTAATGGTGAAGGAAGGACTAACTCCATGTGGGTGGCATGCATCTCTGGCGTATCATTCCTTTCCTTCTTCATTGCGGTACTAAGGCCGGCCTTGAGAAAGTTGCGACGGGTTTTGAATATCAGACGGATGTTTACTCGGCTCCGACCCTAAGGCCACTGTTGTGATACTCGAATAGGGATTTCCTCTCACTTTCGATGCAAGCTACTCTATTAACATGGGAAGGGCCCCCTTCAGCTTGGTGGTCAAGGTGTTGGCGCCGCTATCTCCGTTGTCGTCTATGTGCATTACAAGTACTTTGATTTCAACGTCAATCATGTAGGTCTATTCAATGCACCTTTTTTGGAGCATTCCAATTGAACTTTCATGGAAGGTTTGTAATTAAACCATATTTAAGCGAGCCTTTGAAATTCAAAAACTACTACAAAGGATTACCTTGAATCTCACGTTGATGAGGTTGCCTGTTTCTTTACGGTTCTATTCCATCTTCCCTGTTCTCGTCGCTTCCAGTTCCTCAGCTCTGACCAGCTGGTGGAGCTCTGCTACGCTCTTCCATTCGTTCAGATTGCTCCCTCGACTCACCCCGCACCTTCCCCCGCAACATGATTGATGACCGAAAAAATCCCAACACTCAATCCGGGCAAGGTAAAAATAATCACACTCGGGTCGTTGCGACCCAGATCGAGAGGAATCGGTCAATCAAGAAAATAATAAGAAACCACCAAACAGAGATAAATCAAGAAAATCAAGAGCGGTCCTCGCTACTTTTATTAACCTGGTATAGCGACCAGGGTCGGACTCAAGGGAGCACGTGATGGCCGAGATGGCCTAGAAAATAGTCAAAGTCGAAAAATAAGGAAGAAAATGTTTTTGGTGGATTTTTATGATTTTTAAATGTTTTTGTGTTTTTGATTTTATAAGAAAAGGGGCAACAAGCAAATATAATAATTTATTAAAGCACTCCAAAATACCCAGAAAATTCAAACAAAATTATTTTTGTGTTTTTAATATTTTAAAGTATTTTTGGTGAATTTTTCAGAATTTTTCAATTTTTATTTGATTTTATAAAAATCAAGAAAGAGGAAAAATATGGGCTACTGTGCAGCCAGACTTGAAAGATCGATTAAAAATGTAAAATTGATCTATAAAAGTCTGGAGGCAATTTTTATGAAAATAATATGTAAAAAATAAACTATAGAAAAAGAGTTTGCATTTTTTTGATTTTTATAGAATTTTTTAGAATTTTTATAAGATTTTTAGGGTTTTTCAATTTGTATGGGTTTTATAAATCCAAATAAGCTCAAAATTGCACAGAAGCGAAAAGACAACAAAATTAACTATCCCTAATTTTTTAATATTTTGAAAGGGGTTTTTATATTTTTCTTTGATTTTCTAATTCAAATAGTAAGAAAAATACGTGTTTTTAATATTTTTAAAATAACAAAAAGCCTCGAAAATATCCCAAAAATTTAGGAAAATTTTTACACAGTTGTAGGAGCCACGTGTCCAAATTTCACTTAATTTGGATTTAATTTGATATTTTATTCAATCAAAATAAGGCACACAACAAGCAGGGACCTAAATGCAAAGAAACATATTTCCAAGGAAGAAACAATAACACGTGTGTAAGGCTCAAGGGCCTAACTTGCAAAAAGACAAAAATGACATGCGCAACTCACGTGATTCAGACACAAAGGGGCATAAATGTAATTCCAATTTAAAAATATGCAATCAGTAACACATAGGAAATACAGGATTAAAAATGCAAATAACCCAAAATCTCATGTGTCGATGCACGTGGCTCACATACAGGGACCAAATTGCAAATACTAAAATGTCTAAGGTCCTAACTGCAAATGTTCCAAAATAAAAATAACGTACTAAAATATTTACAGGACTGAATGGAAATAACAAAACGACAAGGGCCTAAGTGAAATTACCCCTTTATTATGATATGATGGACGAGGGGGTGCCACGTGTAGATCCAACGGCTGAGAGTGTCAGGCACCCCTTCGTCGATGGACGCTCCAGATGAGGTCCTCTGGCGATCCGATGGGCTGATAGCTCCTCGCAAATGGATGGACGAGATCTAAACTGGGCGAGGCGCTTCGATCGGACGATCGCTGAACCTCCTCCAAGAACAGCTCGCCGGCGAACTTCGTCGGCTCGATACTCGTGGTGGAGAGGTCCGATGAGGCTACTGAGATGTGGAAAAGATCCGTCACGATGGTCCGCATCTGATGGGCATCTCCGATGAGGCCGAGAAGCTCCGGGGAGCTCCGGCGACGGCGGAGGCTTGAAGTGGTTGTGCTCGAACCTTTGGACCCTCAGATGGGCCCCTTTGACCTGCAAAAAGGCATAGCAAGGCTCCTGGGTCGAGGGCAAAGTGCCTCGACCCGATTAGGGGTGGAATGGGTGATCAGATGGGTCGGAGCGGAGACCTCCGGCGAGGCGACGGCGATGGAGGTCCACTTCTTGGTTCCGGGGCGAACCAAGAGGATCGGATGGGTGAAGAAGGTGGGAAGGAGTCTCGTGATCGTGAATCGATGGTCAGATGGTCGAATGAACAATCAGATCGGTGGGAATCGGCCGACGACGACCGATGGCGCGATTGGGCGTAAATGGAAATTAGGCTAAACTAGAGGGTGTCGGGACTACCTGATGGCTGAGGTCGACTGTGGATGAGCTGAAGGAGCTCTGGGGGTCTTTCCCTCAAGGATTCGTCGGGGTTCGAGGCTCGACGCACCTCGCGGCGGCGTAGAGCGAAAGAGTTCGCCGAATCAGTGGCTGGGAACACCTCCTCCTCACTGCGACACGACCCTCGGATAACTGTCACTCTAAGGAGGGTAGTGGAGTTCCTGGGATGGAAGGGCGGAGCCAAAGATGGCGTGGAATGTGCGGTTGAGGAGATGATATATAGTGGTGCATGTCCGAGAAGATGGGATCGGGCACGGCTTGGTGAAGCACAGACCCCTAGGATGCTGACCGGGCGAGGGTCTCGGATGTGGGAACTTCAATCGGAGCCCGGGGTTTTGGCGAATGGGTGTCGGGTCAGATGGGAAAAATTAGGAGAAGTCATGTCGAACGCCCGATTCGAGGGGAAAGGGTCCGCGGGGGAGAGTTGACCGGGGGTCAACAATCCCCCGTGGACCAATCAGAATTCTCCATTTATTAAATGTTTGGAAATTCGATTAAAAATAGAAAAATGATTTTATTTTGAAAAAAATTTTAAACATAAAAAATGTTTATTATTTTTCAAATTATTTTTTTAATGATTTTTATTTATTTTTTTTAAAAATAAATAATGTATTTACATTATATTATTAATATATATAGGTATATACATATATGTATTTTTAATTTCGATTTTTAATTGTTTATTTTTGTACCATTATTCCAGTTTTATATTTTATTTATTTACAACATAAAATTTGGAATAATAAGGTATTTTTATTTTATTTTTATGATGTATTTACATGGGTTAAATAAATAGGTTTATATACATGTGTACATGGTATATATACAAGGTGGGAAATGATTTTTATTATTTTTGTTTTTATTTTTCTGATTTTTATTTTATTTATTTTCACCATAAAATATGGAGTATAAAAAAATATTTTTATTGGGTTTATTAATTATTTACAAGAGAAAATAAATAGACATTCTATTGTATATACATGGTCTATGTACACTGATGAGAGAGAATTTTATGTCTTTTTATTTTTCTTTTCTTTTTTCATTTTTATTTTAGTTTTGTTTTTACAAATATGTACAAAATATGAGAAACACTTTTTAGTTTTTATTTTGAGGAAAATAAATTTATTTAAATACAAGGGGGTATGTACATACATGACTGACCTTATCTCTCTCTACATGGATTCTTTTACGGTCAGGCCCATGCTGAGCCCTCCCTTGGGATTAGGTCACTCAATATTTATTCTAAATATTTCCCTCTTTCTTGTGTTTTTTATTCCTTTATTTTGACATAAAAACATGCTAATTGTGCATATTTACAAGATGCATGCATTTTCACAATTTATGATATTTACACATATTTACATGGTATTTTGCTCAAGTTTCTAGATAAAATAAAGGAATAAAGAGTGATGAATTGGGATTCATCACCCCCCTATATTTTACTTTTGCTAGTCCCTTAGCAAACACTTATTTGAAAAAAGAAGTGCAAAAGAGAAAGAAAAAGAAAAGAGGTGAAATCAAGGTTGATTATTAAACTTTCCTTTATTAAATTGAAATATGGAGCTCGGTCAGACCTTTGGATTATTAATTTGTCGGAACCTTATTTGGACTTAAGCTTAAAATTAACAACCTCTAAGTTCCACCAATCTATGGTCAAGACTCCTCAATAAACCAGATCAGAACAAGTCTACACACACAAACTCTAATGACCATGAATCTTTCCTTGTACGGTGTAAGTGATATGTAGCTCCCCATCTCAGAAGTAACAAAGAAACAATGTCCCTCAACCCGGTAACTCTAATGCCTCAGTCTAGCAACTCTTTCCTCGATAAACGGGGTATTCCCTTCTAAGTTCAAGTGCAATCGGCTCAAGAAGAGGGGGAAGAAGAGAATGGACCATGGCCAGTGTAGCCATGTATCCTTGGGAGCTCTAACCAGTGTAGCTGAGTCTCCCGCTGCAAGCTTCATGAGATGGTCATGGGTATCAAGCTTTGCTTATTTGACTATATACACTCCGGTGGGATTATTAAATTTTCAATCCGACCCACCACTTTTTTTTGGAGTTCTTTTCTTTTTGCACATTTTTTTATGTGCATATGCACATCATATCTACATGGTGCAGCATATATATAAGGAGTTTTCCTCTTGAGCCAGTAGACTATCCCTCTTTTGAAGCTTTATTGCAACCCACGACTTCTGTCTTTAGACTTCATAACCACCAGACCAAGTTGAGACGCACTTCCTTCACTATAAGAAGAAGAGAGGTTCCGCCTAGGAGTACTACCCTCATATGCTACCCCAAGCCAAAGGAAACTACCTCCTCACCACCTCATCCGTGGAGAGCTATGTGTAAAGTGCTGGTGCAAGTAAAGCCATTGTCTCTGAGAGTCATGCGTGTGTTGTTAAGTGCTCTACTTAGGCTCATCAAGATGACATATGCTCATAGCCTAGTGGACTCAAAGAATTAAGTACCAATGGACCCGAAAAGTCTCAATCCTAAGCCCTATAAGGTTCCTCTTATTATTAGGTGGATTAAGATCTTAACCAAGCTCCATTTGTCAATTTAATTCTAGGCCAGTTTAAATGTCAACTATGATTTGGAAAAACTGTGCAAGTATTTACAAAGATGCAATTTACAAATATTTACACATGTGCAAAATTTTTGAAAAATGTTTGAAAACATGGATGTATGCATGGATGTGAAGTTTAGCAAAATATTTACAAAAATTTACACAAGGTTTTTGCAAACTTTTTGTTTTTCAAATATTTTACAAAAATTTTGTACTATATACATAATTTTGATACGAAAATATTTACAAGCTATTTACACAAAAAAGATTTTACAATCATTGTACAAAAATAATTTTTATACATAAATAGGTATGTGCAAGATGAATTTTATATACAAGGGAAATTTTTAAATTTTTATGGATTTTTAGCCATTTTTATTTATAAACACACTCACACAAAGTACGAGTTATGGCTAAAGTATATATGAAATATATACACACCCCCTATACTTAGCTCGAACGATGTCCTCAGAGTGATCAAGAGCGATGAAGAAGACATAACTCGTGCTTAGTATAGGGAAGTGAAAAGGAATGCTATATACAAGAGTGAAGAGAAGACTCGGTGTTTCACCCTATACTTAGGATCAAGTAATCCTAAGTATAACAAGCTGTACATGAAGGGAAATCCGAGTAAAAGGATGTGCATGGTCTACCCCCTATACTTAGGGTGAAATATCCCTAAGTATAGGCAGCAAAACAGGGGTAGAAAGAATAAATAGAATACCCGAGAGTCCTACACCCCCTATACTTAGGGTAAAGTACACCCTAAGTATAGCATAATCATAAGATGAGAAAAAGGGGTGTGGGACTAAAGAATACAGTGATATGGACAACTGGATCTATAGAAGTCGGAAGAACAATGATAATCAGGTGTGAGATGCAATAGATGTAAGTCAAGAGACTACATCTCACGTAAAGTGAATCGGGGCAACATCAACGACCCGCAGCTCATGATCTAGATATGGCTTGAGCCGCTGGCCGTTCACTCGAAAGGTAGCATCAGAAGACAACTCGGATATATCAATACTCCCATTGCCATGCACCTTTCTAACCAAATACGGTCCCTTCCATTTGCTCTATAGCTTCCCTGGGAATAGACGAAGCCTAGCATCAAACAACCATACTCTCTGTCCTGGCTCAAACTGCTTGTGGCTGATATGAGAATCATGCCACTCCTTCACTCTCTCCGTGTAATATAGGCTGTTTGAAAGGCGGTATCACAAAGCTCTTCCAGGGCTGCTAACTCTGCCCTCCTTTGATCTCATACACTCTCTGGATCCAAAAGTATATCTGTAATAGCCCAAAGTGACCTAGGTGTCAGCTCAACAGGTTAATGGCACAGCTTGCCATAAACGAGGTGAAAGGGAGATGTACCCAAAGGAGTCTTGAAAGACGTCCTATATGCCCACAAGACCGAGTCCAAAAGCTGAGACCAATCCTTTTGGTCAGGCGGACGACTTTTTGCAATATAGTCTTGATCTCCCTGTTCGACACTTCAGCAAGACCATTCATCTGAGGATGGTATGGAGTGGCAACTCGATGGTCTATGCTGAACTCGCTAACAAGGGCCTTTACCTTGTCGTTGACGAAATGAGACCCCCCATCAGATATCAACACTCGAGGAACCCCGAACTGTGAAATGATATTCTTCCTCAAAAATCTGCAAACAGTCCTAGCATCTGCGGTTCGGGCGGGGATGGCCTCAACCCAACGACTCACATAATCTACGGCCAACAGAATGTACTCAAATCCCTGACTCCTAGGGAATGGACCCATGAAATCGATGCCCCATGCGTCAAAAACCTCACAGAAGTGTATGGGCTGCATCGGCATCATATCATGTTGTCCACAAGTGCCCATCCTCTGACAGTTAGTACACCTCTTCACGAACTCATCAGAGTCCTTGAAGAGAGTAGGACACCATAGGCCGGATTGGAGCACTTTCTGTGCTGTTCTCCTCCCTGAGTGATGTCCTCCTGCCTCAAGCTTGTGGCAGTAAGTAAGAACGCTGTGATGCTCCTCCTGAGGAATGCACCTACGCCAGATACTATCCCCTCCCTCGTGGTAAAGGACGGGATCCTCCCAATGGTAAAACTTGGCCTTTGCGAGGAAGGTCTCAAGTTTCTGCCTAGGCTAATCTTGTGGAACTTTCTTGGCGACAAGATAGTCCACAATATCGGCATACCATGGGAGCGAGGCGATAGCAAGGATCGCCTCGTCTGGGAAGGTCTCACTAATAGGCTCAATCTGCTCATAATCCTCAAGATACTCCAATCGGGAGAGATGATTGATGAATACCCATTCATCACTCTTTATTCTTATATTTTAGCTACAAAAACCTTTGCAAATACATGTAGATAGATGTAAATACAAATAATTAGCAAAAAGCATGCATTGTGTAAAAACTAATAATTATCATGTTTTTGTGCTAAAATAAAAGAATAAAGAGACAAAAGAAAAAGAGGGAAATATTTAAAATAAATATTGAGCGACCTAATCCCAAGGGAGGGCTCAGCATAAGCCTGACCGCATAAAAGCCAAAGTAGAGGGAGATAGGGGCTCATGTGTGTAAATATACCTGTAAATCAAATAAATATATTTTCCTCTAAAAATAGAATAAAAGTAGTTTGTACATATTTTTATATATTTATAAATATAAAATCCAAATAAAAATTGAAAAATAAAAAAGAAAGCAAAAATGACCTACCTTGTATATATCCATCATGTATATATTCCCTCATCTATATTTATTTCACTTTATAAATAAATAAAATTCATTTCCATAAAATTTGTAAATACTCTATCTTTTATGGTGTAAATAAATAAAATAAAAATAATAAAACAAAAACAAAATAAAAAGACAAAAATTAAAAACCTAAAAATGCATTGTAATTATACCATGTAGATACATGACCATATTTTTATTTAACCCTTGTATATAAATAATAAAAATAAAATAAAAATACCAAATTATTCCAAATTTTATTATATAAATAAATAAAATATACAATTGGAATAAAATATACAAAATAAACAATTAAAAATTAAAAATTAAAAATACATATGTATATACATGTATATGATAATAATATTTTGCAAATACCAAAAAAATATTTCAAAAAAATTAAATAAAAATCACAAAAAATAGTTTAAAAATAAATAAACATTTTTTGTGTTTTGAGTTTTTCGAAAATAAGTCATTTCCTATTTTTAAATAAATTTCTAAATAATTTTTCATCGGAATAATTTGATTCGTCCACGGGGGATTGTTGACCCCGGTCAACCTCCCCCGCGGACCCTCTTCCCTTGCGGATCCGAGCGGCGACTCGATTTCTCCATTTATTCCACGCTCGATCCGACACCTAAAACCCCAAACCCCGGGTCATCCCTCTTCTATGTAGATCCATGACCCACGCCCGGGGCGGGTATGAGGGGTCTGAGCTCCATTTTACTCGCCCGATCTGTGTCTTCTCGGACCCCTAGGAATATAAATAATCGCCTCTGGCGACCATTTCACGCATCTTTGGATCTCCCCCTCGTCGCCTGTGACCTCCTCCGGAGTTCCTGAGTGACAGCCGCGTTCTTCGGAGTAGCAGCGAGGCTCGGGAAGCCGGGAGCCACTGATCCGGTGGTTTTCACCACCGTGCGCCGCCGCGAGCGCGCTCAGCCTCGGGGAGACGACGCCCCCTTGCAGGCAATGACCCAGGAGCTCCCTGAGCTCCAGCCCAGTCGACATCCTCCGCCAGGTAGTTCCTTTAGCCACTAGTTTAGCGTAGAAAGTAGATTTTCGCTTACTGTTCTTGTAGCTCCGCCGCTTTCGCCTGCTCACTTCGACCATTCATCAGCCATCCCGACCCGACCACCACCTTCACGATTCTCCTCCGCACCTTCTCCACCTACCCATCCACCCTGACTCGCCCCGGAGCAGGGACTTCGGTCCTTCCCCTCCGCCGCTCGCCGGAGGACCACGCCCCGACGCACCCACTCGCCCATTTCGTCCCTAACTTCGTCGAGGCAATTTGCCCTCGACCAAGGAGCTGCTCGGTGTGTTTTGCAGATCGAGAAGGATCCATCTGAGGGTCCGAGCTCTCAGGCGCAGCAGCTCCAGGCCACCGCCGTCGCGGGGCCATTCTGGTGGTTGTCAGCCTCATCGGAGACCATCATCCACTGCGGGACTTCACGGCGGAGCTTTGCCGCTCTTCAGGAGCAGCAGGGGAGGATCTCAGCGCGTACATCGGGCCGGCGAAGCTCGCCGACCGACAGTTCTTCCACCATTTTCCCCAGACGTCCGATCAGCCTCAGAGCTCCAGTTCAGATCTGGTCCTTCCATTCGAGGAGCTACAGATACCGTCAGATCCCCAGAGGTTTGATCGCCACCGTCCGATGGCTGAGGTTTAGCCACGACGCGTCTCCACCGTTAGATCCAGCACGTGGCTGCACCTCATCCGTCCGATCCGAGCCAGGCCCCTTCACAGACCCACGTCGCAGCTCAGTCGTTCAATCATCCACGTGGGCTCTTCCCAGCCGTCGGATTGCTCTGAGGGTTTCACTTGTTGCGCGCCACCCAGTTCCAACCGTTCATCCACACACGTGGCGCACATCCAGCCCTCGAGATTTAATAAGGGGTAAATTTATCTTAGGCCCCTCTGTTTATGGTCTTTATTAGTTAGTCCTGTAAATATTTTGTCACGTTCATTTTATTCCGAACATTTTGCACTTAGGACCTTGTACTTTCTTTATTTGCATTTATACCCCTGTCTACGTGGACCACGTGCATTGTCACGTGAACTTTGTTGGGTAATTTGCATTGACGCCCTTGTAGTTCTGGATGTTACTTAATGAATGAATATTTTTAGAAAATTGCATTTATACCCCTGTGCGTGAGTTATTTGTGCATGTGCGCTTATTCTTGGGTATTTTACAACAAGCCCCTGGACTTTTAATACCTGTTATTATTTAATCCAGGGAACTTGTTTTTATTACATATAGGTCCCTGTGTGCCCCAGACACGTGCAGCATGCGTGATTTCTTGGGAAATTTGCACCAGACCACCCCAGAGCTTTGGATAATTGCGTTTAGGTCCCTGTGCACTGTACCTTGGTTTGCTTTTTGAATAAAATATCAAATCAATTCCAAATTCCATGAAAATTGGATACATGGCTCCTGCCATGTTGTAAAATTTTCTAGAATTTTTGGGGACATTTTTGATTTCATTTGCTATTTTTAAAAATTCAAAAATACGCATTTTCTTTACTGTCTAACTTGAAAAATCACAAAAAATATTAAAATACCTCTAAAAATTATAAAAAATTAGCTATTGTGTCGTTTGCCTTGTTTGATGACCAAGTTTGGTCATTTTTCATCATATAAAACTCATAAAAATTGAAAAACACATGAAAACTCATAAAAATTATAATATATAATCTAAAAATCCAAAAACAATAATTCCAGTGCCCAAATTTTCCTTAAACTTTCTAGTTTATAGGAAAATTGCTTCCAGGAGCTAAATATGCCTTTTGGCATTTTAAATTGGCCTTTTGCTCCTAACTGGACAGTACCTTCAGTTTCTTACCTTGTTTGATTTTTAGAAAATTAAATAAAAATCAGAAAAACCCAAAAATTCACTAAAAACAGTAAAAAATATAAAATACACAAAACATTTTTATTGGAATTTTTGATTGATTTTTGATGCATTAAATAAATTGTTGAATTGCCTTGTTTAGTTATTTCCCTTATTTTCTTAACTCTTTAAAAATCCAAAAAAAATATAAAAATTAAAATCCACCAAAAAAATACATTTTATTTTCTTTCATTCTATTTTTGACTACTTCGTAGGCCGCGAGGCCATCACGTGCTCCTTGTGTTCGACACTGGTCGCTATACCAGGTTAATAAAATAGCAAGACTGCTATTTGTTTTTGATTGATTTTTATCCGATTTTGGTGGTCTCTTTTTCTGGATTGACCGAGTCTGATTGCTTGGGTCGCAACGACCTTTAACGACCTCTTACACGAGTGTTCAGTTTTGTGGTCATCAATGATCCGCCACCACACTCTTGACTCCAGGCTTATCCTTAATCTCTATATCAAACTCCTGGAGTAGAAGGATCCATTTGGTCAATCTAGATTTGGCGTACTTCTTTGCCATGAGGTACCTGATGGCGGTATGATCAGTGTAAATGGTCACTCTAGATCCAATGATGTAAGATCTGAACTTATCTAGGGTGAAAACTACGGCTAGCATCTCCTTGTCAGTGACTGTATAGTTCCACTGCGTGGCATCCAATGTACGGCTAGCGTAGTGAATGGCAAATGGGACTCCATCCCTCCTCTGTCCCAGCATGGCCCCCACGACAAAATCGGAGACGTCCGTCATGATCTCGAGTGGGAGAGACCAATCGGGTGGCTGGAGAATAGGAGCCTCTACAACACAGCTCTTGAGAGTCTCAAATGACGATAAACACTTATCATCTACAAGGAACTCCGTGTCTTTCGTCAACAGATCAGTCAACGGTCGGGCAATCCTGCTGAAATCATGAATGAAGCGTCGGTAGAATCCGACGTGCCCCAGAAAAGACCGTAACTGCCGCAAGTTGGACGGTGGATTGAGTTTTCTAATGACATCCACCTTGGCCGGATCAACCTCCATGCCCCTGTTGGAGATGATGTGGCCAAGCACCGTCCCTTGAGTCACCATGAAGTGACTCTTCTCCCAAGACAACACAAGGTGAGCCTCTATGCATCACTGAAGGACTCGGTGTAGGCAGTCAAGATAAGAATCGAATCCGTCATCGTAGATCGAGAAATCATCCATGAAGACCTCCAAGCATTCCCCCACCATGTCCGAAAAGATGGACAACATGCATCTCTGGAGTGTCACCGGAGCGTTGCACAATGCAAATGGAATGCGTCTGAAAGCATAAGTCCCGAAGGGACAGGTGAAGGTGGTCTTGTTATGGTCCTCGAGCGCGATGGCCACCTGATTATAGCCGGAGTACCCATCTAAGAAACAGTAATGGCTCTTCCCTGCCAGCCTCTCAATAATATGATCAATAAAGGGCAGGGGGAAATGATCCTTCTTGGTGGCCTGGTTCAATCGTCTGTAGTCCACACAGACCCGCCAAGAAGTGGGTACCCGGGTAGCGATCTCCTCTCCAGACTCGTTGACAACTGTAGTGATGCCCGTCTTATTGGGCACCACATGCAACAGACTGACCCACTTGGAGTAGGAGATGGGGTAGATAAAATCGGCGCTCCAGCATTTCGAGATCTCCTTCATGACAACCTCTCGAAGATTCGGGTTCAGCCGCCGCTGGAACTCACGTGATGGCTTTGCCTCATCTTCGAGATAGATATGGTGGGAGCACATAGACGGACTGATCCCCTGGAGATTGGCTACACTCCATCCTATCGCCTTGCAATTCCTTTCAAGAACCCCCATTAGACTAGATTCTTGCTCTCTAGTCAAATCAGCGAAGATAATGATTGAGTACATCTCATGCTCACCCGCAAGGAACCTATACTTCAACGATGACGGTAGCGGCTTCAGCTCTGGACAAGTAGGTGCTGGCGGATCTGGCTTCTGAGGAATCCGAGTGTATGCTACCAAATCTGCATGGGAGAATGAGAACTCTCGCTCACAAACTAGATCTGGAGAAGGCTGCTCTGCTAAACTGTCTCTACTCTGCTCGGAATCAACCTCCTCTCTAGTTGTAGGCTCAGTGGAAGTCAGATACGGTGTCGAGTCATCAAACTCTGCCCAATCAATATCTGACTCCGAGGGATCTGTATCATACTCACAAAAATCTGTCTCGCGATCGGGAACCGAATCTGCTGCCTGAAATGTATCTTGGACCAGGAATGCGCTCTCCAAGCTCTCCTCTGTTGGAGTCTCTGCATCAGCGAACCCTGAAGGTGAGAGGATGGCCTGTGCGGCTGGATCTGCCCAAACTGCCTCGTCATCTGTAATCACAAAGTCACAGTCCTGGTGGATGTCTAGCCCTGCCTTTGTCATCAGCTCTGAATCGGAAGTCGGCTTTGAGCATGCTGAATCTCTGGCTCTAGTCTCCTCGACCGTCTCTATTTGTATACTCTCACCCTCGACGCAAAAGTACACCTTCCCGCTATCATGGTCAGACACTGCCTTGGCTGTGGCCAAGAACGGATGTCCTAGAATGATCGGGGTATCGGTCACAGACTCAGGGATCTCCATGTCCAACAAAACGAAGTCCACGGGAAATTTCAGGCCCTGAATCATGACGACAACGTCCTTCAGTAACCCCTTCGGCCTCTTGACTAATCGATCAACAAACTGAAGGACCGTTCTACTCTATTGGAGAGTGCCCAACTCGAAGTGGTCGAGAAGGGCTGCCGGAAGTAGGTTGATCGAAGAAACGCTGTCTAAAATAGTGCGGTCGAACCTCTGCTCGTGAATGTGGCATCTGACATACGGGGCTCCTGCATTTGGCCTCTTGGCCGACAGATGGTTCTGTATCGCAAAACAAGTGGCACGAGTAAGCACATGGATCTCAGACTGATGGTTCCTCCTCTTCCTCCTAACTGTGGTCCTGTCTCTGAGTGATCTCTGGAGTAGAGGGATGTGCTCCAAGGCCTCCTGAAGAGTCAACTGGATATGGAATCGATCTATCATCTGTTGGTTGAACTCTATCTGGTGATTCTTTTTTGGATTTTCTATTTTCTTCCCCTTTGCCATGTGCAATGCTCGTGTAAAGGGGATCACGGGGTCCTTCTCAGATGAAGGACTAGGAGAGGGCCTGTCATGCTCATGAACAGTAGAATCCACATAAACATCATCAATCAACACATGTGGATCCAAAAATAACAAACCCTTTCCTTTATTTCCAGAAACGTCCTGAGATACATGTACAGATGGAAAGACAATAGGACTAGCAGAAGTAGAAATGGTGTCCTCAGTACCACCCTCGGCATGTCGTCTCACAACATCAGTACTACGCTCTGGCTCAGCAATTGTGGTGGCGTCAGTACCACCTCTTCCATCTGGTGAAACGATGGCCTCAGTACCGTCGGCCAGATCATCATCCATGGTGGCGTCAGCACCACCGTCATCATCTCTCGCGGCGTCAGTACCGCGCTCCTCCTCGCCTGGCGCCCTGGAAGTGGCATGGGGTCGTTGTTCAGATGAGGCGCCGCCTGCTGGCATCCTACCGCTCCTAAGTGTAACAAAATCAGCATCAAACATATATGCAAACAAATCACCAAATGAATCACTAGGAGTGGTAACCTTTGTGAACTCTACCTGCTCAGACTTCCTCTTCAGGTTGTTCGGATTCGGCTCATTCTGTGCAGGGATGGCGGCCTTCCCTCTCACGATCTCCCACATCTCCTGGCGGAACTCATCCATCTCCCGTCTGAAGGTAGCCTGTTGCTCTGTCATGAGGCGGGCTAGGTCATCTAAGGTGGGGTTCTCATAGGCTGGCCCATGAGAAACTGACGGGTGGCCTCGCTGGTAGTGAGGCTGCTGCTGTGGCTGGTGCAGGTGAGGGGGTACTACTGGGGATGATTCTGCTGAGGCTGCTCTCGCCTCCAAGACTGTCCCTGTTGATAGGGATGAGGACCATATTGCTGCTGTGGCTGGGATGACTGCTGCTGGGAGATTGGGGGCTGCTGGTGCTGCTCTCGCTGATGGCCGTACTGGCCACCCTGAACTGGAGGCTGCTGTTGGGAACTGGCACCTCTGGCTGACCAATCGAATCCGGGATGGTCTCGTCGGATACCGGCCTGGGGTCGATCGTACCAAATCCCGTTGACATCCATCAACGGCTCCGGCTCGTAAGAGTGGCAGGAGTACTGCCAGGGGCTGATCCGGCTGGTAGACCACCATCTGAGTGTCCTGAGATGGTGGTGACTGGTAGTAAGGCTGCGGCTGCTGGTACAGCTCCGCATGTACAAGGTGAACCTGTCTAGACTGACTGGAGCACTGGGACGAGCAGCCGCTGCTGCTCGGATCTCCTTGTGCATGAAGATGGGGCTGAGAAGCCGTCTGTGCCTCTTGGAGACACATGCCATGTGTCTTCAGATCACTCAGCATCTGTGCCATCCGATCCATCTGAGATATGCTCTGCCACTGCTTCTTCTCTATCAGCTCCATCCGGTCCAACTTCTCGCTGATGATCCCCGTGTCTGCGGCTGTGAACTCAGCCTGTGCGGCTACCGCAGACGAAGTAGAAGGACCGGCATCGACCTGTGCTATCCTCTGAAACTACGCGGGCTGTGGCTGAGGGCGTCCCTGAGTGTAGAGTCGGGTCTGGGACATCATTGTGTAGTTCTCGGCTATCTCCTCATAGATGGCCCAGACCTGATCCTCATCCTTGGCGAAGTAGGAACCGCCACAAGAAGCGTTCACCATGCCCTGCAGCTCTGGTGTCAACCCGTAGAAGAAGCTCTGAACTAGGTTCAGCTTCGTGATGTTGTGGTGCGGGCATCAGTCAGTAAGCTCACGGAACCTCTCCCATGCCTCATGGAATTGCTCATTGGGGAGCATGGAGAAGTTGCTGATCAGGGCCCTTGCTGCATTCGTCTGCCCGAGTGGATAATACTTGTTCAAGTACTCGGTGCGGAGCTGCTCCCAGGTGTACACAGATCTCCCTAAGTGCTTCAGCCAATTGGCTGCTTTGTTGGCCAGGGAGAAAGGAAAAGCAATCATCCGAATAGTATCCTCGTCCACCTGCCGATTGTGGACGGTACTGCAGATCATCTCGAACTCCTAGAGATGAAGATGGGGCTCCTTAGTAGCGAGCCCGTGGAAGCGGGGTAGGAGCTGAAGTGTGTTCGGGGGGAACTTGAAGTCCCCCACGATCGCCGGAAGAACCACCCACCGGTGCGTCAGTGTCGATCCGGGGTTGTGTAACTCCCGCATCGGTCTCGGATCTGCTGCCGGCTGGTCTGGCTGAACTGGCTGGTCTGGACCCTTGCGTCCATCGGCTCGCGGCTGCCCTCTCTGCTCTCGGAGCCTCTCCATCTCTCTCCTCATCTCCACCATGAAAGCCCCCTGGTCCCGTATCTATCTTTGCATCGTCTCAAGGGAGGCTAACATGGTGGTGTTGATCGCACCCTGATCTAGTACGTATGTAGTTGTCTCTGGCCTCTGACCCTCGGTGCGATCCTCGCTGCTGGCCATGGTCTCTGCAAAGGCAAAAGACCCAAACTCAGGTGCCGAAATATCATCTGCCTATGGTCTCGCATCTGGCACTGGTAACTCAGGAATAAGGGTGATCAAGGGAGAACAGGGTGGAATCGAACTCGGGTTCGGAGAGCGGGTCTGTGCTCTCACGAACCAACCTAGATGAGTAGGCTGGAGTGCTGAAAAGCGGTGCAGCCAGAGGCTGCCTAAGGGACCTCTTGCCCATCATCTCGATCTGGCGAGTCTGGCGGATGAGATCTTGAAACAAACAAGATGAGCAAACAAACCCCGGGTTCACCTACTCCACGTTGAGCTGAAGACCGTAAGAGCTCGGTCAATTATCTTGTCGATTTTATTTAGGTGATCATGTCAGGATATCAGAGCGGTTACGTGACCTGGTAGGAATCCAATCCGACGACCAGACTGTCCCGTATAAAAGGTCGGTAGTCTGATCGGGGCTCGGATGTGGCTCTATCCTAGTGTGGAGTTCACTCTCTCGCGCAATCAAACCAGACAATGAGGTGGTTGCTCTCCCCAAGACAAATTTTTAGGTGAGGTGTCTTTTAGGGTCAAGTTTGTTTAGCAGTCCCAATTTTATAGTTTTTATTTTTTTGGTATTTTTTCAAATCAAACAACGCCTAATGAATTTTTCGGTTCTTCTGATTATTTTAAGTCCAAAAACTAGGGGGAGAAGACGAAAAAGCCGATGCACGGGAATCAATGATGCATGCAGAGTAAGAAATGCGTACCTGACTCCAGCAGTCTACATGCAGAGTGATCCACGCATAAAGTAAAGACAGAATATAAACTACCTTTATGATGCACGCGAAAATCCGGTCCTAGCAGAGCAATTTCTACACGAAAGAACAGTAGCCGGGTACTTGAGCTTAAGTCCGGAGTCCTATCTTGGGAGCTACTCGGTGTCTGCCACAACAAATCCTGCACGTGCTGTATGTGACTCCTCAAGGCACGTGTACTAGAGCTCAAATAATCCGACTTTTTCTTAGTGATTTAATTAATTAGGTCCAATTATCGATCTATAGGCACAGGTAGATAATTAGGTGTTTGGATCCTAATTAATTACGTCACAATCAGAGAAATTCCTAGGCTAGGGCTAAAACCGCGTAAATCAAATAGGTAGTAAATAAACAGTCAAAACTCGAAAAACCGTCGAAAATGTCGGTGAGGTCCCCCGAGCATACCGGTGCTCGGCGAAACAGACCCCGAAATCTACCAAGTGTCCAAGTCTGTCGCTGCATTATTACAATAAAATGGTTTTTGTAGAAGATAAAGCTATGCTAATCTACGGCTATCCTACGATTATTTCGCAGCTATTCCGTGGCTCCCGAACTTCGACTCTTCTCCTCACGCTCTCCTGCGGCTTCGTAGAGAAAGAAGCCGCCTTTGACTCCCGCGGTTGCTTCGGCTTTTGAAAAGCCACCTCGGTCCTCGAGCCCTCGCAAGAAACAGAAACCAAAGTGTCAGTCCAGAAAAATATATAAACAATTCAGATGAAAAAATATATACAAATATCTACAGAAAAACCGCGGAAACGAAAACCGCGAAAAATCGAAAACGACTACTAAGCCATGCTCCCCAGCAATGGCGCCATTTTGATGATTGAAAAAATCCCAACACTCAATCCGGGAAAGGTAAAAATAATCACACTCGGGTTGTTGCAACCCAGATCGAGAGAAATCGGTCAATCAAGAAAATAATAAGGAACCACCAAACAGAGATAAATCAAGAAAATCAAGTCAAAGTCAAAAACTAAGGAAGAAAATATTTTTGGTGGATTTTTATGATTTTTAAATTTTTTTGTGTTTTTGATTTTATAAGAAAAAAAGGAAACAAGCAAATACAATAATTTATTAAAGCACTCAAAAATACCCAGAAAATTCAAACAAAATTATTTTTGTGTTTTTAATATTTTGAAGTGTTTTTGATGAATTTTTCAGAATTTTTCAATTTTTATTTGATTTTATAAAAATCAAGAAAGAGGAAAAATATGGGCTACTGTGCAGCCAGACTTGAAAGATCAATTAAAAATGTAAAATTGATCTATAAAAGTCTGGAGGCAATTTTTATGAAAAATATATGTAAAAACTAAACTACAGAAAAAGGGTTTGCATTTTTTTGATTTTTATAGAATTTTTTAGAATTTTTATAAGATTTTTAGGTTTTTCAATTTTATGGGTTTTATAAATCCAAATAAGCTTAAAATAGCATAAAAGCAAAAAAGACAACAAAATTAACTATCTCTAATTTTTTAGAATTTTTAAAGGGGTTTTATATTTTTCTTTGATTTTCCTATTCAAACAGTAAGAAAAATACGTGTTTTGATTTTTTTTAAAATGACAAAAAGCCTCAAAAATGTCCCAAAAATTTAGGGAAATTTTTACACAGTGGCAGGAGCCACGTATCCAAATTTCACCTAATTTGGATTTAATTTGATATTTTATTCAATCAAAACAAGGCACACAACAAGTAGGGACCTAAATGCAAAGAAACATATTTCCAAGGGCCAAACAATAACACGTGTGAAAAGCTCAGGGGCCTAACTTGCAAAAAGCCAAAAATGACACGCACAACTCACGTGATTCAGACGCAGAGGGGCATAAATGTAATTCCTATTTAAAAATATGAATCAGAAACACATAGGAAATACATGACTAAAAGTGCAAATAACCCAAAATCTCACGTGTCGATACACGTGGCTCACATAAACATTTAAGGTCCTAACTGCAAATGTTCCAAAATAAAAACAACGTACTAAAATATTTATTGGACTGAATGGAAATAACAAAACGACAGGGGCCTAAGTGAAATTACCCCTTTATTATGATCTGATGGACGAGGGGGTGCCACGTGTAGATCCAACGACTGAGAGCGTCAGGCACCCCTTCGTCGATGGACGCTTCAGATGAGGTCCTCTGGCGATCTGATGGATGATAGCTCCTCGCAAATGGACGGACGAGATCTTAACTGGGCGAGGCGCTTCGATCAGACGGTCGCTGAACCTCCTCCAAGAACAGCTCACCGGTAAACTTCGCCAGCTCGATACTCGTGGTGGAGAGGTCCAATGAGGCTGTTGAGATGTGGAAAAGATCCGTCACGATGGTCCGCAGCTGATGGGCATCTCCGACGAGGTCGAGAAGCTCCGGGGAGCTCCGACGACGGCGGAGGCTTGAAGTGGCTGTGCTCAAACCTTTGGACCCTCAGATGGGCCCCTTTGACCTGCAAAATGGCACAGCAAGGCTCCTGGGTCGAGGGCAAAGTGCCTCGACCCGGTTAGGGGTAGAATGGGTGATCAGATGGGTCGAAGCGGAGACCTTCGGCGAGGCGACGGTGATGGAGGTCCACTTCTTGGTTTCGGGGCAAACCAAGGTGATCGGATGGGTGAAGAAGGTGGGTAGGAGTCTCGTGATCGTGAATCGATGGTCAGATGGTCGAATTGAATGGTCGGATCGGTGGGAATCGGCCGGCGATGGTGCGGCGTGATTGGGCGTAAATGGAAATTAGGCTAAACTAGAGGGTGTCGGGACAACCTGATGGCTGAGGTCGACTGTGGATGAGCTGGCGGAGCTCTGGGGGTCTTTGCCTCAAGGATTCGTCGGGGTCCGAGGCTCGGCGCACCTCGCGGCGGTGCACGGCGAAAGAGTTCGCCAGATCAGTGGCTGGGGACACCTCCTCCTCACTGCGACACGGCCCTCGGATAGCTGTCACTCTAAGGAGGGTAGTGGAGTTCCTGGGATGGAAGGGCGGAGCCAAAGATGGCATGGAATGTGCGGTTGAGGAGATATATATAGTGGTGCATGTCCGAGAAGATGGGATCGGGCACGGCTTGGTGAAGCACGTACCCCTAGGATGCTGACCGGGCGAGGGTCTCGGATGTGGGAACTTCAATCGGAGCCCGGGGTTTTGGTGAATGGGTGTCGGGTCAGATGGGGAAAATTAGGAGAAGTCGGGTCGAACGCCTGATTCGAGGGGAAAGGGTCCGCGGGGGAGAGTTGACCGGGGGTCAACAATCCCCCGTGGACCAATCAGAATTCTCCATTTATTAAATATTTGGAAATTCGATTAAAAATAGAAAATAATTTTATTTCGAAAAAGTTTAAACATAAAAAATGTTTATTATTTTTCGAATTATTTTTTTATGATTTTTATTTATTTTTTTGAAAAATAAATAACGTATTTACATTATATTATTAATATATATAGGTATATACATATATGTATTTTTAATTTTTATTTTTAATTATTTATTTTTGTACAATTATTCCAGTTTTATATTTTATTTATTTACAACATAAAATTTGGAATAATAAGGTATTTTATTTTATTTTTATGATGTATTTACATGGTTAAATAAATAGGTTTATATACATATGTACATAGTATATGTACAAGGTGGGAAAGGATTTTTATTTTTTTTGTTTTTATTTTTCTGATTTTTATTTTATCTATTTTCATCATAAAATATGGAGTATAGAAATATATTTTTATTGGGTTTATTAATTATTTACAATGAGAAAATAAATAGACATTCTATTGTATATACATGGTCTATGTACACTAATGAGAGAGAATTTTATGTCTTTTTATTTTTCTTTTATTTTTCCCTTTTTATTTTAGTTTTGTTTTTACATATATGTACAAAATATGAGAAACACTTTTTAGTTTTTATTTTGAGGAAAATAAATTTATTTAAATACAAGGGGGTATGTACATACATGACTGACCTTATCTCTCTCTACTTGGATTCTTTTGCGGTCAGGCCCATGCTGAGCCCTCCCTTGGGATTAGGTCACTCAATATTTATTCTAAAAATTTACCTCTTTTTCTTGTGTTTCTTTATTCCTTTATTTTTACATAAAAACATGCTAATTATGCATATTTACAAGATGCTTGCATTTTCACGATTTATGATATTTACACATATTTACTTGGTATTTTGCTCAAGTTTCTAGCTAAAATAAAGGAATAAAGAGTGATGAATTGGGATTCATCAGTGATCACGCTAAGACTCGACCTTTAGGTCAAGATTAGGTCAGACTTCCTCCCTCACATTCACTGGAATCCCAAGACCCCATTCCCAATTGCTTCCCTTTATCTATCCATGCAATAACCTTTACCGGAGCTTCGTCTTCGAGCATAGCATCCTTTGCACGCACCATCATGCGTGGGCAGCTTCCTTTGGAACCATAGAAGCTTAGGTGGAGCAACTTCAGGAGGACCTTCATCACCACGATCATCCGATCGTCCTCCTGACCATCAGAGCCTCCCATTCGACACAGAGCATCTTCACGATACTGCTGGACTTCTCCAATCCTTCATCGGAGCAACATATCCCCTCCTTTGCTCGGTTGAAGTCCATTGGAATCGTGTTCTTGCTGATCCTATCTCCATCGTTGAATGAGCATGCCTTTGCCAGATTTGATCAGAGCCACCCGATAGTGGTAGCTTTGGAGCCGTTAGATCTGAGCACCTGATGCATCTGACACACACATCCACGACAACCTCTAGTCCATCAGATGCGTTGTAGAGGATAATCGGTGCCCTACGATAGCGCCCTACTCTGCTTACGCCACATGCCCCATTGGATATAGTTCCCTTATACCCTTGCATGTTTCCTCTTTGAGATTTAGTCCGTCAAAAAATGTGTAGTTAAATACATTTACAGTTTGGACCTCGTACTTTTTAGTATTTACATTTTAGTCCTACTAAGTCAGAGTCACGTGTGTCCCCATGTGCATGCTGGGATATTTGTAGAATGTTTCCTGAACTCTTTTAGTGTTGTGAAATGCATGTTCAGTTTTTATAATAGTATTTATACCGCTGTGCGTTAAAAATTGGGCATGCACGTGAATTGGTTGGACTTTTTATAGATTCGACCCTAAGCTTTTATAGTGTGTTTTCTATTTGGTGTGTAGATTTAAAATATTTGTGATTTGGTCCCTGTAAGCTGTGTTTAATTGCATATCGTTTATTGGACTTAATAAATATGAAATTAATTCTAAAAATTACTATTAGTCCTTACTAGTGTGTAGTTTTTATTGTAATTTTTGTGGATTAATTTGATTGCATTTTCCTTTTTTTTAAATTCAAAAACCATTAAAAAGTGTCCTATCTAAGTTAGAAAAATTATAAAAATTTGAAAACTTTGTTAAAAATTTCACACAAAATTCTTGGAGTTATCTTTTATCATGTTTTAATTTCAGTAAAAAAATTGTTTGAATAAATTTTGTAAAAACCCTAGAATTGCAAAACAACAAAAAACTCATAAATAATATAAAGTCAAAGAAAAAAAATCCAAAAATTGCATTTCCAATTCCTAGTTGTAGTTTTTTATTTATATTTTATCGTCATCTAGGTCCTTAGAGCTTTATCTATTTTTAAATCACAATTTGGTCATGGTTGTGCACTATTTTGCATATTTCTCATAGTTTGATTTTTAAAAATTCACAAAAACATTGGAAAATCTAAAAAAAGTTATCAAAAACACTTTAAAACCCAACAAATATTTTAAGTTTTATTTTCTGAGCATTTTTGATCATTTTAAAATTTCTAAAAAATATTGTGTATGCTTTAAGTGTTTTGTGCTTATTTTCGTTTACTCAAAAAAATTTAAAAAATCAATAACCACTAAAAAATCCTTTATTTTTGAAATTTGACTACTTAGTTTTTAAATCCTGCTCCTTGTGTTCAATCCTGATAGCTATACTAGGTAAATAAAAATAGCGAACCTCTCACATTTGATTTCTCGATCTATTTAGTGGTTTATTTTTCTCGATTGACCGAGCCGAGTGATTTGAGTCACAATGACCATTGTCTATTTGCTTATTTAACCCTAGTCGCTTGGCATGTCACCAGAATTGCATCGATTTCATGTGTCCATTCCCTAAGAGTCAGGGATTCGAGTACATTCTTCTTGTTGTAGATTATGTGAGTCGATGGGTTGAGGCCATCCCCGCCCGTGCCACAGATGCTAAGATGGTATGCAATTTTTTAACAAAAATATCATTTCACGGTTCGAGGTACCTAGAGTTTTGATATCAGATGAGGGGAACCACTTTATCAACGATAAGGTAAGGTACCTTGCTAACGAGTTCAACATTGACCATCGAGTTGCCACTCCAAGTTTCCCTCAGACCAATGGTCTTGCTGAAGTATCGAATAGGGGGATCAAGATGATATTGCAAAAGGTTGTCCACCCAGACCGAAAGGATTGGTCACAGCTTTTAGACTCAGTCTTGTAGGCCTATCGGACCTCCTTCAAGACATCTTTGGGCACATCTCCCTTTCGTCTCATTTATGGAAATACATGCCACTTGCCTGTGGAGATCACATAAATCACTTTGGGTAGTTTATAGAGTTATTATTGGATCCCAAGAGTATAAGAGATCAGAGGAACATAGAGTTGTCCGCCATGGAGGAGTTGAGAGATACAACCTTTTCGAGTAGCCCACAATATAAGGATAAAGTGAAGATATGGCATGATTATTAACCATAAACAGTTTGAGTCAAATCAGAGAGTATGGCTGTTTGATTCTAAGTTGAGATTATTTCCAGGGAAATTACAAAGCAAATGGGAGGGACCATACTTGGTTAGAAAGATGTATGACAACGGAAGCATTGATATATCTAAGTTGTCATCTGATTCCACCTTTCGGGTTAACGGTTAGTGCTTGAAGCCATATCTTGATCATGATCTGCTGATCATTGACGTTGCCCCTATTCATTTTGCATGATATGTGGTCTTTGACTTACATCATTTGCATCTCATGTCTGATTATCACTTCTCCTCCGCAGCTATATAGATCCAGATTGTACATATAAGACATTCTTTTAGTATGATACCCCGTTTTCATCTGATGATCATGCTATACTTAGGGTGCAATTTACCCTAAGTATAGGGGGGTATCGGACCTATGACTATTCATTTGATTCTTCTTACCTCTGTTTTTGCTGCCTACACTTAAGGATATTTTACCCTAAGTATAGGGGAGGTAACACCCTGCACATCTTAATCCTAAGTTTTTCCTTATGTACAGTCTTCTATACTTAGGATTATTTGATCCTAAGTATAGGGGGATTACCAAGTTCTATTCATTACATTCTTTTATTCACCGTTGTAGTATAGCATTCTTTTCACTTCCCAATACTCAACACAAGTTATGTCTTCCTTTCATAGCTCTTGGTCACTCTGAGGACATCGTTCGAGTTAAGTACATGGGTGCGCCGTATATATGTATATATACTTTAGCCATAACTTGTACTTTGAGTACTTTGTGTATATAAATAACGTGGCTAAAAATCACAAAAATCACACAAACTTTAAAATTTTTCTTATACATAAAAATTTGTGAACTCTTTTGTAAAAAGTTTTTTCAAAATTTTTGTACAAAATGTTTGTAAAAACCCTTTATAAAACTATTTTTGTACAAATGTGTGTAAAAATGTTTTGGTTGTAAAACATTTGTAAATATTTGTGTATCAAAATTATGTATATAGTATAAAATTTTTGAAGATGTTTGAAAATAAAAGTTTGCAAAAAATTGTTTGTAAATGTTTGTAAAAATATTTTGCAAAATGTTTTTCCTCATGCATTAAAAAACTTCATAAAAATTTACATATTTTTGAAAAAGTTTTGCAAAAAGAGCTTTTGTACATT
Organism: Ottelia alismoides; assembly: GCA_037367405.1. Taxonomy (NCBI): domain Eukaryota; kingdom Viridiplantae; phylum Streptophyta; class Magnoliopsida; order Alismatales; family Hydrocharitaceae; genus Ottelia; species Ottelia alismoides. Next base: position 144,644 of record JAZKJV010002086.1, read on the forward strand.
CTTGCTTATATATTCTTCTGAATTGTAGTTGACATTTAAACTAGTCTGGAATTAAATTGAAAAATGGAGCTTGGTGTTGGACATGTGAGCCTACGACGGGCCATTATGCAATAAATGTTATTGCAATTCACTCCTTAATCTGAAATGAAGAATAACTAATTTGCATAATGGGTCCCTTAGTACAATTAGGGTTATGTACCATGGCCATCTTAATGATCATACAACTGTTGATTCAATTATTGAATCATAGAGGCTGGTGCTTGGATGAATATCTAAAGAGTTAGATTGAGGACTCATCAAGCACCGTCAACTGATTGTTAAGATGTGATCTCCAGTCTGAGTAGGAGATGGCAATCCTTCTCTCTAAAGGGTGATATCTGACCGACCTCTTGATGCAGGTCCTCTGCATAGGAATAGAGATTCGGAGGCGTCAGATTAGTTAGGTCAAAGAGTTGACTTAATGAGATCGAGATAACCAAAGACCTACGTTGTATGCTATCACGGTATAGGAACGCATCCACTGACTGGAGACAGATGTGTTACTATATGTATGAGTATGTACATTTGGTAGACCGATATGTTGATGGCCTAATCAAGGTCTATATACCAATGAGCTGGTGTGCATATAAGGGCATCTGAGTAATACGATCTCTCAAAGGGATCATACATGTTTATTTACTGAACTGGAAGACATGAGCTCACTCATGAGATATTGGGAAGATCAAATTCCGTGCACGGTCGTCTTGCTTTGGAAGCTTGACTGGATTTGTAGGCTTAATATATGCTTTTGGAAAGTATATGATCAACGTCGAGGTATGATATGTGCTTTTGGAAAGTACATGATCGATATCGACTCCCAATGATCGAATGAGAAACTTAATGATAAAACCCTGAAGGAGACAATCTAAAAGAGATCTAAAACTTCGGGTTTAATCTAAGTCTTCCAATATGCAGGATGTACAGGTATTGGGAATACCTAAGGGTGATGTGATCATAAACGATTGTATAATCATGACGCTTCCATTCCTAGGGAGTGATGAAACTACTATGGATTTTAGTGACTCCTCTCGTAGAGAAGTGATCTAATCTTAGTCCAAATGTTGGACATTGATAAGAATGTGATTCAGATACAATGAGAAGATTAGATCTACGGTCTTGATTTAATCAAGCAACTATAGGAGGTCCGCAAGATCTGGATTTGAGATTTTATCTTAATATCCAATTCACTATACGTGGAACAATACAATCGCCCTATCCTTATCTCCAAGTATCTGAAAAGAAAGCGCATTATCCTTGAAAGAGTTCATGAATAATTTCATTGTTGATATATGTATCCGAGCATTGAGAAAATGGATATTTAAATGTGATTTAATTATCATGAATAGTATGAATTTTATTCATATTATTTGAAGTGTTATCTAAGATGATTAAATGTGATTTAATTATCAAGGATGTGAATAATGTGAATGTGATTCGTATTATTTGGGTACGTGAGAAAAAGAGATCCAAGATGATTAAATGTGATTTAATTATCATGGATATGGATAATATGGATAACACTATCCATGTTAATCACGCATATTATAAATGTGATTTATAATATATTAGAGAGAGCATAATGTGATTTATATTTGTTGATTAATTGTTAATGTGAATTGGATTCACATTGAATGATTAATTGAAAATGTAATTACATTTAGTTTTGGGTTGTGAATGAGATTCACATAATTTCAATGGCATGGTTGATATTTTCCATAAGATAATTCGGAATTAATTTTTGGTGAAAATATTGTCGACAAGAGATGATATATATCATGATATAATGAGATCTGATGATAATTAGAAGAGATAGACCAAGTCCACCAAAGAGAAGTGGACGGCTACAACTCTCCATGAGGAGAAGAGTAGCCGTCCCCTCTTTTTAGGAGATTTGTTCATTCTCTTCATTATCTTTTCTCTTATCAAAGATGATTTAATTTGAAATTAATTTTTTTGATTTATCAATGAAAATTAATTTAAATTAAATCATTATTTGTTGTATTTTTACAACAACATATTAGCCATTGAAAGAAACACAAATCAATCTAATCCATTGACTATGTGTTGTCCATGGATTGGGATCTATGGACTCCCAAAATACTATATAAGAAGAGGCACCCCTTGATCTTTTAGTGACACGTTTACTATGTAAACTAATGCTCTCTTCCTCTCTCTCTATACGTCATGTGCCTCTCTCCCTCTCTCTTTTATGGCCGTCCACCTTGGAGCTATTGCGAGAGTCAACATCGCCACAGCATCATCATTATGCTGCTGGAGTTCTTGCTCGTGAATCTTCGTTTCCTTTAGTGCACCTCGCTCATGAAGAAGACGTTGGATCTCATGTGACGAGATCAAGATATTCACCGCTTTGATCATCAACTTGGATTGCGAGAAGGACGTGTCTCATCAGCGTGCTCACAAGCGTCTCCTCCGTTGGATCGGACTTGAGACAAGAGGTCTCTTGGTTTAGAGACTCGATCGCAACCATGCTTCAAGAGGTAACCCTAGTACCTATTTGTGGTTTAGATGAAACGATCCAAGATGTGTTCTTGGATCATGTGGTTTCATCATTTAAAAAATTTAAAACTCCGCTGCCCAGAGCAATTAGTGAGACTAGTCGCTCCCGATCGCATACGATGCGATCCTCACGCTTCCGTGATGAACTTGAGAAATTTTCCATTATCCTTCAAGTGATATCAAATCCAGGTTGTCGAAGGTTTTGGATGAGATCCATGAACCTACGAAGATTTGGGCTCGTTGGGGTTTGTGAAAATTTTTTGTCGCATTTCAATTTTCGCAGCCCTGTTTTGTGATATTTTTCGGTGATGTTTAAAATGTTTAAACAAGAATTTACCGATAATATTCCTCTTTAAACAAGGAAAATGTGGAATTTGCATTTGCATAATTTGGATTTCGTTTGCTCAAGATACGATCGTTTTAACGAACATATATCCACTGTTTCGGGGATGGCGATTGGTAACATAATTAAGAGTTAATTACGAGTTCTAAATGCCTAGAAATGCATAAATATCACTTGGATTCTGTTTTAAATCAAATTAGTGAACCAAATAAATTTATTTTTCATTAATTGGATTCAAATTGTTCGAGTTATGATAATTTTAGTGAGTAGGGGTCACTGCTGGAAATTAACAAACTCGATCGTGAACCTTGTGATTGTCATTCAAATAAATTAATGGAAATTAATTGTTAATTTTATGAAATAATTATTGATAAATATGTTTGAAATTTTTAAAGATGATATTTATTTCCTTGAATGACATTGCATTAACCAAAATGATAAGATAGTTGATATTGATCACAATTGGTTAATGTGAAATTTCCAACAAACAATGTTTTCATGAGAACTCTAGTATAGTTGTAGGACAACTTTTACACGCAAAATCTTGTTGCTTGAATTGGATTGGGGATTTGTTTAACAAATCTCCTTATAATATTATCAAAATGGTTTTTTGAACAGGATTGGAGATTTGTTTAGCAAATCTCCTTATAATATTATCAAAACGGTTTTGATGAATATTATATGGTATAACTGACGATGTCGCTAAATACGTGTTTTAATTTGGGCACGTTGTAGTACGTGTACTTAGCGAATCGATCAGAACCGAGAGATTATCTCCGCGAAGAGTGTCTTGGCGTAATTTATATCCCGGGCAAGTCTGGGGTCCAACACAGAGAGGCAAAGGAAAACTTTGGAGTTAATTCAAAATTAAGATCTAGATTTCCAATGCAGTTTTTTTTATATTTTTTATACAAAAAGAAATGCCAATGTAAAAATGCATATGAATTAAGTTAATAAGAAAGCATACAACTTAGCCAAATTAATTATAATACAGAATTAAACCAATTTAGCCAAATTAAAATTTTCCAATAAACTTAATCCAATGATGAATGCAACACATATTTTTTTAGAATTTTAGGGGTTAAAATGCAATAATGAAAAATATCCACTTTTTATGAGTATTTTCTCAATTTTTCACACAAACAGTAAGCAAAAATTATGAAAAATTTACTAGAATATAAACATGATGCAAGAAAGCTAAGTAATATTTTTGGATTTTTTTGACAAAATATGAATTTTTTTATGGATTGTTTTAGGGAAAATAGAGTGACAGTGAGTAAATAATTCCTAATAAATCCACTATGTCAAATTAGCCAGAGTGCAAATTATCTCATATAGGTATTTTCACATGGAATCCAAGAGACTTGAAATTTTGTGAAAAGGATGTATGTGGATTTAATAAAAATCAAATACGAAAATCACTCTACAATTTATTTCAGGCACAAGACAACTCTATTTGGATGAAATTTAGATAGTAATTAGAAAACATTTCAAGGCATCATCTCTAATGTTCGTGGAATTTTTAGAGCAACAGTTAGTGCGATATGAATTTAAGAGCACAATTAAGTAAAATATGCAATATTTCAGTTGAAATTTTTTAGTTAATTCACAATATCTCACAAAAATATAAATAAATATTCAGATGACAGAGAATGAGTTGCTCAACATAATGCTATTTTTCCTTGAATAAAAAGATGCAATATTGAAGTCCAAATTAAAACATGAACACAATGTTGTCTATACAATGTTGAAACTAAACTTAAACAACACAAACTGTGCACGGGGGGTACGTTTGTAATTACAGAAACTTAAAAGGGAAAACGTGCAATTTTTACAAAAAAATGAAAAAGACCTTTCTTCTTCTTCGTTGTGCAGATGTGGCGGCGAGGGGGCGGACCTGCGATCGACGACGACTGTTGTGCAAGGGGGCAACGGCTGCTGCTGCTTCCCTGCACCTTTTTATTTTTTTTGAAAATTCTTTTGTTGTGATTTTGATTTTTTTAATTTTTTATTTTTTAAATAGGGAATAAATGTGGATATATACAAAAGGGGAGAAATGGTAGAGGAGGATGATGAAGAAGATGAAGGTGGTGGAGATGGTGATGGTACGATGTGATATAAAATGATGGTGGTGGTGAAAATAACAAGGAAACAAAATGAGAGATAAATAAAAATAACAAGAGAAATACGAAGGAATACTTACCTGAATCTTCATCGGATTTGCGGAGCAGCTACGCTGGACTCCTGTTGTCGCCTCGATCCGATTGGCGAAACAAAAATCGGAGAAGCTACACGAGCTCGATGGGGAACTCGTGATACGGAGCGGAGCTCCGCGATCTCGCATGAAGGAGGCCGTCGCTTGAGGAAGACGCTTCGCCGCTGTCACCAACAGAACACTCCAAGATCTCTCCTTTTTCTATTAGAATGGCGGATAGGTAAAAATGTGAATGAGTAGATGAATATAAAGAGAAGAGGAAGGGAGGTTAGAATGGTGGTGGTGTTGAATGGGAAGTTCTATTATTGGTGGAGTTGAATGGGATGTTGGTGGTAGAAGAGAAGTTATTGTAGAGAGTAGGAAATAAATAAAAAATAAATAATATAGGCTACTAAAATACAATAATAATAAAGATAAGAAAAAGAGGGGAGAATTTATAAAAGAAGACATACAACTTGTACATTTTTTGTTTGCTTTTCTATTTTATATTTTTTGTCTTTTTAATAGTAGCTATGTTCAACAGGAAAATACAATAAACCAATACAATAAAATACAACACCACCATGATTTTTTTGTATTTTTAGTAATTAAGAAAGATAAAATGAAAAATGTAGAAAGAATAAATATATACATAATATACAATGTACATCTAGGTCGCAAAACCTAACTTTTGCAAATGAGCTCCGATTTTAATGAAACCACTTCCGTTGGATAGATATTTTTCTATCTTGAACTTAAAAGTGAGTTTGGTGAATTTGGAGTTCATACAGAGCAGGAATTTGGCATGGAAGTTGGACTTTATGGTCTTTTCTCTTTGGGATCTAGGAGCATTTGTTTGAGATAAATTTTGTTTTTATTTTTATATTTTTATATACATTTTTATGAATAAGTTAGAGAAAGAATTAGCAAAAAAGGAATTGAAATAAAATTATTAAAAATACATGAAGTTTTAGGTTATTTACTGGTGAAAAGCTCCTTTAATTTTGCGGCTTTTTTATTGTTAATTTATTTTGTACAATATAATCTATACTAATTAATGTGTTTTATTTACAAGGGTTATTTTGTTAATTTATTTATTTTATATACATTTATTTTAGAATTTTCTCAAGGATTTTGCTATGATCAAAATATTGTGATGATGAATCGCGGATTCATCACCCCCTATACTTAAACTTTGCTAGTCCTCGAGCAAATAAAGAATGAATAAGTTGGATTAACCCCTGACCGCGCATGTGAATACAAGACTTGATCCATTCAAGAACTCTCGATTTTAGCGATCCCAAAATTCTAAACAGAACCAAGCTCTAGTCGAAAGGTATCCAATTTCCCTAATCATCAGACTCTCTTTGTATACATATATAGTAGGGATACGACTTAAGTGTTGACTACAGTTACAAGAGTAGAGTCACAACATCACCCAAGGTTCCAGTCCAAGAGACTCTCCTAAGAACCCGACCTTTAACACTAGGGAATAAACCATTTCTTGCATCCAATCCACCGTCTCTTTAGTTGTCAGACTTAAACGTGTAGATGGAAGGCCAGTTGATGGAGCGCATATGATTGTGTCATTTCTTCTCTCCCTCTCATTGGAACAAAGATTCTCTCAAGTGCCTTATTACGCAACACATATTTTTGGTGTTGATCAGTGCGTCCGTCAAGAGAAGTTGGAGTCAACTACACTTATTTTCCTGGGAGTACACCGAGGTGTGCCTTTTTTGAGTACCTATCGTACCTTCTACACCCAGACTTGTAGCATTTACGACGCAGAGCCCTTTTCTCGTGCAAGCCCGACTCCTGGTCCAAATAGCGGTGGTCCAAGTGGACACTTTAAAATGTTTGGGAGCGCTCGCCTTTGGTGGAAGCTCTTTTGATGATTGACTTTGTGGAATGAGAGCATCTTTTTAACATTTTATTGCTTTGTAGTATTTTGGCTAGCTTTCACTTCTTTTACCAAGAGTTGGCGCACACTAATCAATATATTTTTTATTTTATCACACCCTGGCACATAGGTAAATGTCAAGAGATAGTACAAGAACCATGTTCTCATACTGGCTAAAGATGCTGACACTCATGTTTCATGAAGCCTTCATTGATTTTATCCCATCCTCGAGCATCATCAAATCAAGTCCAAACTCAAATCCCTCATCCTAGTTCCTCAAGTGAAATTTCGACTCATCTCATCATAACTATAGTCGTGTATGTGAGGTGATGATCATATTCTTAAGGTAGAGACTAAGCATGCAATATAGCACACAAATCTTTTAAACTAGGGAAATGTGAGAAATTAAGTCAAGACCCTAATGACTAAGGCTGGTTAACTCAAAATCTCAAGACCTCATAAACCAAGTGTTCTTGAACATCACTAGTATTGTGTGAAAGTGTAAGTGTCAGGGATTAAACCGACTTATTAGTTAGTTTTTTTAGTGATTGATTTTTTGTTGTGTTTTTTTGAAAAATAAAGGAAAAGAAAGTTTTTTTAGAAAAAGTTTTTTTCGAAAAAGACATGTAAATAAGAAAGGATTTTTTTTGAAAAAGTTTTTTAATCAAATAAGGGAAAAATTTTCAAAATAAGGGGAAAAAATTCAAAAAATTTTTTAAAGGTTTTTTCAAGAGTTTTTTTTGAAAAAAAGACACATTTTTTGAATTTTTTAGTGTTTTTTTGGAAAGTTTTTTAATAAATTTACCCTCCCATAATTATTGTATAATATATACAAAAAATATGTGAAAGTACGAGCTATGGGTAAAGTATATATGTAATATATACACCCCCTATACTTAGCATCTGCTATGTCCTCATGGAACTAGGTGACAAAAAGCCATAGCTCTTACTAAGTATAAGTGGGTGAAAAGAATAGAAGAATGTGGGAGAATAAACAACGGGCATCAACCCCCCTATACTTAGGCTATGGTCAGCCTAAGTATTAGATAGAACACAAGATTGGGGAACCGATGAGAGTGGAAAAGAATATACAAGAAGAAATGGAGCAACTCAGTTCACTCACACCCCTATACTTAGTATCTAGTCATCCTAAGTATAGCCACAAAATGAAAACGATACAGAACTGGGGCGAGCGATGCGAATCACGAAGGAGGGAGGGGAATAAAGGAAGGAAAATCTGTACAAGGAGGGGGTGATAATATACAAGGATCAAGAAGGTTTGTGACAGACCTTCTTGCGAGAGCGAGGGGGTGGGTAATATACACATGTGTCACTATCAGAATCGTCCTCAGAAGAATAATAGTAAGGTGTAGGGAACGTCCAACAAGGGTCGACACACGACTACTTGCTCAAATATGGCTTCAGAACAACCAAACCGAGCTCACTCATATAGATCACCTCATCCGAACCTGATGAGGATTCCTCAGGAAGTTTCTTCTCTGGTACATCGAAGGTAACTTTCTTAGCCGATTTTCTAGAATCTGAAGCATCAAGAGGAAGAGGAGAGTGATACATTTGGAGGAGTTGGGGGGAACACCTCGAGGAATCAATACTCTTCTTCTTCTTACCAAATAACCGGCTAGATGATGGAGCAACTGATTTATCAAGATTGGTCAACTTGATCCCAATTGTCTCTTTTGGTGTAGGTCTTAGATGTAGTGAAGTGCTGACTAGAGGTTCATCATCAGATGGGTCACCATATGCATTGTAATACTCCTATAGGGTTAGCATACGTCTCTGGTAAGGCATAGTGCTCTCAGTTGGCTTGACATTGATTAGCTCATGAGTCGGATCATCTAAAAAGTCAAGGAAATCAGAAATGATCGTGTCCGACTCAAGGACAACTTCTGGTTGTGAGTCCTCTCTAGAAGACGTCACAGTGGTGGGGATGCAAGTAGTGGGTGATGTGGAGGTGTAGGGAGTCTCTGAACCATTGGCCGTATAGATAGTTGGTATCTCAGGTGTAATAGAGAGATGGGACTCAGCTGTCTCTTGAAGGTCACGATTGTCTATGACTTTACGGGTTACCTTGGAATATCGTGTGTCCTCAAAGATCGGGTGAGGTCGAAGTGCTCCCAATGCAGTGAAATCGACCTCCTGAGTCTCAAAATCTATAGTTGCCTTAGCCAAGTCTAAGAACAACTTCCGGAGAATGATCGGAGACTGGGTGAACTCTCCTCGATGCTCAGTGTCAATGATCATGAAGTCTGTCTCCAGTAGAGCACCTTGGAAAGTAATGATGACAGAAATGGTTCCTCTCGACTGTTTAATGGACCAATCAGCTTACTGAACGATCTCTCTTGACTTCTTGGCAGATCCAAGTTTGAGCTTGGCAAACATAGAGGTTGGGAGGATATTAATCAGTGAGTCATCATCGATTCTTGCATGGGTGAATGTGGTATCTTTGATTTCACAATCAAACCTAGGAAACCGCTTTACTCCACGGCTCTTGATTTTTCTCCCTATCGTCAAAGAAGTGGCCATAGACACTATATGTTTTTCAGTCCTTGTCCTCTTATTTCTCGACCTTTTAGGCATCAATTTACTTCTCACAAATCTTTTAATTCGGGAAAGTGTTCGATGGCCATTATTATGGGAGGCTAAAAAATTAACTCTCTATTAAGTGCTTCCCTAACTACAGGATCCAATTTTTGTAAATCTTTTCCATTTTCAGTTTTTATGGTATTTTCTGGTTTTTCCATTTTTTGTCTTTTTGATAGATGAAGGAGGACTAGGATAATGTACAGACTCTGGTTTGGAGGGAAAGTGGTTAGTAGAAGAGGGAGATAGAAGGGACTCCAGTTGTACATGACGTGTGGTCAATCTGGTGTCTTCCAGCTTTTTAAGATTCAATCTGTGAAATCCATGATCCACATTCCTACATGGAGTCTTGATCGGTCTACAAATGTCATCCTCCAATAAGTTCTCATTACACCTCATGAGAGAAGTCTGCGCAATTGGAGGATACTGCTGAGAACTCCGGCTCTTATACGCAACACACCTTAACTCAGGCGTGTAATGCTGGGTTGAGTATGGACCTTCTGTATGGAAGATGTTGGTCGGAGCCTCATGAGGTGGATTTAGTAGACATGGGGTCTGTAGGTCAGTCGCATGAATCCAATCCCATGTATATGTAGGTTCTCCGAGTGGGTAGTATGAAGGCTGGTCAATGTTGGCTTGATCACTCAGGTCAATCAAGTCAGGAAGATCATGTAATGTAGGCCTCTCCATTCGGTTTGTTTGGTCGACCGTGTTGTACCCAAAGGTTAAGTCGGGATGTGTATAGGTCAATTGTTGTTCGGTCCCAACTCGAGGTGAGAATGATGTCCGTGGAAGCAACTGAGTCTGCCAATCACTCATCTCAGCAGTCGCTTGCTATTCGATTTGTTCCTTGATTCCAGCAAGCAGACGAGAATATGGTGAGTCAATCCAGGGTAGTTGTGGATCAGGGGTGTAGGAATATGGGGTAGGTGAGAAGGATGAAGAAGTGGAGAAGTCATTCGAAGTTCCAACTTCACGATCAGGGTGTGGGTACGAAGAGGAATAAGAGGGTGGAGATGATCAGAATAAGGTCGAGGAAGAGTGACATGGATATGGTGACCAATATTCTGACATCGTGGAAGGGAAATGGGAGAATGAAGCGGATCGAGGGAGAAAGCGTGCAAGTGCACCGAATAACACACAAAACAAACAAACACAAGAGTAAACCCTGAGTTCACCTACTCAACACAGTGATGGTCGCAAAAGTCCGACTGTTTATCTTTTCAATTTTAATTAGGTGATAAATCAAGATATAAGTCCAATTACGCATGGCTTAAAAGTAGGTTTTGGGCACTATCCTAGGGATGCGTCCTCACCTCTCAACAATCACAATAGCCAAGCATACAATGAGGGTTTTGCTCTCCCAAAACAATTGTTAGTTTTAGTCAATTTGTTTTGGTCAACTCTGATTAACAGTCCCCATATGTTTGGTTATCACTTGATTAGTCCACCAAACAAAGCACGCCTAATGATCAATCCCGATTTCCTTTTAACCTAAATTTCAAAAACCAAGGGGGAGGGAGTCGAGAAAAACCGATGCAAATAGTGAAATCAATGATGCATGCCCGGTTCAGAAGACTTACAGTGATCCTCGCACTCTACATGCAGGATGTAAGGTAGAATTGAAATTTTATACTATATGAATGCAAATGAGAAAACCGTTCCTAGACAGACAGTTTTATTAGCGAGTGATGAACAAGTTAAATTTGACTAATAACCCTGTGGTCTAAGTGCGTCTCGTTAAATATGATGTGTGGTACTAAAGATTACGAGCACAAGCAATAAAGATGTTCTAATAAAAATGCTCTAAGAGCAGCGAGTGCAAGTCCTATTCTACGTTAAGCAACCACACGAGCACGAGAGGGTCCAATGTCCAGTCCGGATACAAGTGCGAGCCCTCAAACAAGAGATGCTATAAAGAGCAAAATTACCTAAATTATTACAACACAATAATTACAAAAATTTACAAAAAATCTCTCGAAGATAAATTAATTATCCTCGCTCTTCAGTAGTCGACGCGCGTCACGTCTGTCGACCTCCGATGCACTCCAAGTCTGCCGGGCCCTCGCAAGGAAAGTGAAATTTATGTTAGAGAGATAAAAAATAAAATATATACAAGAATAAGTAGAGAAATAATTGAAAAAGAATGTACTAAATACAAGGTGGCTCGGGGATCAGACTACCCGAGTGAGAAAACCTAAATCAAAATTTTTTAAATTAATCCCTAAGCCGTTTGCCTCCCCGGCAACGGTGTCATCTGACGATGTTGCTAAATACGTGTTTTAATTTGGGCACATTGTAGTACGTGTACTGGAATTGCTTAACTCACTAGAAAATCCCGGTCTGGTTAAGCAAAAGGAAATCCTGGTGTATGGTTAGCGAATCGATCAGAAAAGAGAGAACATCTCAGTGAAGAGTGTCTCAACTTTAATTTATATCCCAGACAAGTCCGGGGTCTAACATAGGGAGGCAAAGGAACAACTTTGGGGTTAATTCGAAATTAAGATCTAGATTTCCAATGCAGTTTTTTTATATTTTTTATGCAAAAAGAAATGCCAATGCAAAATGCGGATGAATTAAGTTAATAAGAAAGCATACAACTTAGCCAAATTAATTATAATACAAAATTAATCCAATTTAGCCAAATTATATTTTTCCAGTAAACTTAATCCAATGATGAATGCAATAGATATTGTTTTAGAATTTTAGGGGTTAAAATGAAACAATGAAAAATGCCCACTTTTTATGGGTATTTTTGTAATTTCTCACATAAACAGTAAGCAAAAATTATGAAAAATTTAATGGAATATAAACATGATGCAAGGAACCTAAGTAATATTTTTGGAATTTTTGACAAAATATGAAATTTTTATGCATGTTTTAGTGAAAACTTAGTGACAGTGAGTAAATAATTCCTAATAAATCCACCATGTCAAATTAGCCAGAGTGCAAATTATCTCATATAGGTATTTTCATATGGAATCCAGAAGATTTGAAATTTTGTGAAAAGGATGTATGTGGATTTAATTAAAAATCAAATATGAAAATCACTCTATAATTTATTTCAGACACAAGACAATTTTATTTTGGCTGAAATTTAGAAATTAATTAGAACACATTTCAAGGCATCATCTCTAATTTTCATGGAATTTTTAGAGCAACAATTAGTGAGATATGAATTTATGAGCACAATTAAGTAAAATATGCAATATTTCAGTTGAACATTTTTAGTTAATTCACAGTATCTCACAAAAATATAAATAAATACTCAGATGACAGATAATGAGTTGCTCAACATAATGATATTTTTCCTTGAATAAAAAGATGCAAGGTTGAAGTCCAAATTAAAACATGAACACAAGGTTGTCTATGCAATGCTGAAACTAAAGTTAAACAACACAAACTGTGCACGGGGGTACATTTGTAATTCCAGAAACTTAAAAGGGAAAACATGCAATTTTTACAAAATAAAAAATGAAAAAGACCTTTCTTCTTCTTCGTTACGCAAATGGGGCGGCGAGGGGGCGGACTTGCGGCCGGCGACGACTGTTGTGCAGGGGGGCGACGACTGCTACTACTTCCCTGCACCTTTTTATTTTTTTGAAAATTATTTTGTTGTGATTTTGATTTTTTTAATTTTTTTTCAATTTTTTTAAACAGAGAATAAATGTGGATATATACAAAAGGGGAGAAATGGTAGAGGAGGATGATGAAGAAGATGAAGGTGGTGGAGATGGTGATGGTACGATGTGATATAAAATGATGGTGGTGGTGAAAATAACAAGGAAACAAAATGTGAGATAAACAAAAATAACAAGAGGAATACGAAGGAATACTTACCCGAATCTTCATCGGATTTGCGGAGTAGCTACGCTGAACTCCTGTCGTTGCCTCGATCCGATTGACGAAACAAAAATCGGAGAAGCTACATGAGCTCGATGGGGAACTCGTGACACGGAGCGGAGCTCCGCGGATCTCGCCTGAAGGAGGTCGTGGCTTGAGGAAAACGCTTCGTCGCTATCACCAACAAAACACTCCAAGCTCTCTCCTTTTTCTATTAGAATGGCGTATCGAAAAAAAATGTGAATGAGGAGATGAATATAAAGAGAAGAGGAAGGGAGGTTAGAATGGTGGTGGTGTTGAATGGGAAGTTCTATTATTGGTGGAGTTGAATGGGAGGTTGGTGGTAGAAGAGAAGTTATTGTAGAGAATAGGAAATAAATACAAAAATAAATAATATAGGCTACTAAAATATAATAAAAATAAAGATAAGAAAAAGAGTGGAGAATTTACAAAAGAATACATACAACATGTATATTTTTTGTTTGCTTTTCTATTTTATATTTTTTATCTTTTTAATAGTAGATATGTACAACAGGAAAATACAATAAAATACTACAATCAAAATACAACACCACCTTGATTTTTTTGTATTTTTAGTAATTAAGAAAGATAAAATACAAATGAAGAAAGAATGAATATATACATAATATACAATGTACATCTAGGTCACAAATCCCAACTTTTGCTAACGAGCTCCGATTTTAATGAAACCACTTCCGCTGGATAGATAATTTTCTAACTTGAACTTTAAAAGTGAGTTTGGTGAATTTGGAATTCATACGGAGTGGGAATTTGGTCTGGAAGTTGGACTTTACAGCCTTTTCTCTTGAGCATTTATTTGAGGTAAATTTTGTTTTTATTTTTATATTTTTATATACATTTTTATGAATAAGCAGAGAAAGAATTAGCCAAAAAGGAGTTGAAATAAAATTACTAAAAATACATGAAGTTTTAGGCTATTTACTGGTGAAAAGCTCCTTTAATTTTGCGGTTTTTTTATTATTAATTTATTTTCTACAATATAATCTATACTAATTAATGTGTTTTATTTACAAGAGTTATTTTGTTAATTTATTTCTTTTATATACATTTATTTGAGAATTTTCTCAGGGATTTTGCTAAGATCAAGATATTGTGATGATGAATCATGGATTCATCAATAACTTCGGTTGAAAATCGATGAACATCTCAAGTATAAAGTGATTGACTCGGCATTCTTTTTTCCTGAGGTGGATATGGTGCCTAGTCGGGGAGCGTTGGGGTAGCAGGTTGCACCGTGTGTGGTCTGGCCCACTCCCGTCGGTACTGGCCATGACAACGGGTAGGGAACGAATGATGCTTGAGAGATCATGATGTATTTTCTAATGATTAAAACTCGAATAATATGTACCTTGAGATAATACCATTATTTTAAGTAACAATCAAGTTTGTTGATTGAATTGGATTGATAATTGATTTAATGAGATTAACTTAATTATATCCAATTAAAATACTGTATTATGAATAGAGTTATATTTCCCTTGGAAGAATTAATTATATGAATGCGATTCATTATAATTAATTAATTTTGAATATGAGGTGGAGGATTACATAAGTAACATCCATGGTCTCCCGTCAAGGCGAAGGGTACCGTCGCCAGGGATTGTATGTAGGAGACGCCTGTCCGAAGTGGCAACTCCTGTATGCATGCGCATCTGGATCGAGCTCTTTGCTTCTCGAACGAGTAAGGCCGTATGCGTAGTGACCTTAGTATCAGTTCCTAATATTATTGGGGCGATATTGGATTGCACATAGTGAGTTCCATTCCTATTGACGGTTGGTTCAATTAACAACGGGTCAACATCACCTTAGGGGTGGTGGGCTCGGGTGTTAAAGATCGAATTGGGAAATGCAAGTTGGACTTGCAAGGCAGAATGAGTTCCCACTTCTTTTTATCTGATTTATAGTTTCTCACATTATTGGGATGCAACAAAGATAGGAAAGGAGATCCCAGATCTTGCTAGAGATATATAGGTAAGTATATCTCTTACATTGAAAGTGATTAAGGGAATGACCTTTCAGTGTTGACAAGGGAAGACAACTTTGATATAAAAATTCCTAAATCAAAGTAAGATATGTATATAATATATATACACACATTTATGCAAATTTCTTATTTCAGATAATCCTTCATTAAACCCACTCAATTCTATAATCAATAATAACCAATAAGTATCATGGATTGGATCCATGATCAAGATATTGTACTTGCAGTTGGACACATAATGTATGTGGTTGCAATGTGCAAGTTTCCTCATAATAATGAGGAATGACAATTAAATAGACAATATGACTACAACCCTAGGGTTTGTGTATCTCTATAGTGTTGATCTCATCGAATGTACTTTGTAAGTGACATGTCGATGATAATCGCAATTGTCAAATAATCCTTATAAAATCTAAGAATATGATAATCGCAATTGTTAAATATGTGCTCTCGACATTTAATCATGAATGACATGGTTCTCTGCATTATGCAGAATGGTGTCTCTATAGGAGAATATGTATTTAAAATGTTTGAGTACCTAACTGAACCAATGATTTTAAGAGTTATAAATTAAAATATGACAAGACTTAGAGATAATGATCTCAAAGTCTCATCATCAAGAACCTAACACTTTATAGATAGTGATCTAAAAGGTCTTAACTGCAGATACCTTAAGAGATAGAGATCTCTGGGAACAAGGGTATTCTGATAAGGATAATTGAAGTTACAAATTGGTTATAATGATTGTTGAGTTGTAGTGTCAAAGACATTATGACTGCCTCAATATTGAGTATTGGTTGCATAAGATGCAACATTCGCACTGGATGCGGGCACTGTTATTGAGGATATGTAAGTGCCATAAAAGGACTTGGCATAGTCTCTCGGAAACAGAGTGACTGATCAGCTTACTTGGCTATATTAAATAGACTATGATTGTCACATGAGTGTGAGTTTAAATGATTAGCCCATTAATGGCTCTTTGGGCTAGTGGGAGATTGTTGTACATGCAAGCCCACGATGAGCCATTATGCAATAAATGTTATTGCAATTCACTCCTCAATCTGAAATGAAGAATAACTAATTTGCATAATAGGTCCCTTAGTACAATTAGGATTATGTACTATGGCCATCTTAATGATCATACAGTTGTTGATTCAATTATTGAATCACAGAGGCTGGTGCTTGGATGAATATCTAAAGAGTTAGATTGAGGACTCATCAAGCACCGTCAAATGATTGTTAAGATGTGATCTCCAGCCTGAGTAGGAGATGGCAATCCTTATCTCTAAAGGCTGATATCTGACTGACCTCTTAATGCAGGTCCTCTGCATAGGAATAGAGATTCGGAGGTGTCAAATTAGCTAGGTTAAAGAGTTGACTTAACGAGATCGAGATAACCAAAGACCTATGTCGTATGCTGTCACGGTATAGGCACGCATCCTTTGACCGGAGACAGATGTGTTACTATATGTCTGAGTATGTACATTTGGTAGATCGATAAGTTGATGGCCTAATCAAGGTCTATATACCAATGAGCTGGTGTGCATATAAGGGCATATGAGTAAACGATTGTATTCCAGTATGCAGGATGTACAGGTATTGGGAATACCTCAGGGTGATGTGATCATAAACGATTGTATAACCATGACGCTTCCATTCCTAGGAGTGATGAAACGGGTCTGGATTTTAGTGACTCCTCTCGTAGAGAAGTGATCTAATCTTAGTCCAAATGTTGGACATTGATCTGAATGTGATTCAGATACAATGAGAAGATTAGATCAACGGTCTTGATTTAATCAAGCATCTATAGGAGGTCTGCAACATCTAGATTTGAGATTTGATCTCAATATCCAAGTCACTATACGTGGAATAATACAATCGCCCTGTCTTTTTCTCCAAGTATCCGCGGAGAAAGCGCATTATCCTTGAGTTGATGGATAATTTCATTGTTGATATATGTATCTGAGCATTAAGAAAATGGATATTTAAATGTGATTTAATTATCATGAATAATATGAATTTGATTCATATTATTTGGAGAGTTATCGAAGATAATTAAATGCGATTTAAATATCAAGAATGTGAATAATGTGAATGTGATTCATATTATTTGGGCACATGAGAAAAAGAGATCCAAGATGATTAAATGTGATTTAATTATCATGGATATGAATAATATGGATAACACTATCCATATTAATTATATATATATATATTATAAATGTGATTTATAATATATTAGAGAGAGCATATTGTGATTTATATTTGTTGATTAATTGTTAATGTAAATTGGATTCACATTGAATGATTAATTGAAAATATAGTTACATTTAGTTTTAGGTTGTGAATGAGATTCACATAATTTCAATGACATGGTTGATATTTTCCATAAGATAATTTGGAATTATTTTTTGGTGAAAATATTGTCGATAAGAGATGATGATATATATCATGAGATGATGAGATCTCATGATACTTAGAAGAGATGGACCAAGTCCACCAAAGAGAAGTGGACGGCTACAACTCTCCATGAGGAGAAGAGTAGTCGTCCCCTCTTTTTAGGAGATTGGTTCATTCTCTTCATTATATTTTCTCTTATCAAAGATGGTTTAATTTGAAATTAATTTTGTTGTTTTATCAATGAAAATTAATTTAAATTAAATTATTAGTTGTTTTAATTTTACAACAATATCTTTGCCATTGAAAGAAACACAAATCAGTCTAATCCATTGATTATGTGTTGTCCATGGATTGGGATCCATGGACTCCCAAAATACTATATAAGAAAAGGCACCCCTTGATCTTCTAGTGACGTGTTTACAACGTAAACTAATGCTCTCTTCCTCTCTCTATACACATCATGTGCCTCTCTTCCTCTCTCTCTTATGGCCGTCCACCTTGAAGCCATTGAGAGAGTCGACGTCACGACAACATTGTCGTTATGCTGTTGGAGTTCTTGATCGTGGATCTCCATCTCCTTTGGTGCACCTCGCTCATGAAGAAGACGTTGGATCTCGTGATCAGGAGATTCACCGCTTGGATCATCAACTTGGATTCTGAGAAGGACGCGTCTCATCAACGTGCTCGCAAGCGTCTCCTCCGTTGGATCGGACTTGAGACAGGAGGTCTCTTGGTTTAGAGACTCGATCGCAACCACTCTTCAAGAGGTAACCCTAGTACCTATTTGTGGTTTAGATGAAACGATCCAAGAAGTGCTCTTGGATCATGTGGTTTCATCATTTAAAAATTTAAAATTCCGCTGCCCGGAGCAACTAGTGCGACTTCCATACGATGCGATCCTCACGCTTCCGTGATGCACTTGAGGAATTTTCCAATATCCTTCACTTGTTTTAGATCTTAATCCACCTAAATTTAGAGGAACCTTATAGTATTTGGGGTTAAGACTTTTCAGGGTAAGTAGAACACTTAATAACACATGTTCACTAGGCTATGTTCACTAGACTATGTTCACATGTTATCTTAATGAGCCTAAGTAGAACACTTAATAACACACACATGACACTTAATAACACACACATGACTCTCAGAGACAATGGCTTGACTTGGACTCACTCCTTACACGTAGCTCAACACACATGAGGTGGTGAGGAGGCAGAATTATCTGGCTTGGGGTAGCATACTAGGGTAGTACTGCTAGCCAAAACCTCTCGTCTTCCTCTAGGGAGGGATGTACGACTCAACCTGATCTAGTGGCATTGAATGCTTCAAAAGAGGGATAATCTACTGATTCAAGAAGAAAAACTCCTTATGTATATGTTTCATCATGTAGATGTGCTACACATATGCACATCAAAAAATGTGAAAAAATCAAGAAAAACTCCAAAAAAGGGGACAAGCCCGATTTAAAATAAAATGCTTATCGTCGGAGTGTATATAATGAATAAAGCAAAGCTTATGTATCCCATTTTCTCATCTCATGAAGCGTGCTGCTGGATACTTATCTAAAGTAGTTAATCTCCAAGCGATACGCGGCTACATTGGTCACGGTCCATTATCCTCATTCCCCCTTTTTCTTGAGCTAGTTGAAATTGAACTTAGAAGGGAATATCTCGCTCCTCGAGGAAAGAGCTATTAGACTGGGGGATTAGAGTTACCTTGTTGAGGGAGGTTGTTTCTTTATCATTTCTGAGGTGGGGAGCTCCATATCACTTAATAGTACTAGAAACGATGCATAGTCATTTCTGACCTGGTTATTGAGGAGTTTTGACCATATAATTGTGGAACTTGAAGGCTGTTGAGTCAAACCTATTTCCTAATAAAGTTCTGTGAAACTAATAATCCAAAGATCTGACTGAGCTCCATACTCTAATTTCATGAAGACAAGTTTAATAATCAACCTTGATTCCTTTTCTTTTATTTTCTTCTTGTTGTCACTTCTTTTTCAAATAAGTGTTTGTTAAGGGTCTAGCAAAGTTAAAGTATAGGGGGATGATGAATCTACTATTCTAATTCTTTATTCTTTTATTTTATCTCTTCTTTTTAGCAAAACTACCTGTAACTACCTGTAATATAATGACTTTGCATTTTGCATGTCATTGTTAATACTTCATATTTAGCACTTATTTTGAAAAAATAAGAGAATTAAGAGAAAAGAAAAAGAATGATGTATTTAAAATAAATATAGAGTGACCAAACCCCAAGAGAAAATCAAGCCTTGACCTGATCGTAAACAAAATAAGTAGAGAGAGATGAGGGTACACTATGTATTGCGCGTATCACTTATAATTGTACATAATATTTATTTATTTATTTATTTATAACAAAATGAAAATATTTCGTTCTTTTACACCCTTCTATATAGCCCTATAAGCAGTATAAAAATAAAATAAAAATGACAAAAACAAAATAAAATAAAAATAAAACCCTTAATTCCTTGCACAAGATACACATGTACATATTACATTCATTGTTTAGTTTATAACCTAAATAGTTTATAAAAATAAATAAAATTATTTTAACTCCTAAAATTATGTTGTAAATAAATAAAATATAAAATAATAGGATTTTTAATAAATATAATAAAAAAATAACTGTACATAAGACATATGTATATCTTACATGTATATAATACTATATACTGTATATACAATTTTTATTTTTCATTAAAAAATAATTAAAAATCACAGAATAATAATTTATAAAATAATAAACATTTTTATACACTTTTTAATTTAAATTATTTACTACTTTTAGTTTAATTTTCTTTTTTGCACATTCTAAATTCTCATTGGGCCACGTCAGATTGTTGATCTCGGTGAACAGTCTCTTCCAGGACGGGTCGAGTTGCCTTCTCTCGCTCGAGCCATTTCTCCATTTTCTATCGCTTAGAGTCAACCACCTCTTGACTCTATTCTTGAGCCCGATTACAACCATCACATCCACGATCCTTACGGATCCCTAGGTGCAATAAGATCGCCCTAGGGTTCCGCATTGTGCACCGATCTTTCTAGACCCTGGGCACCCTATAAAGCATTTCCTTTGTTGCCTCCAGCGCTGGAGCTCATCTCTCGCTCCGCCAACGACCCCTCCTCTCTTCCTTAGAGTGACAGATAATGGAGGAGCAACTTAGGACTGTTCGAAGATGCCTAGAGGCTTGTAGCTCACTTCGTGGCTGGAGATCCATTGCGAGCAGCCTCCCTACCAGCCACGGCTTGGTTGAGGCCAAGACCCCATCGACCACCTTTGACTAGAGTTTATGCATCCGCTAGTAGCTTCATCTATCTATCCTTTCCTCCATTTTTTCTGTTTGGTTCCATCTTCCTCGTTCTCACCGCCTCTAGCCCTCAGCTCCGACCATATGGTTAGAGCTCCGCTACGCTCTTCCATCCATTCAGATCGCTCTCTCAACCCACTCCACACTTTCCTCCACAATCTAATCACCCTAAGACTTGATCATCAAGTAGAGATTAGGTCGATCTTTCTCCCTCACATTTGCCGGAGGCCCAAGACCCCATCCCCAGTCGCTTCCCTTTATCTATCCATGCAATAACCTTGGCTTGAGCTTTGTCTTCAAGCATAGTATCCTTTGCAGGCACCATCGTGCATGAGCAACTTCCCTTGGACCCCCAACTTCTCAGGCGGAGCAGCTCCAGTAGGACCTTCATCGCCACGATCATCCGACAACCCTCCCGACCATTGGAGCCTCCCATTTGACACGTTACATCTTCACGATACTACCGAACCTCTCTGATCCTTCATCGGAGCGATAGATCCCCTCCTTCGATCGGTTGAAGTCTACTGGAGCTGTGTTCTTGCTAATCCTCTCTCCACCATTAGATGAGCCTACCTTTGCCAGATTCGATCAAAGCCACCTGACAGCGGCATCTATGGAGCCGTTAGATCTGAGCATCTAACGCATCTGACACGTACGTCCACGACAACCCTTGGTCCGCCAGATGTGTTGTAGGAGATAATCAGATCTCTACGATAACACACTCCTCCACGTGTACCACGTGCCCCATTGGGTATATTTCCCTTGCGCCCTTGCACGTTTTCGCTTTGAGATTTTGTTCGTTAGATAAAATGTGTAGTTAAAGACATTTATAGTTTGGACCTCGTACTTTTTAGTATTTGCATTTAATCCTTTTGGATCAGAGTCATGTGTGACTCCACGTACATGCTAGGATATTTGCAAAATGATTCCTAAACTTTTTTAGTGTTATGAAATGCATGTTTAGTTTTTATAATCACATTTATGCCCCCGTGCATTGAAAATTAAGCATGTGTGTGAATTGGCTGGACTTTTTGTATATTCAACCCTAATCTTTTATAGTGTGTTATCCGTTTGGTATGCAAACTTAAAATATTTGCGTGTTGGTCCCTGTAAGTTGTGCGTAGTTGCTTTATTGGACTTAATAAATATGAAATTAATTCTAAAAATTGCCTAAAAATTACTATTAGCCTTTGCTAGTGCGTAGTTCTTATTTTAATTTTCGTAGATTAATTTGATTGCATTTTTTTTAAAATTCAAAAACCACTAAAAAGTGTCCTATCTAAGTTAGAAAAATTATAAAAATTAAAAAAATGTGTTCAAATTCCAAAAAATTTCTTGGAGTTATCTTTTTTGTTTTTTAACTTCAATAAAATTTTGTTTGAATTTTTTTGTAAAAACCCTAAAAATTATAATACATAGAAAACTTCAAAAAATCACATAAAATCAAATAGAAATCCAAAAAATGCATTTCTAATTTGTTTCGTAGACTTTTAATTATTTTTATCATAAAATTGGCATCCAGAACCTTGGGAAACTTTAAGTATTTTTATTTTGCAATTTGGTCTTGGCTGTGCACTGTTTTGCATATTTCTCATTGTTTGATTTTTAAAAATTTAAAAAACATTGGAAAAATCTAGAAAAATTACCACAAATACTTTAAAACCCAAAAAACCAAAAACATTTTTAATTTTATTTTCTCAGCAATTTTGGTCAACTTGAAAAATAAAAAAATGTTGTTGGTTCTTTAAGTGTTTTGTGCTTGTTTGCCTTTATTAGAAAATTAAAAAAATTTGAAAAATTTAAAATCACTAAAAAAATCCTTTATTTTTGAAATTTGTCTACTTCACTTTTAAGTCATACTCCTTGTGTTCAACGCAGGTAGCTATACCAGGTAAATAATTATAGCGAACCGCTCACATTTGATTGCTTGATCAATTTAGTGGTTTATTTTTCTCAATAGAGTGAGCCGAGTGATTTGGGTCACAACGATCATTGTTTATTTTCTTACTTAACCCTAGTTTCTTGGAGCGCCATCATTGACTAATGATGCATGCAAAGATAAAGTTACTTACAATCCTTCCTAGCTCTCTCCATACAGGATGCAAGGTGGAATTGAAATATTTACAATATATGGCGATATGCAGAAGTGAGAAAATGTCCTAAACAATAATTGCTATTATCGGGAAGAACCAAATGCCAATTACTCAGAAATGGATCCTAGTGTCCAGTCTTGTAGACCTCTCGGTGCCCACCACAACGGGTCCTGCAAGTGCTGTGTGAGGCCTCTCATGGCTCATGGTTCCAAAGTCAAGTAATTTGCAATTAATTTTTGACTAAGTCCAAGTAAGATAGACTATAGGTGCATGCAATGTTGTTAGGGCTTAGGACCTAGCTACGAAGTCAAGCAACCTACTATCTAAGGGCTCCCTCACAAAAAACGAATAGAAATAAAAGCCGAAAGCTTAAATCATGGGAAATAAAATAAAAAAAGGTGGTAAAAACATGAAAAATCCGGTACGAGGCCTCCAGGAGAATAGACGCCCGGGCACTGGACATCGTGTGGTGGAGAAAGTAGTGTCTAAATTAATTACAAATTATTTACAAAAATAAATCTCTCTCACTAAAATTTTTTGGAAAATGCTAGCTACAAGATGCTCTTCTCTTCCTTTCATGCCCTTTTCTCCTTCTCTCTATTAGTCAGCTCAAAAGAAGAAAGCCGACCTCAACTCACCTCGGGTGCACCTACCTCCTAAGAGATAAACCTCGTCAAGCGGTTCCTCGCAAGACAGATCAACAAGAAAATTGGATTAGAACAATCAAATAATTACTAAAGAATAAATATCAGAAAAATGTGAATTAATAATGGAAAGTTGTATATTCAAAGAATGTGCTACAATATATTGCTCTCTGATAAATGCACCATTTGAATATCAGTTTGTAAAGGGTCGTACGGTCTCACAAGGTGAGACCTAATTAATAAAGGCAGTGTGGATTAAAATTTATTATAAACCCTACTATAAAATGCGTATAGTGACAAGTGGAGTAGGGTGTCAAACACAGGGAACACATAGTGTAGCAATATATATCATTTATAAATAAATAATATAGGTGTGTATGTGTATAACAATCCACAATATTAATCAAATAACGTCGATTTTAATTTAATTATTTTTTATTTTCTTTTTTATTATATTTTTTATTATAATTTTTAATTTTCAATTTTTATATTATATATATATATATTTTCTTTTACTTCATATAAAGCTATATATAGGGTATATATAATATAGGCTAGGGTATATATAAATATTAATAAAAATATTCAAAACAAATAAAATAAAATCTTTTTTAGTTTTAACATATTTGTTACTATTTTTGTGATTTTTTGGGAATTTTTGATGATTTGTATATAATTTAAAGTAAAAAATACCTTAAAATAGGTCGTAATTAAATATATCGAATTAAAGTGGAGATGAAAATACCAAACAGTATCAAAATTGCTCCAAATTTATTTTTATATATTAATAATAATGTAGAGAAAATTTATAAATGTAAAATAAACTTTTTAGGATTTCTCAGTATTTTGTAGATTTTTATAAAGATTTTTAGGTCTTTAATTTTTAAGAGTTTTTCTTTTGTAGATTTTGTTGATTTTCAATGTGAAGGTTAATAATAATTTAATAAACATAATATATTTTTCGGAAATTTTTCAAAGTGATTTTATATTTTTTGTCTTTTTAAGGAAAATAAGGGTTGGGCATGCAATGTTTGATTTTTAGAAAATAGGAAAAGGGAATAAACTACAGAAATAATTATATAGCATGATCAAGCATGCATTCAGGTACCTACTCCTATTTTTGGTAATTTTTAGAGAATAATAAATATTTTGAATAAATATAAAATAACATACAAAATTACTTGGCCTCGTAGGGATGTAATTACAATTAAAATTAAATACGAGGGTAGAGTTGCAATTTAACCCAAAGTTTAACACTAATATGGAACTTTATATATTGAACACTAAAGAAAATAATCTGCAAGGGTTTATATGCAATATTCACAATAATAAACATGCACACACAACGACATTGATAGGGACCAAATCACGATATTTAAAGAGTTCAGTGGGTACATGCAACTTGTCCACAAACTTTTAAACTAGATAAAATATTCACAAAATTTGATAGCAAATACAAAAAGGCTGAAGGGATATATGAAATTATACCACTTAAGCGTCGGATCTAGTAGTCCATAAATCGCCATATGTCTGATCGTGTGTCCCTCCTTGCGTACCCCTTCATGGGAAATCAATGGTCTAGGTTAGATCTGAACCATTGTTCTTGATCGAACGATGGGAAAGTATTTGGAAGAATTCTTAAGAACCACCTTGACGAGCTTTGAATCGTCGTTTCATGGTGCTCCGACGGTCGATCTCTCCTCCGACAAGGCCAGGCGGTAGTTGGGCCTCCTCCGCATGTGGCAACAGGGTCCGATAAAAGTGAGAAGGCTCGAGATGCTTCGGCAAGGTCAGACTACTTGGAGCTGCTCCAGGTGGTTGTGGAGGTCCCATAGGCTTCAAAACACCTGCAAATTGCGAGCAAAACGCTCCTGTGTGCGAGGACTACCTCCTCCACTCTTGAGTTGTACCGAACGATGGGGGGAATGGAATGGATGCAGAGCTCCATTGAGGTAGCGGCAGAGGGAGCTCGATCCCAGATCCACGATGGATCAGGGTTGGATGGAGTGGGGAATTGATGGAGAATGCGGAGGTGATTGAAATGGGGTTGAAGTTACGACAAATAAAGGGTCAAATCACGACGATTTTGACCTAGAGCACGAGCTCCATGAATTGGGGGTTTTTGGATTAAGCACGATTCGATGTATCTAACTACAAATTAAAGACGCTAAATAAAAATCAAATTAAAGAATTACCTTAAGGTGACGAGAAAGATGTCTCAAACAACCTATGTGGCTAGGAGCAGAACCTTCCAGTGGTGCTCTGACGGTGGGGTGGATACATCTACCCACATGCCCTCCTCGCTGCAAATCACGATCTTCACAAAGCTGTCACCATGGAGAAGTTTACAAGGGTTATATGAGGGGCTAAAGCTCGAAGAAACGGGATTAAAAGGCCAAAAAGGGTAAGGGGATTCTATTTATAGGTGATTTTTGAGTGAGTTTTGAGGGGATAATGCGTGAGATCGAGCAAAGGTTGGTGAAGATTCTAGGATGGGCGTGAATCTAGGATGAAGAGACGACACAATGGCGGTGGTCTCGAGGGTAGAGAGTGATGGAGGAAGCGTGGAGAAATCAATGAAGAGGCATCCTCGTGACCTTCTGACAAGAATCAGAAGGTAGGCCAGACTGTTGACCAAGGTCAACAACAAGTCGCGCCTTGTTGGTCAACGTGGACGAACCATGAAATTCCAAGGCAAAAATTCCTTAGAAAATGAATATGAAATAAAAATTTATTTTTATGTTATAAAATAAAAATTGTTTTTAATTTTTTGTATTATTTTATGCCCATTTTTATTTATTTTTAGAGGTGTTTATTTACAAGTTAATTTTTAGGATACATATATAGGTATATTTGCCTATGTTTAAGGTATTTTTTTATTTCGTATTTTGATTTTAATATTTTAGTTTATTATTTTATATAATTCTAACTTATTTTTATATACTTAATATATTTTTATTATATTTTTTCGATGTAATATCTATACTTTAATAAATAGGTGTATTGTTTATGCAGGTATATTCATAGGTATTCATCTATGTATTTCATATACCTATTTTATTTTAGTGTCTTATTTATTGTTTTATTCTGGTTTTAATATGTATATATGTTACAAATAATATTTACAAAATTATAAAAATAAATATAATAAATATTGAATAAAATGATTATTTTAATTAGGTATAATATATAATAGGGGTCCAAAACCTAACTTTAACACCTTAACTCCAAAAAATATGAAACCACCTTCATTAAATATCTTGTTAAAATTTATGTATAATTAACAATGATTTTTGATATATTTTGAGTTTTTATTTTAGAGATATGGGTCTGGGAAGTTGAGATTTTGGAAACTTATTCAGTCTATAACTTTTATCTCGTGTATAATTTTTGTATGAAATCCATTTTTTTATTTCAACTATATATTATTACCCACAAATTTTATGTGTAAATTTTCTTTATTTGGGCTGTAATTAATAAATATCAAGATAGGTCCCAAAAAATAATTATTGTCCTATTTTTTAGAGTGATTCATTTTGCATTTTCTTTATAATTGGCCGCCCTATCTTCCCCTACTTTATTCCTTGTGGATTAAGTCATCATGATGACTGAGTCTCGGGGGCTAGGGACACTTATTATTCTTTCCTTTATTATTTTTGGCGATAAATACATTAAACATATATTTTTTATATAGTAGTTTGTACAAATTTATGGACATTTATTTTGACAAATCAAGGATGCATTCATGTATTTAGCCAGTGTTTAAAGGCCAAAATGAAAGAATAAAAGTGATGAAATGGAGATTCATCTCCCCCATATACTTTCTTTTGCTAGTCCCTAGCAACTACTTATGCCTATAAGTGTGGAGAAAAAAATAAAGAAAATAAAAAGGAATAACTTGGAATAATTTTCAGCTTTTAAATTTGCCTTAATAATGCCATAGTTTGGAGATCAGAGAAAACCTTTGGATTAATGATGTGTGTGGAACCACGTAGAGGTTAAGGTTTGTGACACAACAGCCTTTAGGTTCCATACTCCTATTTTATAGTCCAATTCACAGCCAAGTCAAAACCATCCTCTCAGTCGCATACTCTTGCTCCCTTGAAATGTTAGAACCGTGTGTGTGAAATTATTGAGTTCTCCCCAGACAAAACCATTGAGCTACCAATTTGTCTGCTCTTCTGATAACTCATCCTTATGGAGTCAGATATTTCCTTCTAAGGTCAAGTGCTTCCGGTCTTTACAACCGAATGAGATACAAATATAGAAGAATGGGAAGAGAAGTGGGAATAGACCAGTGTAGTCTTCATTCTCTTGTGAAGTCGGTCAGTGTAATTGGATCATCACCAAGAAGCAGGTATTTTTCTGAAGCTCATATTTGTGAAAATTTTGGTTGAAGGCTTCTTTGAATATTTTCTTTGATTTCACATAGAAACCGCATTCTTGTTTGTGCCCTGGTGGATATAACATCTTTTGTTCCACCCACTATTTTGAGGTCTTAGAAAAAGTTGTGTTGGTATACCATCCCTAATCCGAAGCATTGTTTCGATCCATATCTAGTCTTTAGATACCATTGTTATCAGAAGAAGTGGGTTAGAGTACCAGTGTCGACAATCCCCACGAATGGTTCTTGAGTCACCCTTGACGAAGCAGCCTTTTATCATCCTGACTTAAACCCCAAGATTTGTCAACATACCATCTAGGTTGAGCTAAGTGATAAGTTTGAGGTTTCCAGTCAAGTCACTGTCTCAAAAGTCGTACGAATGATATGAAGGATTCTGTTTATGCACATTGAATTGGCTCATGAACGTAGTCTTATGGAATCCAAAAAATTAAGTCAAGGTGACCTAAAGTATCTCCAATTCCAGTTCTCTACGAGTTCCTCTGAAATTAGGTGTATTAATGTCTTCATAGAGCTGTAATTTTCAGGCTTTATTTGTACTTATTCAATTTGTTAGATTACTTCAAAGAATTCTCATGCTATGTACAATGCAAGAAAATATTTTTGTGATGCATTTTTCAGACTTTTGATCATTTTATGGGTTTTTAAAAGATGACGCAAATGCAGAGTTTTTTAATAAAAAAGATTTTACAAATGTTTTTGGTATTTTTAGTTTTGCAAATATTTTTGTGATTTTTGAAAACAAAAGGTTTTGGCTAAAACTAGGTTTAAATATTCACACAGGGATGCATTTTGTATCTACAAGAGTTAGAGTTTTTAAGAATTTACAAGGGGTGAGTGGTCATTATATATATATAATTTTAGGGTGATGTATATATTCCTTAATCTTATATGAAAAAGGTTTTTCAAAAAATTTTGAAATCTATAGTCCAAAATAATTTTTTACAAATACTTTTTACAAACATTTACACACATTTGAAAACCATTTTACAAATGTTTTTCAAAATATTTTTGCAACCATTTTCCAAACATTTGCAAATGATTTTCAAATATTTTTATTTCACACAAAGAAAAGAAGTTTTACAAAAGATTTTACACATGTTGAAAACATTTTATAAAACATTTTTCATATAGTTTTCAAAAGATTTTTCACAAAGATTTTCAAACTATTTTTCAAACATTTTGCCAAAGTATTTTCGCCTGATTTATTAATCAGTATGTGCCAAAGTTTCAAGGAATAGTAAACACCATTTTTATTGAATAATTTGATAATGATTTATATATAAAGTTTTTTATCCTTATTATATGAATATACGAAAGTACGAGTTATGGATAAAATATATGAGAAGTATAGATTGACCCCCCTATACTTAGCTTGAGCTATGTCCTCATAGATCAAAGAGAAAGGAAGACATAACTCGTACTAAGTATAGAAAAGTCTATACTACACCGACTAAAGAAGGAGAAGTCAACTGTCCCCCCATACTTAATATGAATTAATCCTAAGTATAGCAGTCTTTATACCAATGCAGGGAGGGTCGAGGGTGGGAAACGAATAAATGATTTACTCAACGGCTCAGCCTGTCTCCCCCTATACTTAGGGTAAAATATACCTAAATATAGAAAGAATATCAAAAGTTGAGGAGACGGACGAGGGATCAAGAAATGAGCACACATATGTATTCATCCCCCCTATACTTAGGATGAAACAAATCCTAAGTATAACAATGATGTATGAGACGAATAAATGATGTATGAGACAAATACGACTTTTTTGAAGAATCAACGAATAGAAAATGAAAAGAAGAAAAGAAGAAAATGATTAACTTATTCAAAAATATTTTTGCTGGCTTCGTCTGCGTGAATGGATGCTGTGGATGTAAGTTCTTCATCGTGGACCACCTGAATTGAATTGACCGCGGACAAAAATGTGTCATTTTCGAGATAAGGATTCACCAGTTGTCCGTTGATCACAAATGGTTGTCCGTCAGCTGATAGACCAGATATAATGATACTTCCATTGTATTCATCTGACCTATACTTAGGATGAAGCATATTCTAGGTATAGCAATGATGTATGGGAAGAATACGACTTTTCTGAAGAATCAACAAATAGAAAATGAAAAGAAGAAAAGAAGAAAAGAAGAAAATGATTAACTTATTCAAAAATGTTTTTGCTGGCTTCGTCTGCGTGAATGGATGCTATGGATGTAAGTTCTTCATCGTGGACCACCTGAATTGAATCGATCATGAACAAAAATGTGTCATGTTAGAGATAAGGCTTCAATGGTTGTTCGTTGATCACAAATGGTTGTGCGTCAGCTGACAAACCAGATATAACATACTTCCATTGTCACGCACCTGTTTCACTACGAATGTACCTATCCACTTGCTCTTCAATTTCCCTAGGAATAGTTTGAGATTTGCATCGAACAACCAAACTTTCTGTCCTAGCTCGAAGATCTTGTAGCGGATATGCTTGTCATGCCACGTTTTGACCTTTTCTTTGTACATTAGGCTATTGTCATATGCATACTCACATAATTCAAGGAGCTGATTCAGATCCAACTTTCTGTTCTGTCCTTCCTTCTTGGAATCCAAATTACAGGTGTTGATTTCCCATATTGACTTGTGGATAAGTTCCATGAGGAGATGGCATAGCTTTTCGTATACTAGGCAGCAGGGAGACATTCCTAACAGTGACTTGTACGTGGTTCGAAAGGTCCAAAGTACTGGGTCCAGTAACTGTGACCAATTCTTCCTGTCAGGGCGCACAGGTTTTTGCAATATTGTCTCTATCTCCCTGTTTGAACATTCGACTAGGCCATTGGACTCTGGGTGGTACGAAGATGTGACATGATGTTCTATGCAAAATTCTTATGTCAGCTTCTTTACCTCTATATTGATGAAGTGGCTTCCCACATCAGATATCAGAATTTTGGGGATCCCAAACCTTGCAATAATGTGATTCTTTAGGAACCGACAAAAGGTATGATTGTCAGCATCTCGGGCTAGGATAGCCTCCACCCAATGGCTTACATAATCGACAGAGAGCAGAATTAACATTCTAACCACAAATATTAATATTATATATTTAATACTTATTTTATCCAAAATAAAATAATAAAGAAAAAAATGAAAATTAAAAGGAAAAAAGAAGATGTATATAAAATATACAGACTGATCCTAACCCTGAGACCATGTTAATATTGACGTGGCCAAAAGAATAAATAAGTAGAGGGAGATACGGATCTTAATGTAAAAAAATGTTAGGAAATCTAGAGTACAAAAATATATTTATTCATTTTTCATATTGTAAATATTTCACCTATTTTATTTACCATCAATAAAACCTCAAAACAAAATATTTTCTTCACAAAAGTTGTTCACAAAAATATATATTAATTTATAAAAATATCAGAAAAATTATTTAATGTTAAAAATTATTATGATGAACCAAAAAAGCTGTAAAAGCTGACTTTCAAGGTTCATAGCTATTTATAGAAAACTCCAAATAGACCTAACTCACTTTTAAAGTTCATTTTATAGTTAATATTATTTATTAAAAATATTAAAAAATATTAAAATTAAATGGGTGAATTTTGGCATTTGGACCCCTTTATCTATATGTACTATATGTCTAAACTTCATGATTTTCTAATTAATTATTCTTATCTCAGGTTAACTTAATTTCTTCTCCAATGAATTTCTAAAAATTAATAGAAAAATATAAAAAATATAACTTAAGTAAAAATGCTTATAAATCTCGAAGCTACGAAATTGTGACCTAAATTTTCTAGACCTCATAACTCGACCATATGAACTCCGAATTAAGCGGAGTCACTTTTAATGTTCATTTTTAAGAATTATATACCAAATGACACTAATTTCTCTAAAATTTGAGTTAACAAGCTCAAGCAGACAATAAGAGTGAGAGGGCAATGAGAATAAGGTACTGAATGGCTGTCTGAGGGCTTTAACTAGAATATCCTCTGGGTGATGCGAGGTAGTCAGCTTTGGAGTTCAGCTGTGTCCCTCGGACTTTCAGCTGATTGCTCACCTTTCTGCATTCTCCTTGTGCTTGACTTTTTCCCTAAAACGAAGAAGCTAGTCATACATGCGAAAGCTTGTAGGTAGGCAATAGTTTTTTTTCTAGGAGTTTCTATATATAAGTACTTTAACAAGATATTCTAATATTATTCACATGTGAAAAGTGGATTTTAGGATCATATTGGTGTACAATGTACAATGTACCTTATTTTTTATTTAATATATGTTATTTATTATATCTATATACTTTATTGATAATCTATGATTAAATTAAAATAAATAAAATTTATTTTTTTAATTATAAATTTAATTATTTAATAAATTAATTATTATTTACTTAAGTATTAATTAATTAATTTAATTATTTGTTCATTTAATTATTATTTAATTATTTAAGTATCCATTGAATTATATCATAATTAATTTATTTAGTCTAATTATTATTTTAATTATTAAATTATATACATTAATTTTTAATTATTTAATTCTTAATTATTATTTCTTCTTCTTTCTCTCTCTTCCTTTCCCCTTCTTCCCGATACGCTCTCTTCCTCACATGTCTGTCCCCTCTTCATCTTCGCCTATTGGTCGCCAATGACCCAACACCCCTGATAGTTAGACCATTCCTCCAACCTAATCCGATGTTCGTATCTCGCCAGCCGGTGACCCCACCAACTTCCTTGGCCTCCACGCATCTTCCCCTATTTATAACACTAGAACCCCCGTCAAGATCACGATCCACCATTAGTACTCCCTTATCCTGGAGCTTTGAGAGATAAAGAGTAGTGACAACGCTTTCTCGTCATAGAGCGAGGAAGTCAGTGTGATCCCTCGTCAGAGTGGAAGCCTTCCATCAACCGCACAACAACCCCCACCTGTCGATTGTTGAGGCAGAGACCCTCTGGAGCTTCAGCTCTGGAACCCCAGGTAACCTAATCCCATTTACTTCCATGTTCACATCTTTAATCATGTCCTTATTCTTCTTCTGATTCTCCTCTTAATTCCTTTATGCACCTCTCGATTTTTCTTCTCTCTTCTGATTTATACTCCATGTTTCTTTGGTTTTTATCATCAAACCATCTGATCTATCATCTTCACCTCAAATTCTCCTTACTTCTCCCTCTATCTTACATCCATGACCACCTCCGAACATGTACGATGATCGGGGTCCAAGATCTTTCCTCCGCCATCAGATCTTCATTGTTCATGCTTTTCCCTATGTAGTTTGTTTGATGTCGAGGTTTCATCCTCGAGCAGATATAATTTTTGAAGGTTCTGATTCTATCGAAGGTAACAATGAGTAAGGATCATCGTTGATATATCATATTTGAGTAGTGCATGCACTCTTATCTGCATCATTAAGATCGAATCGAATCTCAATTCACAGATTGAGTCATTTAGAGGCATCGTCGAGGACCTAAGATCGAATTCTTTGATCAAAGTCCGCTGCATCAATCCCTTGCAGCCTCAATCACCGGAGACCTGGACAAAGAACAATGTTGCTGATTTTGAAGAACACCGCCTCTGATCGAAGGAGCATCTGCAACAAGCCCACCAAAGATCTAGTCGAGATTGAGAACAATCACCTGTTGAAATTTGGGGAAATCTTCTCCGTGAATTCCAGAGGTAGCTCTACTCCACTGCATAATCAGATCATATCCGATGGTGCATAGCCCACTTGATGAACAACCAAGCAACTCGAGTTAAGTAAGAAATAATCTTAAGTCGTTGTGACCCAAATCACTCAGCACGATCAACAAGAAAAATAAACCACTCAAGAAAATCAAGCAATCAATGTAAGCGGTCTGATATTTTATTTGTCTGATATAGCGATCGGGATCGAACAAAAGTAGCATGATTTAAAAACTAAGTAGTCGAATCTCTAGAAGAAAAGCACTTTTAGTGGTCAAATTCTTATTTTTTTTAATAAAATATAAACAAGAATACACACGGTGAAATACATACACAACACTAATTTTGTATTTTTCAAATGTTTTGTGATATTCTTAAAATCAAACATGATCAAAATGTAAAATAGTGCATAACCAGGTCCAATTTGCAAATTAAAAATGTTTAAAATGCCGAAATTTCCTAGATAATATTTTTATGATAATATATAAATAAAAAACTTCAAACCGAAACTGGAAACATAATTTTTGGATTTTCCTTGATTTTATCCAATTTTATAAGTTTTTGGGTGTTTTGTGATTTTTAGGGATTTTACAAGGGTTTTTCAAACAAAATTGATATTGGAGTTAACATACAATAAAAGACTACTACAAGAATTCTTATGGAAATTTTCAAGACGTTTTTAAATTTTTATTTCCAAAGAAAAATAGGACACTTTTTAGGGGGTTTTCAATTTTTAATAATATAAAATGCTAGCAAATTAACAAATAAAAAATACTATGAATATTACACACTAGCAGGAGATAACTATTGTTTTTAGATAATGTTTAGAGTTAATTTACTATTTATTTCATTCAATAAAAGATAAGGAGTTAAATACACTTTATAGGGACCCAAATGTAAATAAATTGGGTTTCAGGGCCAAATCATAACACAACATAAAATCTTAAGGACCAATGATGTAAATTGTCCACTCAACTCATGCGCAACACGTGGTCCAGTCTCACATGGATATAAATGCAAATCTCAAAACATGAATTTCATTCCATAACAGATAAAGAGTTCAGGATAAAAGTGGCAAATAACCCATCAAACACGAGGGGACACACGTGACTCAGATTAGGCTAGACTAACGTGCAATTCGCAAAAGCATGTGTCTAATTGCATTAATTTTTAACTAATTATTGCATTTATTGTACTTAACAAAAAAGATATAAAAGAGTAGGGGAAAAAGTGAAATATACCCAATAGGGGCACGTGGCGCACACATAATGGCTTTCTGATGTATAGTCTGATGATCATTGATGGGGAAGATCTGACAGCTCAGCTTTTGTCGATGACGTGCAGTCGGATCTGCGATGTCAGGTTTGATCTAATGGCTCGGAAAGATGCACTGTCAGTTTGCTTTGATTTGATCTAGCAAGGGGCTGCTCATCCAACGTAGGAAGAAGGTCTACAAGAACAACTCGATGAGGAACTTTGACCAGCAATATCTAGAGATCGGGTGGTCGGATCGAAGCTCCCAATGGTCCAGTGCTGTTGTAAAGCTTCTTCGTGTCGACCAGGATGCTGGGATGGAGGAGTTCACGACTGGATGGTCCAAACAAAGGTGCTTCACCTGGAGCTTCTCCACCAATGCAATTAGGGTTCCAAACGGGTCTACTCGCATGCACGTACACCTGTAAAGAGTAGAGTAACTTGGAGGGATATCTCCAGTCAGGTTATTGCTTGGGTAACATAAAGAAGCGACAGGGAATGGGGCTCGACTTCTGTCGGGAATGGAGGAATGAGGTCTACACCTTAATCTTGCTATTGTGAGCAAGCCTAAGGGGAAAAGGTTGCGTAGAGAGGATGACTGTGAGTTTCATGGTTGATCTGTGCAGATGAAGGTGGGTAATGGGGCTTTGACCAGTTGGTCGGAACAGAGGAACGAGTGGCGGAGAAGAAATGGAAATATGGATCGAAATAGAAGGTAAGGGTGATATGAAGGCTACATGAGGCTTCTGAAGAGTTCATCTATGTCAGACAGAGATGGATGACGGGTTTATGGTCTCTACCTAGCTGCGAAAGGCTGGGAGGCTTCATAAAGTAGAACTCCGATCGTGTTTTGAGCTATGAGCCTCTAAGCATCTCCGACGAGTCCTGAACTGCTCCTCAGATGGATGTCACTCCACTGAAGCTAGCTAGGAGGGAATGGTGGCATAAGGGACGAGCTGAGGAGCTAGAGGAGTGGAAGAGAGAATATATAGGATGCTTGAGGGTCTGTAAAGATCGATAGGTGGAGCGAAACCCTAGGTAGATCTGGCTACGCCTAGGGATCCGTTAGGATCATTGATCCTAGGAGCATAGTCAAGCGGTGGAATCGAGACAAAAGGATATCGGGTGCGATTGGGAAAATATGAGAAGAAGCTATGGCGATGTGATGGAAGACCCGACCCGACTAGGAGGAGACGTTGACCATGGTCAATAATCCTACGTGGTCCAATCAGAGATCAGAATTTAGAAAAATAAAAGGAAATTAAATATAAATAGTAAATGATTTTAAAATAAAAAGTGTATAAAATGAAAGATATTTATTATTTTATAAACTATTTTCTATGATTTTTAATTATTTTTATGAAAAATATAGTTAGGGTATATACATTATTAAGTGTTATATACAAACATACTATACCTATGTATTTTGTTCAA
The DNA here is from genome assembly GCA_037367405.1 of Ottelia alismoides. Classification (NCBI taxonomy): domain Eukaryota; kingdom Viridiplantae; phylum Streptophyta; class Magnoliopsida; order Alismatales; family Hydrocharitaceae; genus Ottelia; species Ottelia alismoides. The sequence goes on from JAZKJV010002086.1 coordinate 181,350, forward strand.
CTATTTTTATGTCATTATTTTACAAAAATTCTTTTTATTTTGTATTTTTTTACTTACAAAATAATTTAAGGAATACAAGATAATTTTAATTTGATTTTTATGAATTAATTAAAGTTGCAAAATAAATAGGTATTGTATTTATATACAAGTGTCTTTTGTACAAGGGGTTGTTGGATTTTATTTTTATTTTTATTTTGTTTTTGTTTTATTTTAAATATTATTATGAGGACTTTATGCAAGTGTAAAATAGTATGATGGTTTTCACAAAAAGTGGAATAAATAATTATATTTGCAAGTATAGGTAATCTGTACAATACATAGTGTACCCTTATCTTTCTCTACTTATTCTTTTGCGATCAGGTCAAAACTTGACCTTCTCTTGGGATCTGGGTCACTTGGTATTTATTATAAATACATCCTTCTTTTTTTCTCTTTATTCTTTAATTTTTGCAAAATAGGTGCTAATTATGAGATACTAAAACATGCATGTAAAATGTTAGCTTATTGTATTTACAGGTATTTATATATGGTTTTGCTAAAAGATAAAGTTAAAACAAAAGAATAAAGAATGAGAATAATAGATTCATCATCAGACTATACTTTACCTTTGCTAGTCCCTTAGCAAACACTTATTTGAAAAAGAAGTGAAATAAGAAGAAAAGAAAAAGGAAGAACCAAAGCTGATTATTAAACTCATCTTAATTAAATTGGAGTATGGTGCTCAGTCAGACTTTTGGATTATTAGTTTGGTGGAACCTTATTGGGAAATAGGTTTAAGACTCAACAACCTTCAAGTCCACAATTCTATGGTCAGGACTCCTTAATAACCTGGTCAGAACAAGTCTACATATGCAAACTCTAATAACTATGAATCTTTACTTGTACGTTGTAGGTGATATATATCTCCCACCTCAAAAATGGCAAAGAAACAACCTCCCTCCACAAGGTAACACTAATCCCCCAGTCTAGCAGCTCTTTCCTCGAGGAGCGGGGTATTCCCTTCTAAGTTCAAGTACAACCAGATCAAGAAGAGGGGGAAAGAAGAGAATGAACCGTGACCAGCGTAGCCACGTATTCCTTGGAGCTTAACCAGTGTTTCTAAGTCCCTAGCTGCAAGCTTCCATGAGATGAGATGGTGGAATACATAAGCTTTGCTTTATTCACTATACACACTCCGACAGATATTTTATTTTCAATCAGACATGTCCCATTTTTTGGAGTTTTTCTTATTTTTGCACATTTTTTCTGCATATGTACAAAATATCTACATGATGCAGCATATACATAAGGACTTTTTCTTCTTGAGCCAGTAGAGCCCTCTTTTTAAGCATTATTGTAACCCACATACTCCTGTCTTTAGACCTCAATGCCACTAGACTAGCTTGAGGCGTACATCCCTCCCTAGAGGAAGATGAGAGGTTCCGGCTAGCAGTACCACCCTAGTATGATACCCCAAGCCAAAGAATTCTGCCTCCTCACCACCTCATCCATGTTGAGCTACGTGTAAAAGGTGCTTGTCCAAGTCAAGCCATTGTCTCTGAGAGTCATGTGTGCATTGTTAAGTGTTCTACTTAGGTTCATCAAGATGACATGTGAACATAGCCTAGTGGACTCAAAGAATTAAGTCACCATGGACCTGAAAAGTCTTAACCCCTAATCCTATAAGGTTCCTCTGAAGTTAAGTGGATTAAGGTCTTAACCTAGCTCTGTTTTTTAATTTAATTCCAGACTAGTTTAAATGTCAACCATGATTCAAAAGACTATACATGTAAATATATACAAAAATATTTTTGTAAAAATTTTCAAAAAGATGAAAATTTTTATGAGAATTTTTGGAAGCAAGAAAAAAGAACTTTGCAAAAATATTTTTATAAGCATTTACAAATAAATTTCTGCAAACTTTTATTTTCAAAATTGTTTCAAAAATTTTGTACTATATATATAATTTTGATACAAAAATATTTATAAAAATTTTACCAACAAACCATTTGTACAAACATTTTACAAATCATTTGTACAAAAATAATTTTACAAAGTTTTTATAAATATTTTTTACAAAACTTTTTATAAAAGAGTTTACAAACATTTATGTAAGAGAGAAAAATTGTAACATTTTTTGGGATTTTTAACCATATTATTAACACACACAAAGTACGACTTATGGCTAAAGTATATATACAATATATATGACATCCCCCTATACTTACCTCGAACTATGTCCTCAGAGTGACCAAAGAATGATGAAAGAAGACATAACTCATGCTGAGTATGGGGAAGTGAAAGAATGCTATACTACAATGACGAATGAAAGAATGTAATGAATACAAATCGATGACCCACCTATACTTAGGATCAAGTAATCCTAAGTATAGAAGACTGTACAAAAGGGGAAAATCAAAGAATAGGATGTACAAGTATTACCTTCCCTATACTTAGTGTAAAATATCCCTAAGTAGATGCAGAAAAACAGAGGTAAATAGAATCAAATGAATAACCGCAGGTCTGATCTATACTTATGGCAAAGAGTCCCCTAAATATAGCATAATTATAAGAAAAAGACAAGGTATCAGACAAAAGAATGTATGATATGGACAATCTGGATCTATACAACTGCGACGAAGAAGTGATAATCAGGTATGAGATGCAAATGATGTTAGTCAAAGACTACATATCATACAAAAAGAATAGGGGCAACATCAATGATCAGGGGATCATGACCAAGATATGGTTTCGGGCACTGACCGTTATCCCGAAAGGTGGAATGAGATGACAACTCATATATATCAATGCTTCTGTTGTCGTGCACCTTTTAGACCAAGTAAGGTCCCTTCCATTTGCTTTGTAATTTCACTGGAAATAATCTCAACCTTGCATCAAATAGCCATACTCTCTGATTTGACTCAACCTATTTATGTTGATATGAGAATCATGCCGTATCTTCACTCTGTCCTTATATTGTAGGCTACTCGAGATGATTGTGTCTCTCAACTCGTCCAGGGCTTCCAATTATGCTTTCCTTTGATCTCCTACTCTCTTGGGATCCAATAATAGCTCCGTGATTGCCCAAAGTGACTTATGCTTGATTTCCACTAGTAAGTGGCGTAACTTTCCATAAAAGAGTCGAAAGGGAGATGTGCCCAAAAGATCGAGTCCAAAAGCTGTGACCAATCCTTTCGATTTGGGTGGACAACCTTCTGCAATATAGTTTGACCTCCCAATTCGACACTTTAGCAAGACCATTAGTCTGAGGGTGATATGGAGTGACAACTCAATGGTCAATGCTGAACTCGTTAACAAGGTCCCTTACCTTGTCGTTGATAAAGTGAGTCTTCCCGTCTGAAATTAGGACTCTAGGTATCCTGAACCGTGAAATGATATTTTTCCTCAAAAACTTGAATATAGTCTTAGCATCTGCAGATCGGGCAGGGATGACCTCAACCCAACGACTAACATAATCTACAACAAGCAGAATGTACTCAAAACCCTGACTCTTAGGAAATGGACCCATGAAATTGATGCCCCATGAGTCAAAAACCTCACATAAGTGAATGGGCTGCATCAAAATCATATCATGCTATCCACAAGTGCCCATCCTCTGACAGTCAGTGCACCTCTTCACGTACTCATCTGAATCCTTGAAGAGGGAAGGCCACCAAAGGCTGGATCGGAGAACTTTCTGTGCTGTCCGCCTCCTAGAGTGATGTCCTCCTGCCTCAAGCTTGTGGAAGTAGGTGAGGACATTATGTTATTCCACTCGAGGAATACACCAATGCCAAAAACTATCCCCCCTTCATGGTAAAGGGTGAGATCCTCCAAGTGGTACGAGTTGGCCTTCGTAAGGAAGGTCTCGAGTTGTTGTTTGGCCAACCTTGTGGAACTTTCTCAGCGATAAGATAATTCATAATGTCAGCGTACTACAGAAGTGAGGTGATATCAAGAATCGCCTCGTCTGGGAAAGTCTCTGTAATAGGTGTGATCTGCTCTAAATCCTCAAGATGCTCTAGAGAGGTCATCTACCACCACATTCTTAACTCCATGTTTATCCTTAATCTCTACGTAAAACTCCTAAAGTAGAAGGATCCATCTGGTCAATCTGGCTTTGGCATCCTTCTTTGCCATGAGGTATCGGATGGTGGTGTGATCTATATAGATAGTCACTCCAGATACAAGAATGTAAGATCAAAACTAATCCAAAGCAAAAACTACGGCTAGCATCTCTTTCTCAGTCACAGTGTAATTCCGCTGAGCAACATCCAAAGTCTAGCTAGCGTAGTGAATGGCAAATGACAATCCATCCCTCCTCTGTCCTAGCACATCCCCTATGGCAAAATCAGAAGCATCCGTCATGATCTCAAGTGGGAGAGACCAATCGGGTGGTTGAAGGGCAGGATCCTACACAACAATTGCCTTAAGAGTCTTAAATGAAGCAATATACTTATCATCTACAATGAACTCAATGTCTTTCGTCAGCAAATCAGTAAGTGGTCGGGCAATCCGACTGAAGTCCTGTATGAACCATCTGTAGAAAATGACATGCATGAGAAAAGACTGCAACTATTGCAAATTGGATGATGGATTACGTTTCTTGATGATATCCACCTTGGACGGATCGACCTCCATACCCCTATTGGAGATGATGTGGTGAAGGATCGTCCCCCGAGTCATCATAAAATGACTCTTCTCCCAAGATAAAACAAGGTGACCTTGATGCAATGTTGAAGTACTCGATCTAGGCAGTCAAGACAAGCATCAACCCCATTGCCATGGACCGGAAAGTCATCCATGAAGACCTCCAAATAGTCACCCATCATGTCCAAGAAGATGGAAAGCATGCACCTTTGGAATGTAGCTGAGGCATTACATAAACCAAAGGGCATCTGTCTGGACGCATACATCCCAAACAGACAGGTGAATGTCATTTTTGCCTTGTCTTCGGGCACTATGGCCACCTCGTTGTATCTCGAGTACCCATCAAGAAAGTAGTAGTGAATCTTCCCAACTAGCCTCTCGATAATATGATCAATAAATGGTAGCAGGAAAAGATCCTTCTTGGTGGCCTGATTCAATCGTGTATAGTCCACACAGACCCTCCAAGAAGTGGGTACTCGAGTAGCTATCTCCTCTCTAGACTCGCTCACAACTATGGTGCTACCTGTCTTCTTGGGTACCACATGCAATGGACTAACACACTTGGAGATGGAGATGGGGTAGATAAAATCGATGCTCCACCACTTCAATATTTCTTTCATGACCACATCTCAAAGATTCATGTTCAGCCTTCACTGGAACTCATGCGATGGCTTAGCGTCCTCCTCAAGATAGATATGGTGGGAGCACAAGTCCGGACTTATCCCCTAGATATCAGCTACACCCATCCTATTCCCTTGCAGTTTCTTTAAAGAACATCCATCAAACGAGATTCTTGACCTTCAAACAAATCTGTTGAGATAATGACTGGGAGCATATTTGGCTCACTCGTAAGGAATCTATACTTCATGTTCTGCGACAAGGTCTTCAATTTTGGATAAGTGGGAGTTGGCAAATATTGCTTCTAAAGCATCTGCATGAAGGCTACCAGATCTGTGTGTGAGACTCTCATTGTATCCGTGAATCCGACAAAGACGACCCTACTAGTATATTTGTCAATTGTACTGGCCTGCTCTCTGTCCTAGCTATGGGCTTTGTAGGCACAAGACACTGTAAATAATCATCAAAATCCTACCAATCAAAAGCAGCGTCTGTGTCTGAGGGATCTGAATCACATTAAATAAAATCTGCCTCGCTATCCTAACCATGATCATCAGCGTCTAACATGTCTTAAGCCATGAGTATGCTCTCCGAACTCTCATAAACTGTAATATGGAACTTTGTAGTGTCTGAAGTGGTGACAAGCGTTCATGCCATTAGATCTGTTCAAACTGCTTCATCATCTGTAATCACAAAATCACACTCCTGGTGGACGTCTAGCTCTGCATCTGTCATCTGTTCTGAGTCTGTAGTCTGCTGAGCAAGTTGAATCTCTGCTCTAGTCTCCTCGATCGCCTTTATTTGTACAGTTTCATCTTCGACACAAAAGTATACCTTCCCGCTATCATGATCGGACACTACCTTGGCTATTGCCAAGAAGGATCGTCCTAAGATGATGGGGGTATCGGCCACAGATTCAAGGATCTCCATGTCTAGTACAACAAAGTCCATGAGGAATTTCAGTCCCTAAATTATGACGATAATGTCCTCTAGTAACCCCTTCGGCCTCTTAAAGGACTATCATGCTATGTTTAAAGGACTATCATGCTCTGTTTAAGAGGGCCAAACTCGAATCGATCGAGTAAGGCTGCCAGGAGGAGGTTAATTGAGGAACTGCTATTTAATAGCGTACGATCGTACCGTTGCTTATGTATGTGGTATCTGACATAAGGAGCTCCTGCGTCAGGTCTTTTGGCTTGCAATCAGTTTTGAATAGTAAAGGAGGTAGCACGAGTAAGCACATGGACCTTTGCATTGTGGTTCCTCTTCTTCCTTTAGATGGTGGTCGTCTCTCTCAACATATTCTGGAATAGAGGAATGTGCTCTAGTACCTCCTGTAGAGTCGGCTGTATCTGGAATCTATCTATCATCTGCTCGTTGAACTCTATCTAGTGTCTCTTTTTTTGGGTTTTCTATTTGGTCCCCTTTCCTAAGTGGAGTGTTTGAGGGAAGGGGATGTAAGGACCCTCTCTAGAGGAATGAGGGTCGGGAGTAGGTTACTGTGCATTCAATAGACTTGAATCCATGCAAAGATCATCTTGCAACATCGATGGACTCACAGGAGATACAAAAACATTTCCTTTAATCATATTTTTGATTTTTGGTGTTTTCCCATTTTTTGTGATTTTCTATCAGTGTCCTCATGTACAAAACAAGGCAACATAATAGAAGGTAATTTGGTGGCATCAGTACCACTGACTGAATCTGAACTGGTGGCATCAATACTGCACTTTGGTCTAGCATTTGGAATTCTGGTGGTCTCTGCACCACCGTCTACAATTAGGACTACAACTACGTCAGTACCGTCACCTAGATCAACATCCTTGGTGGTGTCTGCACTGAAGGATATGAGACATCCTTAGGCGTATCACGGAAGCGTGATGATCGCATCTAATGCGATCGGAGCGACGAGTCGTACTAGTGGCTCAATGCAGCGGAATTTAAAATTTTTAAATCAAATGATGAAATCACATGATCCAAGAACATTTCTTGGATCATTTCATCTAACCAAAGAGTATTAGAAATACCTCTTGAAGCATGGTTGCGATAACTTGATCTCTAAAGTAAAAGATCCTTCCGACTCAAGTCCGGTCCAAGAAGAAGGCACTTGCGGGCACAATGATGAGGCGCGTGCTTCCCGCAATCCAAGATGAAGATCCAAGCAATGAATATCCTAACTTCATCCAACGAAATCTGACGTCTTCTACTTGTGCTAGAAGCACCAAGGAAGACGGAGATCCACGAAAAATCGAGGTGACAACACGATGGAGTAGCGACGACTGCAATTCTCTCAATACTCAAGGTGGACGGCCATACTTAGAGAGAGAGAGGCGTGGGAATGAGGATAGAGGGAGAGATTAGACGTGTACTTGAAGGGCTAGGGTTGCCCTTTCTTATATAGTAGTTTGGGAGTCCATGGATCACAATCCATGGGATACACAAAATCAACGGTTAGATTGATTTGTGTTTTTAATCAATGGCCATGATCATTGTTGTTTAATAAACCAATAACTTATTAAATTAAATTAAATATATGTTGCATTATCATCAACATAATTAAACTTAATAAAATTAACTAACATAAGATAATAAAGAGGATAAAAACCTCCTCCTAAAAGGATGGGGCGTCACCCTTGAATAATTCATGGGCGACGCCACCTCTCCATTAGGTGGGTTTTTATCTTCTTTATTTTATGAGATAAAATTCCATTATATTTTAATTATTTGTAACAAAATTTATTACAAATATATTTACTAAATTAATTCCAGATTAATTAACGAATATTTCAATCATGCCTTTGAAAAAAAATGTGAATCACATTCACCACCCAAACAAAAATATAAATTATATTTTCAATTAATTACTTAATGTGAATCCAATTCACATTAACAACTAATTAGTAAATATTATTTACAAATGAGCTCTCTCCGATATATTATAAATTATATTTATAATATACATTGATATTATGGATAGCATGGATAGTACTATCCACATTCTACAAATCCTTGATAATTAAATCTCATTTAATTATCTAGGATAATCATTCTCATAGTATGAATCTCATTCATATTATTCTTTAATTATCAATATCCTATTGCTTGGATACATAACTCATCAAAGGAATTATTCTTGAGCTCCTTCAAGAATAGTGTGCTTTCTAAGTAGATACTTGGAGATAAGGGCAGACCGATTGTATATTCCATGTATAGTGACTTGGATATTGAGATCACATCTTAAATCCAGATCTCGGGGACCTCTCATGGATGCTTGATTATATCAAGTCCATAGATCTAATCTTATCATTGCATCTGAATCTTATTCAAATCAATGTCCAACTTTTGGACCAAGATTAGATTACGTCTCTCCACCAAGAGGAGTCACAAAATTCCAGACCTGTTTCGTCACTCTCTCGGAATGGAAGCGTCATAGTTATACAATCGTTTATGATCACATCACCCTCAGGTATTCCCAATACCTGTACATCCTACATACTAGAAGACCCAGAATAAACCCGAAGTCTAAGACCACTTTAGATTGTCTTCTTCAGGGTTTTATCATTAAGATTCTTATTTAGTCAATGGGATTTGGTATTGATCATATGCTTTCCAAAAGCATATATCATACCTATAAATTCTGTAAAGCTTCCAAATCAAGACGACCATGCATGGAATTTAATACATCCCAATACCTCATGAGTGAGATCATGTCTTTCGGTTCGATAGTGAATCTATATGATCCCTTTGAGAGATTGTATCACTCATATGACCTTGCATGCACACCAGCTCGCCAGTATAAAGACCTTGATTAGGCCATCAACCTATTGGTCTATCAAATGTACATACTCAGACATATAGCAACACATCTGTCTCAGGTCAGAGGATGCATGCCTACATCGTGACAACATACGACATAGGTCTTTAGTTATCTTGATCTCATTAAGTCAACTCTTTAACCTAACTTATATGACACTCGTGAATCTCTACTCCTTTGCAGAGAACCTGCATCAAGAGGTCGGTCATATATCAGCCTTTAGAGATAGGATTGCCATCTCCCACTCAGACTGGAGATCACATCTTAACAATAATTTGATGGTGCTTGATGAGTCCTCAATCTAACTCTTTAGATATTCATCTGAGCACCGACCTTTATGATTCTACAATTGAATTAATAGCTTTATGATATCAAGATAGCCATGGAACATAATCCTATTTGTACAAAGGGACCTTATAGTGCATCTGTTCACTTAATTTCAGATAGGGGGTAAAATAAATCAATAACTTTTATTGATATATCAAATATTACAATAACATTTATTGTAGGAATGGTTCGCCCTGGGCTCACATGGCTAACAATCTCCCACTAGCCCTCAGAATCATTCAGGTACAATCCTTAAACCCATACTCATTACATGCTGGTCAAAAACCTTCTGTGTCAGAGGTTTGGTAAGAGGATCAACAACGTTGTCGACAGAGGCCACCTTGGTGATGATGATGCCACCACACTTTTGAATCTCCTGAATGATGTCGTATTTCCTTTCTACGTGCTTGCGCTTTTGATGCCACATGGGTTCCTTCGCTTGAGCAATGGCTCCCGTGTTATCGTAGAGCAATGGGAGTATCAGAGGAAACTACACCAAGTTCCAGCATGAATTTGCACAACCACACCGCCTCCTTCGCAGCATCCGATGCAGCTATGTATTCGGCTTCTGTTGTTGAATCTGCCGTAGTATCCTGCTTCTTGCTTCTCCAGCTCACAACACCACCGTTCAACAAGAACACAAACCCCGATGTCGACTTTCGATCATCAATATCAGACTAGAAGTCAGAATCTGTATATCCCAAGACCTGGAGATCGCCATCTCCATCGACCAAGATATAATCTTGCGTTCGTTTTATATATTTAAATATGTTCTTTACTGGATTCCAGTGTTGTTCTCCATAGCAGGATTGGTAACGTCTTACCACTCCCACTACATGGCAGATATCTGGCCTTGTGCACATCATGGCATACATTAGACTTCCCACAACTGACATTAGACTTCCCACAACTGATGCGTAAAGGCATCCATCCATGGCTTTCTTATCCTCAACAGTTTGAGGAGTCATTCTTTTAGACAGATGGATACCATGTCTCAAAGGAAGGAAGCCTTTCTTGGAATTCTCCATATGGAACTGTTCCAAGATCATATTAATGTACCCATGTTGTGATAGTCTAAAAAATCCTCTTTTCCCTGTTTCTGAACAGCTTCCGACCCAAGATATAAGAGGCTTCTCCAAGATCTTTCATCTCAAAGGTATGTGATAGACAAATCTTAACACTAGTCATATTCCCGTATCATTCCCAATGATAAGGATATCATCTACTTAAAGCAAGATGAACATAGTGACGCTCCCACTAAGCTTCTTGTACATACACGGATCATCGAGATTCTGAACAAAATCACAACTCTTTACGATTTCGTCAAATCTGATGTTCCATCTACGAGAAGCTTGTTTGAGCCCATAGATGGATTTCTTTAGCTCGCATACTTTTCCTTCCTCTGTTATGAGGCCCTGGGGCTTCTCCATGTAGATATCCTCCTAAAGGTATCCATTGAGGAAAGCCATCTTGACGTCCATCTGCCATATGTCGTAGTCAAGATATGCAGCTATAGCTAGCAGTGCTATGATAGACTTAAGCATAGCCACAGGAGAGAATGTCTCATCATAATCGATGCCTTCTCTCTGTGTGTAACCCTTGGCTACGAGCCGTGCTTTGAAGGTCTCTACCTTCCCATCAGGTCCCCTTTTTCTCATTTACACCCAATGGGTTTTACCCCTTTAGGTGGATCATCTAGGGTCCATACACCATTCTTATGCATGGAGTCAATTTATGACTTCATTGCTAGCATCCATCTATCCATGTCTTGATCTGCAAGTGCTTCATCAAATGAAGATGGATCATTGTCAGTTTCAGCTGACACATGGAATTCGTACCTTTCAGGTGGTGCAACCACCCTCGAGCTCCTTCGAAGAGGTACAATCATTTTATCTTCATTTACTTTTTCAGTTTCTGGTTCAGGAAGCTCAATATCCTCATGGGATTCAATGAGTTTCTTTACTTTATTTTTATCTTGACTCTTAAGGAAGTAGAGACAAATGCCTTTTGAGTCTCAGGGTCATAGAGCTGGTATCCAAAACCATCTCTAGCATCCCAATGAAGTAGCACAATGCGAGATTCTAGCTTACTTGCGTCCATGTTCTTTGCATGGACCAAGCAACCCCAAATCCTTAAGTGTCTTACACTAGGTTTGGTACCATACCAAAGCTCGTGAGGAGTTTTAGGTACAAACTTACTAGGAATCTTATTTAGGATATATATTGCAGTCTCTACTGTATATCCCCATAAACTAAAAGGTAAATGTGCTTTACTCATCATTAAACAAATCATATCCATGATAGTCTTATTGCGTCTTTCAGCAACACCATTAAGTTGGGGAGTTCCAGGAGGAGTGAGATTGGAGATAATTTCATTCTCTTTGAGGTATTCCTTGAATTCATCTGAGAGGTACTCACCACCTTGGTTAGAACGAATCCGTTTAATCTTCCTATCTGTTTGGTTCTCAACAAAAGCCTTGAACTATGTGAACTTTTCAAAGGTTTCAGATTTACGACGTAATAGGAAAATAAACCTATATCGTGAATGGTCATTGATAAACATCAAATAATATCGAAATCCATTTCATGTCGCGATACTGCAGGGACTACATACATCAATATGTATTAGGTCAAGAATACCCTTGCATCTTATAACCTTGTTACGGAAAGGCATCCTGGTCATTTTACCTCGAATACAATGTTCACAAATAGGTAAAAATTAGACCGATTGAAAATCTAAGGGTCCATCCTTTATCAATCTATTGATCCTATCAATGGATAAATGACCAAGCCTTTGATGCCAAATCACAATAGAATCATCCTCCCTGGCCCTTTTAGGATTTTTATTAGTGATAGTAACATTCATGACAGATTCATCAATGCACAATTCATGGAGTCCACGAGAAGTCAGAACACCATCCACAATATATTTATCATAACGACTTATGATAAGTTTATTACAGAATAAGAACGAATATCTATTTCTAACAAGCTTAGATTCAGATATAAGGCTCCTTCTAACATTGGAACATAAAGACACTGTTTAAGTACGAGGACTCTCCCACTAGATAATGACAGTCTGCAGGTCCCGATGGTGACTGCTGCAATAGTTGCATCAGATCCCATCTGGATGACTATCTCCCCTTCATTAAGATTCCTAGTTTCCTGACACAGATGCAACAAATTGCATACATGAACAGAAGCGTCAGAATCTACTACCCACCTACCTTCTCGTCCAATGAGAAAACTAGTTTCAATGTTGAAAGTATATTTCATACCTGCGGGGGCTTTACCTTTATCGATTGACTTCAGGTAATCTAGCCAGTTACGCTTCCAGTGCCCCGGCTTCTTGCAGTGGTGACAGACATCGGTCTTTTTCGATGTCATCAGTGTGGAAGCACTAGAAGATGGGCCAACTCCTTAATTCTTCTTTTTCTCTTATGGGTTGGGTCCTTCCGAGAATCATGCTTTCAATCGCACTTTCCTTTGACCTGTGCAACCATTGCACTACCAGAAGGACCATCTTTATTCATTACATCTTTCGCAGACTTTAATGCATCAAGAAGTCCAGTGTTAGCCAAGTACAACTTGTTCATGTGGAATGAAACCACAAAATTATTGAAAGACTTGGGTAAAGACAACAGAATGAAGTCAGCTTGCATGTCTGCATCCATATTTGCCCCAAGGGTCTCCAGCTCAGACAAGTACCCAAACATTTTGAGTACATGTTCTTGGACTGAAGTCCCTTCCTGCATCCTGCAGCGAACGAGTTCTTTCATAATATTATAACACTTGGTGCAGTTTATGTCATCAAATATATCTTTTAGATTCTGCATTATCTGCTGGCATGTGCTCATATCCACATGTTGCTTATGAATAACATTGGAGAGTGAACCCATGATGTAGCATCTAGCCAAGACATGATCTTCATCATACTTGTCATTGCATTGCTTTTCTTCCTTTGTCTTAGGGGTTTCATGCTTGTCCTCTGTAAGTACATAACTTATGCGCTCAGCCAAGAGAACAAGTTCCAAATTAGAGATCCAATCTGAATAATTTGGTCCGGTCTACTGGTTGACCTCTAGATGTTTGCTGATTGGGTTCATGGACTTCATTGTATGAAATAAAGAATGTACTATATTAGAATATATAAAGAAATATATATACGAATTAAATTCTTTGATTAAGGAATTTTTAATCAAATTAGTCTTGCCTTGTCGACTTTGAAAGTTCATTCCCTTAATCACTTTCAAAGTAAGAGATATACTTACCGCTATATCTCTAGCAAGATCTGGGATCTCCTTTCTTATCCTTGTTACATCCCAATAATATGAGAAACTGTAACTTAGATAAAAAGAAGCGGAAACTCATTCCACCGTGCAAGTCCAACTTGCATTTTCCAATTTGGTCTTTAACACCCGAGCCCACCACCCCTAAGATGATGTTGACTCATTGTTAATTGAACCAACTGTCAACAGGAATAGTACTCTCTATGCGCAATCCAATATCGCCCCAATAATATGAGGAACCGATACCGGGGTACGCATACGACCTTACTCTTTCGAGAATCAAAGAGCCCAATCCAAATATGCTTGTATGCAGGAGCTGTCACTACGGACAGGCATCTCCTACATACAATCCCCGACAATGGAACTCTTCGCCTTGACAGGAGACCATGGATGTCATTTATGTGATCCTCCACCTCTTATTTAAATTCAATTAATTATCATGAACAACATTCATGCAATTAATTCTTCCAAGGGAAATACACATCTATTCATAATATAGTGTTTCAATTGGATATAATTCATTTAATCTCATTAAATTAATTAGCAATCCAATTCAATCATCAAACTTGATTGTTACTTGAAGTAGTGGTATTATCTAAAAGTAAGTATTATTTGAATTTTACTAATTAAAAAATACATCATGATCTCTCAGGCATCATCCGTTCCCTACTCGCTGTCATGGCTAATATCGACGAGAGTGGGACAAACCACACATGATGCAACCTGCTACCCCAACGCTCCCCGACTATGCACCATTTCTGCCTCGGGAAAAAATAATGCCTAGTCAATCACTTTGTACTTGAGATGATCATCGGTTTTTCAACCAAAATTATACCATATAGTAATAATCAAAATCATTTTGATTATACGAAAATTTGCTAGACAAATTCCCAAAACCTATTCAAGCAACAAGTTTGATGAAAGTTTATCAAGTAACCAATTGGCGACTAGATCTAATCAATCATTCATTGGTTAAGGAAATGCCATTTAAGGGAATAATTATTGTTGTAATATTATCAAATATTATACATAATTATTCCAAGAAATTAAACATTAATTTCACAAGATTCTTAAATGACAATCACAAGTTTCATGGTTGAGTATGTAATTTTCAGCAGTGACCCCTACTCACTAAAATTAACATATCACATTCATTTTAAATCCAAATTAAGCAAAATCAATTTAAAGAGATTTATAATTTTATTTAAAACTGAAACCATGTGAATTAACATGCCTTTCCAGGTGTTTTAAAATAGTAATTAACATGTTAATTACATCTCTAACTGCCATCCCCGAAACAGTGGACATATGGTCATTAAAACGATCATATCTTGAGCAAACGAAATCCAAATTACACAAACTCAAATTCCACATTTTCCTTGTTTAATGGAGAACACTATACATGCAAATTCTAGTTTAAAAATTTTAAACAGGGCCAAAAAATATCACAATTCAGGGCTGTGAAAAATGAAATGCGACAAGAATTTTTCACGAACTCTAACGAGCCCAAATCTTCTTGGGTTTATGGATCATATCCAAAACCTCAAACCTTAGTCTCTGGTACCACTTTAAGGATGCGGGACATCCTTAAGCGCATCATGGAAGCGTGATGATCACATCTATTGCGATCGGAGCGACTAGTCGTACTAGTTGCTTGATGCAACGGAATTTAAAATTTTTAAATCATATGATGAAACCACATGATCCAAAAACATTTCTTGGATCGTTTCATCTAACCAAAGAGTATTAGAAATACCTCTTGAAGCGTGGTTGTGATCACTTGATCTCTAAAGTAAGAGATCCTCCTGACTCAAGTTCGATCCACGAAGAAGGCACTTGCGGGCGCGATGACGAGACACGTGCTTCCCGCAATCCAAGATGAAGATCCAAGTAATGAATCTCCTGATTTCATCCAATGAAATCCGACATCTTTTAATTGTGCTAAAAGCACCAAGGAAGATGGAGATTCACGAGCAATCGAGGCGACAACACAATGGAGTAGCGACGACTGCAATTCTCTCAATACTCAAGGTGGACGACCACACTTAGAGAAAGAGAGAGAGGCATGAGAATGAGGGTATAGAGAGAGATTAGATGTGTACTTGAAGGGATAGGGTTGTACTCTCTTTATAGTAGTTTGGGAGTCCATGGATCACAATCCATGGGATACATAAAATCAACGGTTAGATTGATTTGTGTTTTTAATCAATGGCCATGATCATTGTTGTTTAATAAAGAAAAAACTTATTAATTTATATTAAATTAAATATATGTTGCATTATCATCAACATAATTTAACTTAATAAAATTAATTAACACAAGATAATAAAGAGGATAAAACCTCCTCCTAAAAAGATGGGGAGCCACCCTTGAATAATTCATGGGTGATGCCACCTCTCCATTAGGTGGGTTTTTATCTTCTTTATTTTATGTGATAAATCCCATTATCTTTTAATTATTCACAACAACATTTATTGCAAATATATTTACTAAATTAATTCCAAATTAATTAGCAAATATTTCAATCATGCCATTGAAAAAAATGTGAATCACATTCACCATCCAAACAAAAATGTAAATTATATTTCCAATTAATTACTTAATGTGAATCCAATTCACATTAACAACTAATTAGTAAATATTATTTACAAATGAGCTCTCACCAATATATTATAAATCATATTTATAATATACATTGATATTATGGATATCATGGATAGTAGTATCCATATTATGCAAATCCTTGATAATTAAATCTCATGTAATTATCTAGGATAATCATTCTCATAATATGAATCTGATTCATAATATTCTTGATAATTAAATCCTATTTAATTATCAATATCCTGTTGATTGGATACATAATTCATCAAAGGAATTATTCTTGAACTCCTTCAAGAATAGTGTGCTTTCTCCGTAGATACTTGGAGATAAGGACAGGGCGATTGTATGTTCCATGTATAGTGACTTGGATATTGAGATCACATCTCAAATCTAGATCTCGGGAACCTCTCATGGATTCTTGATTAAATCAAGTTCGTAGATCTAATTTTCTCATTGCATCTGAATCTCATTCATACCAACTTTTGGACCAAGATTAGATTACGTATTTGCACTGAGAGGAGTCACTAAAATCTAAAACTGTTTCATCACTCCCTCAGAATGGAAACGTCATGCTTATACAATCGTTTATGATCACATCACCCTCAGGTATTCCCAATACCTGTACATCCTGCATATTAGAAGACCTAGAATAAACTCGAAGTCTAAGATCACTTTAGACTATCTTCTTAAGGGTTTTATCACAAAGTTTCTAAATCTTGGTCATTGGGAATTGGTATCGATCATATGATTTCCAAAATCATATATCACACCTATAAATTCTATCAAGCTTCCAAAGAAAGACGACCATGCTTGGAATTTAATACATCCCAATACCTCATGAGTGAGCTCATGTCTTTCGGTTCGATAGTGAACCTGTATGATCCCTTTGAGAGATCGTATCACTCATATGCCCTTGCATGCACACCATTTCACCAGTATATAGACCTTGATTAGGCCATCAAACTGTTGGTCTGCCAAATGTACATACTCAGACATATAACAACACATCTGTCTCAGGTCAGGGGATGCATGCCTACATCGTGACAACATACGACATAGGTCTTTAGTTATCTCGATCTCATTAAGTCAATTCTTTGACCTAACTTATATGACACCCCTGAATCTTTATTCCTATGCAGAGGACCCGCATCAAGAGTTTGGTCGGATATCAGCCCATGGAACTTGGGAAATAGCTGAATGGTCTGAGGACGAAGCTTGAAATCACCAAGGATCTCTGACAGCTGGATCCATCTGTGGGTGAGGGTTGCATCAGGATTGTGCAACTGCCTCATCGTCCATGTTGGTCTCGTTGGCTCCTGTGGCTTATCCTGGTGTCTATATCCTTCCTCAGATCTCGATATCTTTCCACTGGCTGCTGGTCTCCGCGGCTGCTCTTGTTGGAAATACGAGCCCACGGCGAGCCATTATGCAATAAATGTTATTGCAATTCACTCCTTAATCTGAAATAAAGAATACATAATTTGCATAATAGGTCCCTTAGTACAATTAGGGTTATGTACCATGGCCATCTTAATGATCATACAACTGTTGATTTTGTTATTGAATCATAGAGGCTGGTGCCTAGATGAATATCTAAAGAGTTAGATTGAGGACTCATCAAGCACCATCAAATGATTGTTAAGAGATGATCTCCAGCCTGAGAAGGAGATGGAAATCCTTTCTCTAAAAGCTGATATCTGACCGATCTCTTGATGCAGGTCCTCTGCATAGGAATAGAGATTCGGAGGTGTCAGACTAGTTAGGTCAAAGAGTTGACTTAACGAGATCGAGATAACCAAAGTCCTATATCGTATGCTGTCATGATATAGGCACGCATCCTCTGACCAGAGACAGATGTGTTACTATATGTCTGAGTATGTACATTTGGCAGACCAATAGGTTGATGACCTAATCAAGGTCTATACACCGGCGCGCTGGTGTGCATATAAGGGCATATGAGTAATACGATCTCTCAAAGGGATCATACAGGTTCACTACTGAACCGGAAGACATAAGATCACTCATGAGATATTGGGAAGAATCAAATTCCGTGCGCACGGTCGTCTTGCTTTGGAAGCTTGACTGAATTTGTTGGTTTGATATATACTTTTGGAAAGTATATGATAAAGACCTAGGTATGATATATGCTTTTGGAAAGTATATGATCGATACCGACTCCCAATGATCGAATGAGAAACTTACTGATAAAACCATGAAGTAGACAGTGTAAAGATGATCTAATACTTCGGGTTTATTCTGAGTCTTCCAGTATGCAGGATGTACAGGTATTGGGAATACCTGAGGGTGATGTGATCATAAACGATTGTATAACCATGACGCTTCCATTCCTAGGGAGTGATGAAACGGGTCTGGATTTTAGTGACTCCTCTCAGTAGAGAAGTAACCTAATCTTAGTCCAAATATTGGACATTGATCTGAATGTGATTCAGATCCAATGAGAAGATTAGATTTACGGTCTTGATTTAATCAAGCATCTATGGGAGGCCCGAGATCTAGATTTGAGATGAGATCTCAATATCCAAGTCACTATACGTGGAACAATACAATCGCCCTGTCCTTATCTCCAAGTATCTGCGGAGAAAGCGCATTATCCTTGAAGGAGTTCATGGATAATTCTATTGTTGATGTATATATCCGAGCATTGAGAAAATGGATAATTAAATGTGATTTAATTATCATGAGTAATATGAATTTGATTCATATTATAAAGAGAGTTATCTAAGATAATTGAATATGATTTAATTATCAAAGATGTTAATAATGTGAATATGATTAATATTATTTGAACACATGAGATAAAGAGATCAAAGATGATTAAATATGATTTAATCATCATGGATAAGAATAACGTGGATAACAATATCCAATTATTCATAATATATTATAAATGTGACTTATAATGTATTAGAGAGAGCTAATTATAATTTATATGTGTTGATTAATTATTATGTGTATTGGATACACATTGTGTAATTAATTGACAATGTATATTATATATTGTTTTGGGTTGTGAATTTGATTCACAATTTTTCCATGGCAAGATTGCAATATTCTCAAATATAATTGTGAATTATTTTTGAAGAATAAAACCCAACAAAAGTTATTGGAAATAAATAAAGAGAGAATTTCCATGGAGATATGCAATCTCATGAATTATCATAAGATTGCCCTCCATTAGGAAAGGGGTGGGCGGCACCCATGCCCTATTTGGAATGGGTGGCCGTCCACCATGTTATACATGGAATTGTAATCTCCATGTATGTATTCTCTCCTTATTTATTGGTTTGATTTAGGACTAATTTATATTTGATTTTGTCAAATATATTTTAACCTAAATTTGTTGGTTTTACCAACAACAATCTTGACCATTGGATTGACATAAATCAATCTCATCCATTGATTTTATATGTCCCATGGATTGAGATCCATGGATCCCAAAACCCTATAAATAGAGAGGCATACCCATGCTCTCTCCTTACACATAATGCTTGAGAAGCATCTCTCTCTCTCTCTCTCTCTCTCTCTCTTTCTCTCTAGGCGTCAGCCCTCTCTCTCCCTCTCATGGCCGTCCACCATGGATGCTATGGAGAGGTTCTTCATCGCCGCAGCATCGTTGTTATGCTGCCCGATCGTCTGCTCGTGGATCTCTGTCTCCTTCGGTGCGCCTCACTCGTGAAGAAGACGACGGATCTCGTGTGTCGATCAGGAGATCCGCTGCTTGGATCATCAACATGGATTGCGAGAAGCACGCGGTTCATCCCCGCGCTCGCAAGCGTCTCCTCCGTCGGATCGGACTTGAGACAGGAGGTCTCATCGTTTAGAGACTTGATCGCAACCACGCTTCAAGAGGTAACCCTAATACTTGTTTATGGTTTAGACGAAACGATCCGAGAAGTGTTCTTGGATCATGTGGTTTCGTCACATAAAAAAATTTTAAATTCCGCTGCATCGAGCAACTAGTCCCACTAGTCGCTCCTCGTCGTATTCGATACGACGCACACGCTTCCGTGATGCGCTTGAGGATTTTACCATATCCTTCAAGTGATATCAGAGCCAGGTTGACGGTTTTGAATATGATTCGAAAAACCGAGGACGACTTGGGTTCGTTTAGGTCGCGAAAGTTTTTATTGCATTTGATTTCGCAGATCTGTTTAGTAAAGCACTGTTTAAATTGTTTAAACACGAATTTAATACTTGGTTTTTGTTCCCCATTAAATAAGGAAACCATAGGATCTGAGTTTGCGTAAATCGGATTTCGTATGCTCAAGATATGGTTGTTTTATTGAACATGTATGCACTGTTGCGGGAACTGTAGATCTGAACGTGATTA
The DNA here is from genome assembly GCA_037367405.1 of Ottelia alismoides. Classification (NCBI taxonomy): domain Eukaryota; kingdom Viridiplantae; phylum Streptophyta; class Magnoliopsida; order Alismatales; family Hydrocharitaceae; genus Ottelia; species Ottelia alismoides. The sequence continues at coordinate 201,981 of JAZKJV010002086.1, forward strand.
AAATGTTAATTACTGTTTACTTGCCTCGAAATGCGTGAAACATCACTTGAGTTCTATCCTAAATCAAATTAGCAATCTATAAAAATTTATTTTGTCTAATTTGGATTTAATATGATTGAGATATGCTAATTTTAGTAAGTAGGGGTCACTGCTGAAATTACATTCCTAATCTAGAACCAAATGATTGTCAATTAGTGAAATTAATTGTTAATTTCGTGAAATAATCTTGAAAAATATTTGTGAAATATTGGAAGATGATTATTTACCTAATTGACTTGGCCTCAACCAATTAATTGATTAAGATGTGATCTAAATCATAATTGGTAACCACAATCTTCAAACTTGATGCTTGAATAGGACTTGGGAATTTGTGTAGCAAATTTCCTTATAATCAAAAATGTTTTGATTATTACTATATGGTACAATTTCGGTTGAAGAACCGATGATCATCTCAAGTACAAATTAATCAATTTGGCATTATCCTTTCCTGAGGTGGATATGGTGTCTAGTCGGGGATCGCTGGGGTAGCGGGTTGCAACGTATGCGGTCCGTCCCACTCCCGTCGGTACTGGCCATGACAGCGGGTAGGGCCGGGATAATGTCCGAGGGATTAAGATGTATTTTTCTAATTATTAAAATACGAATTAATACGTACTTTGAGAATAATACCATATATATTCAAGTAAGACATTCAAGTTTGATTGATTGAATTGGATTGATAATTAATTTAATATGATTGAATTAATTACGTCCAATTAGAATACTCTAATATGATTAGAGTTAATAATTCCCTTGGAAGAATTAATTACATGAATATGATTCATGTTAATTAATTAGAATTTGAATAAGAGATGGAGAATCACATAAGTGACATCCATGGTCTCCCGTCAAGGCGAAGAGTTTCGTTGCTAGATATTATGTGTAGGAGATGCCTGTCCGAAGTGACAACTCCTGCATATGATCCATTTGGATCAGGCTCGTCGCTTCTCGAAAGAGTAAGGACGTATGCGTAGTGACCCCAATATCGAGTCCTCATATTATTGGGGCGATATTGGATTGCGCATAGCGAGTTGTATTCCTGTTGATGGTTGGTTCAATTAATGACGGGTCAACATTGCCTTAGGGGTGGTGGGCCTGGGTGTTAAAGACCGAATTGGGAGATGCAAGTTGAACTTGCAAGGCGGAATGTGTTCCCGCTTCTTTTTATCCGAGTTGTAAGTTCTCATATTATTGGGATGCAACAAAGATAAGGAAGGAGATCCCAGATCTTGCTTGAGATATAATGGTAAGTATATCTCTTACATTGAAAGTGATTAAGGGAATGAATTTTCATTGTTGACATGGCAAGACAACTTTGATAAAAAAATTCCTAAATCAAAGTAAATTAATTATTTATATATATTTATGCAAATTTCTTATTTCAGATAATACTTCATTAAACCCACTCAATATCCAGTAAAATATCATGGATTGGACCCTTTGATCCAGATATTATACTTGCAATTGGACACATAATGTATGTGGTTGCAATGTGCAAGTTTCCTCATAATAATGAGGAATGATAATTAAATAAGACAATAGGACTAAAACCCTAGGGTTTGTATGTCTCTATAAGTCTTGATCTCATCGAATGTACTTTTGAAGTGACATGTCGATAATGATCGTAATTATCATATAATCCTTATAAAATCTAAGAAGATGTTATGGCATACATATGTGCTCTCGACATATAATCATGAATGACATGGTTCTCTGCATTATGCAGAATGGTGGCTCTATAGGAGATGATGTATTCAAATTGTTTGAGTACCTACCTGAACCTAAGTTTTAAGAGTTTAAATGGATGTAGATACGATGAGTGTCATCATTCTACTACCTTTGCTCTGGTCATTCCTGAAGCTTCATAATATTCATATTGTATGAATTGAATAAAGCATGTATAAATGTTGAAATTCTCTTATATTGAAATTTTTTGATTTTAACATAAGAGTTCCTCTGTCTTGAGCAATGGTTGCTTATAGATAAAGGGAGCGCAGTGGAAGCATGGGTTGGACCCAAGTAAGAAGTATAGTCAAAAGAGTTGAATGTACTTCTGTGACTTCCATGTAACATCCAAAGAGTTGGATGAATGCCAATACTGCAATAAGTTGATGTGTTGATAGTATGACTATCATACCTATCTAGAATCCTTAGAGAAGGAATCGGATAGTACATCAGAATAATCTACTTATAATCATTGAAATTGACTTACTTATTTGATAATATAAAGTCTAATAATTGTATCTCAATCTTCTAATGACACTTGCAATTGGTTGCATATGTATTAGAATATTAGAGATCTGATCTTAAGGTTTAATGGTCATCTAAGTTGGAATTGATGCAATTGTTGCAACAATTTCCACCTGATGAATATGCTTCATAATTTCAGTGGGAGTCCTTAATCTTAGAGAATGTCTCTATGACCTAGATATTAGATTACACTCATTATTTATTTCCAAATGTTGGAAATAAACATGAATTTTGTGATAAATCTATCATAAAGAGTTATGATGGAGATATTTCAGATAGTGATCTAAAATCTTATGGACTCTACTAAATTAGAAAATTAATGAATGGTTCATTAAGATTTCTAATGCTGAAAAATAAACCATTAAAGATCAATAGGAGGATGAAGATCATTTGATAATGATCTAGCATCATGTTTTGGACATATGTCTGTTGATGTGATCAATAGACTGATAAGAGATGAAACTTTAGATTGTCTAAAGGTTCAAATCTTACATACTTGTGAATACTGTATTCAAAAGTAGAAATGTTCAATACACCCTTCTTTAGGAAAGGTGTAAGATGTCAAGGTATTCAGGATCTCATACATATTGATGTATGTGAATCATCTATATAATAGTAAACATTATGGATATGTGATATCTATTGATGATTGTATGATATGAGATTTCTTCTCTTCATCTAAGAAACCTTTGAAATGTTCAAAGATTTCACAATTTTGGTTTAGAACCAAAGTTTGAAGGAAGATGAAATGAATTTAATCTAACCAAGGTAGCTTGTACCTATTAGATGAATTCAATAAATACCTTATGGAGATATGAATAGCATTCCTATCTCAATCCTCCTAATGGACCTTAACTCAATAAAGTTGTAGGGAGATACAATTGATCATGTGTGACATGATTTGATCAATGATTAATCTTAGCATAATTATCTCTTAGTTCCAAGTATATATATATATATATGTGGTAGAGACTACATTATATATCCTTAATAAAGGTTCCATGTGATTAAGTTGGAATCTAGCACCAGAGAGTGCTACTTCGTTAGGAAATTAAAGGATGGTATTGGATACCTACTTTATGACCTTGAGATTCTTAAAAGATCTCATCTTTGAGAATATGATTCTTATAGGATGACTCTCTTGAGAATCAAGATGAAAATGAAGTAAAGGAACTCATTTAAATGAGGCTCCTGAAATCGGAAACAAAAATAGATAATTAAAGATGAGACACTAATACCTCTTCAAATGAGTTTGAGGATGGATTCCATGTGTCAGAGAAATCTGACTATAATCGGACTTCATGTGATGAAGCTCCTAAGGATCATGACATGGAAAGATGGATGTTAGCAATAAAAGTCTAATGTAGACTTCATATACAAGTGTTGTATATGGACCCTCGAGGATCCACCTATATGGGTAAGACCCATTAAGGTGTAAATGGATCTTCAAGAGAAAGAGGGAACCTGATGAGAAGGTAGAGAACTTCAAAGCATGGTTCGTAGCCATGAGCTGCAAACCGAAGAGAAGACATCGCTTGCGATGAGACTTGCTCTCCAGTGACCTTGCTTTAATCCATCAGAATATTGCTAACTATAGCTACACAACTTGACTATGATATCTTCATGATGTGAGTCAAGATTGCATTCCTCTATGAATTCCTCTCTGAGGATATTCACATGAAGTAGCCCCAGGGCTTTATGGTTGAGGAAATCAAGGTGTGTAAGCCAAAGAACTCCATCTTTGGACTCAAATAAGCTTCTTGTAGTTGGAACATAAGATTTAATGAAATTATAAATGTTATGATTTCAGATAGAATCTTGATGAACCATGTGAAGCTTAGTGGGAGTGCCAATGTGTTCATCGTGCTAAATGTAGATATTGTTCTAATCATTTGGAACGATATAAGGATAATAATAAGTGTTTTATGATTTGGTTGTTTCACACCTTGAGATATGATCTCAAGAATACCTCTTAGATCTTAATTCTGAAATCATTCAGAGGCAAAGAGAAGAGGATATTGGGACCAACACATTAGTAGTACACCTTGGACTTATTCCATTTTCTGGAAAATTACAAGAAAGGCTTCCTTCCCTTAAGATGTGGTACTGACCTATCTAAAGGGATAGCACCTCAAAGAGTTGAGGAAGTAAATGCTAGGACTGATTGCACTTATGCATCAGTTACGAGAAGCTGAAGTGTATGCTGGATGTGTACAAAAGCCATATGTCTGCCATGCAGTGGGAGTAGTAAACTGTTACTAATCCTACTCTGGAAATAAAACACTTAGTTGCAGTAATAACAATATCTTCAAAAGATGATGAAACTTAGAGATAGTGATCTCAAAGTCTTATCTTCAAAAGTTTAAGACCTTATAGATAGTGATCTATAAGGGTCTTAACTTTAGATACCTTAGGAGATAGAAATCTCCAGGAATGAAGGTATTTTAATAAGGATTATGGTAATACTGGTTATAATAATTAAACGAGCTAAAGTGTCAAGGACACTATGACAAAATTGAGTATTGGTTGCATAAGATGCAACATTCGCATCGGATGCGAGCACTGTTACTAGGGATATGCAAGTGCCGTAAAAGGACTTGGCGCAGTCTCTTGGGAACAGAGTGACTGATCGGCTTACCTAGCTATTTTCTAAATAGCCTATGATTGTCACATGAGTGTGGGTATAAATGATTAGCCCACGGCTCTTTAGGCTAGTGGGAGATTGTTGGAAATGCGAGCCCACGGCGAGCCATTATGCAATAAATGTTATTGCAATTCACTCCTTAATATGAAATAAAGAATACATAATTTGCATAATAGGTCCCTTAGTACAATTAGGGTTATGTACCATGGCCATCTTAATGATCATACATCTGTTGATTTCATTATTGAATCATAGAGGCTGGTGCTTGGATGAATATCTAAAGAGTTAGATTGAGGACTCATCAAGCACCATCAAATGATTGTTAAGAGATGATCTCCCGCCTGAGAAGGAGATGGCAATCCTTTCTCCAAAAGCTGATATCTGACCGACCTCTTGATGCTAGTCCTCTGCATATGAATAGAGATTCGGAGGTGTTAGACTAGTTAGGTCAAAGAGTTGACTTAACGAGATCGAGATAACAAAAGTCCTATATCGTATGCTGTCATGATATAGGCACGCATCCTCTGACCAGAGACAGATGTGTTACTATATGTCTGAGTATGTACATTTGGCAGACCAATAGGTTGATGACCTAATCAAGGTCTATACACCGGCGCGCTAGTGTGCATATAAGGGCATATGAGTAATACGATCTCTCAAAGGGATCATACAGGTTCACTACTGAACCGGAAGACATGAGCTCACTCATGAGATACTGGGAAGAATCAAATTCCGTACGCACGGTCGTCTTGCTTTGGAAGATTGACTGAATTTGTTGGTTTGATATATACTTTTGGAAAGTATATGATCAAGACCTAGGTATGATATATGCTTTTGGAAAGTACATGATCGATACCGACTCCCAATGATCGAATGAGAAACTTACTGATAAAACCATGAAGTAAACAGTGTAAAGATGATCTAATACTTCGGGTTTATTCTGAGTCTTCCAGTATGCATGATGTACATGTATTGGGAATACCTGAGGGTGATGTGATCATAAACGATTGTATAACCATGACGCTTCCATTCCTAGGGAGTGATGAAACGGGTCTGGATTTTAGTGACTCCTCTCAGTAGAGAAGTAACCTAATCTTAGTCCAAATATTGGACATTGATCTGAATGTGATTCAGATCCAATGAGAAGATTAGATTTACGGTCTTATTTTAATCAAGCATCTATGGGAGGCCCGAGATCTGGATTTGAGATGTGATCCCAATATCCAAGTCACTATACGTGGAACAATACAATCGCCCTGTCCTTATCTCCAAGTATCTGCGGAGAAAGCGCATTATCCTTGAAGGAGTTCATGGATAATTCTATTGTTGATGTATATATCCGAGCATTGAGAAAATGGATAATTAAATGTGATTTAATTATCACGAGTAATATGAATTTGATTCATATTATAAAGAGAGTTATCTAAGATAATTGAATATGATTTAATTATCAAAGATGTGAATAATGTGAATATGATTCATATTATTTGAACACATGAGATAAAGAGATCCAAGATGATTAAATATGATTTAATCATCATGGATAAAAATAACGTGGATAACAATATCCAATTATTCATAATATATTATAAATTTGATTTATAATGTATTAGAGAGATCTAATTATAATTTATGTGTTGATTAATTATTATGTGTATTGGATACACATTGTGTAATTAATTGACAATGTATATTATATATTGTTTTGGGTTGTGAATTTGATTCACAATTTTTCCATGGCAAGATTGCAATATTCTCAAATGTAATTGTGAATTATTTTTGAAGAATAAAACCCAACAAAAGTTGTTGGAAATAAATAAAGAGAGAATTTCCATGGAGATATGCAATCTTATGAATTATCATGAGATTGCCCTCCATTAGGAAAGGGGTGGGCGGCACCCATGCCCTATTTGGAATGGGTGGCCGTCCACCATGTTATACATGGAATTGTAATCTCCATGTATGTATTCTCTCCTTATTTATTGGTTCGATTTAGGACTAATTTATATTTGATTTTTTCAAATATATTTTAACCTAAATTTGTTGGTTTTACCAACAACAATCTTGACCATTGGATTGACATAAATCAATCTCATCCATTGATTTTATATATCCCATGGATTGAGATCCATGGATCCCAAAACCCTATAAATAGAGAGGCATACCCATGCTCTCTCCTTACACATAATGCTTGAGAAGCATCTCTCTCTCTCTCTCTCTCTCTCTCTCTCTCTCTTTCTCTCTAGGCGTCAGCCCTCTCTCTCCCTCTCATGGCCGTCCACCATGGATGCTATGGAGAAGTTCTTCATCACCGCAGCATCGTCGTTATGCTGCCCGATCGTCTGCTCGTGGATCTCCGTCTCCTTCGGTGCGCTTCGCTCGTGAAGAAGACGACGGATCTCGTGTGTCGAGATCAGGAGATCCGCCGCTTGGATCATCAACATGGATTGCGAGAAGCACGCGGTTCATCCCCGCGCCCGCAAGCGTCTCCTCCGTCGGATCGGACTTGAGACAGGAGGTCTCTTCGTTTAGAGACTTGATCGCAACCACGCTTCAAGAGGTAACCCTAATACTTGTTTGTGGTTTAGACGAAACGATCCGAGAAGTGTTTTTGGATCCTGTGGTTTCGTCACATAAAAAATTTTTAAATTCCGCTGCATCGAGCAACTAGTCCGACTAGTCGCTCCTCGTCGTATTCGATACGACGCACACGCTTCCGTGATGCGCTTGAGGATTTTACCATATCCTTCAGCTCTCTCTCAGCTCTCACCTGCGTGAGTTCTCTCCTCACCTCTACCATGAAAGCTCCATGGTCTCGAATCTAACGGTGCATCTAGGGAAGCAAGTAATGTCTTGTTGATGGCGACCTGGTCTAATATGAACGTTGATCTTTGTGACTGCTCATCAGTCCGTTGCTCGCTGCTGGCCATATCTTCGATCTTTACAAAGGCAAAAGAAGCTAGATCAGGTACTGTCAAGTAAATGTGATAGTTGTGCTGGCCTCTGAACCGGTACCTCAGGTGTGGAAGAAGGGTGGTCGAGGGGGAATAAAGTGGAGGCGAATCCAGGTTCAGAGAGTGGGTCTAGCCTCTTTGAAGCTGCCCTAGATGAACGGGGAGGAGTATTGGAACGCGATGCTGCCAAAGGTAGCCTAGAGGATTTATGAAGAGTGGATCTAGGACACAAACAATATGAGAAATCAAACCCCAAATTCATCTACTCAACGCAAGCTGATGGCCGTGAAAGCTTGGTGGTTAATCTTGTCAAATTTTATTTAGGTGATAAGTCAATCTATTAGAGTAGTTAAGCGAGCTCTTAGGAGCCCAATTCTCCCAAGAGACTGTCTCGAATTCTCACAATCAGTTTTTCCCAGCCAGTATGGGATGCAGACCGTTTACTGGATACCCGATCTACCCAATCTGCTAAGGAAGTCCGGGACCTATTAGAGGCTACCTAGTGAAATCCTCACCGGAGAACAACTAATCATAAGAACCAGTTGTTTGAAGAGAGATTAAGCGTGGCTCTATCCTAGTGTGCATGGATCTCTCTCGCTGTAGATAAATCAAACAAGGAGGGGGTGACTCTTCCCAAAACAAACATTTTTATGTGAGGTTCAGTTTTAGGTCAAGTTTCTTTAGCAGTCCCAAATTTTAGTGGTTGTCACTTTTTATGTATTTTTTTGAAATAATACAATGCCTAACGAATTTTCCAATTTCCTTGGTTATTTTGTGTCCAATAAAACTGGGGGAGGAAGATGGAAAATCCGATGCACGATCAAAGACAATGATGCATGCAGAGATAAAATGCGTACCTTGCTCCAGCATTCTACATGCAGGGTGATCTGCACATAAAATAAATACAGAAATAAAACTACCTATATGATGTATGGGGAAATCATCCTTTGATGAGCAACTTCTGTTAGCGTGAAGAACGATAATTAACTAATTAGATAAAAGACCTCAGTCCAGTCTTGGGAATCGCTCGGTGCCAGCCACAACGTGTCCTACTAGCACTGTATGTGACTCCTCACGATGCGTGGTCTCTTAACTACTTCAATTAACTTTTTATATTTATTTTATCCAAGTCTAATTATGTTCTATAGGAATAGATAAGATATTAAGGTGTTTGGACCTAGCTAATTATGAGCTCAAACTAATAGAAATCATAAATCTAAGGGCCAAATCCTCAGGAATTAAATAGAAATAAAATAGAAAAATCTCAAAAAACCATGGTGAGGTTTCCTGAGTACACCGACTCGGTGAAACAGACACTGAATTAACCAAGAGTCCAAATAGAGTCCTGATTCCACAATTATTACAATAATAATTTTTATGAAAATAAAACAATCTATCTACTATAATAGTCTTCTCTCCTCCTCTGCTCCTCCTTGGATACATGATCCTCCAAAAGCGAATCAGCTCGTCCCTCAGGCGATTCCTCGCACAAAAGGTGAACAGAAGAATATCAGAAAGCAATTATAACAGATAGACACAAAAAATAATCAAAAGATGAAATCTAACTACTAAGTTGTGCTCTCCAGAAATGATGCCATTCTGATGAATGATCAAGCAACTCGGATTCAGTAAGAAATAATTGAATGTCATTATGACCCAAATCACTTGGCACAATCAACGATTAAAATAAACCACTCAAGAAAATCAAGCAATCAATGTAAGCGGTCTGCTATTTCTATTTTATTTATCTGGTATGCGGATCAAGGTCGAACACAAGGAGCACGATTTAAAAACTAAGTAGTGAGATCTCTAAAAAAATTTTTAGTGGTTTTTAATTTTTCAAAATTTTAATTTTAATAAAATATAAACAAGCACACAAGGTGAAATACACATACAAAACTATTTGTATTTTTCAAAATAGTAAAAATGCTCAGAAAATTATAGAGAAAATATTTCCGAGTTTTATAGCTTTAAAATGTTTTTAATAATTTTTTGGGGTTTTTAAATGTTTTTGTGATTTTCTAAAAATCAGACAGCGATCAAAATGCAAAACAGTGCATAAACAAGACTAATTTGCATATTAAAAATGCTTAAATGCCTAAAGTTCTTGGATGGTATTTTTATATAAAATACAAATTAAAACCTTCAAATAGAATCTGTAAACACAATTTTAGGATTTTTCTTTGATTTTATCCAATTTTTATAAGTTTTTGCGTGTTTTGTGATTTTTAGGGCTTTTACAAGGGGTCTCAAACAAAATTGATAGTACAGTTAAAACACAACAAAAGACCAGTACACAAAATTTTATGGAAGTTTTCAAGAATTTTTCAAATGCTTATTATTTTCAAAGATAAATAGGACACATTTTAGGGGGTTTTCAATTTTTAATAATATAAAATGCAAGAAAATTAACAAATAAAAATTACCATAAATATTACACATTAGTAGGAGCTATTGTAATTTTAGAGTCAATTTACTATTTATTTCATTCAATAAAAGACAAGGAGTTAAATACAGTTTACACATGGACCCAAACGTAAATAAATTAAGTTTCAAGGCTAAATTATAATACAACATAAAAAGCTCGAGGTCTAATGATGCAAATTATCCGCTCAGCTCATGCTTAGCACGTGGTCCAAACTCATATGGGTATAAATGCAAATCTCAAAACATGAATTTCATTCCATAATAGATAAAGAGTTTAGGATAAAAGTGGAAAATAACCTCACAAACACATGGGGATACACGTGACCCAGACTCAGCTGGAGTAAAGTGCAATTCATAAAAGCATAAGGGTGTACCTGCAAAAGTTTTATTGTACTTAACGAAAAAGACATAAAAGAGAAGGAGAAAAAGTGAAATATACCCAACAGGGGCATGCGGTGCACTCGTGATGGCTTTCTGATGTATGATCTGATGACTGTTGGTGGGGCAGATCCGACAGCTCAGCTTTTATCGATGACATGCGATCGTATATGCGGTGTCGGGTTTTTGATCTAAAGGCTCAGAAAGCTACAATGTCGGTCTGCTCTGATTTTATTTGGCAAGGAGCTGCTCATCCGACGATAGGAAGAAGGTATGCGAGAACAACTCGTTGGGGAGACCCACGATATCTGGAGATCAGGTAGTCAGATCGAATCTCCCAGGGGTCCGGCACCATCATGAAGCTCCTCGCATTGACCATGATGCTTGGATGGCGGGGTTGACGGCTAGATGGTCCAAACAAAGGTGCTTCACCTGGAGTTGGTCTGCCAGCGTAGCTGGGGTTCCAAATGGGTCTACTCATGCACACCTACACTTGCAAAGAGTAGAGCGACTCGGAGGGGTCTCTCCGGTCAGGTTATTGCTTCGGTAACATAAAGAAGCGGACGGGGAGTGGGGCTCGACATTCGATGGGAATGGAGATGGAGGAAGGAGGTCTCGACCTTAATCTCGCTCTGTGAGCTAGCCTAAGGGGTAAAGGTTGTGTAGAGAGGATGATCGCGAGTCGCAATCTCGATCTGTGTGGATGAAGGTGGGTAACAGGGCTCCGACTAACAGGTCAGAGCTGCGGAACGGGTAGTGATGATGAAATGGAAAGATGAATCAAAACGAAAGGTAAGGGCGATATGAAGGATACTTGAGGCTTCTGAAGAGTTCTTTTCTCAGCTACGTCAAGCAGAGATGGATGGTAGGGTTATGGCCTCTACCTAGCTGTGGAAGGTTGGGAGGCTTCACGTGGTGGAGCTCTGATCATGTTGTCAGCTACGAGCCTCCAGGCATCTCCGATGAGTCCTGAGCTACTCCTCAGATGGCTATCACTTCACTGAAGGTAGCTAGGAGGGAAAGGTGGTACAAGGGACTAGCTGAGGAGCTGGAGGAGCGGAAGAGAGAACATATAGGATGCTCAAGGGTTTGAAAAGATCGTTAGGTGGAGAGAAACCCTAGGCATATCCGATTGCACCAAGGGATCCACGAGGATCCTAGGAGAGTAATCGGGTGGTAGAATCGAAGCAAAAGGAGGTCAGGTGCGATCGGGGAAAATTCGAGAAGAAGCTCCGACAATGTGATGGAAGACTCGAACCGGTGATGAATCTCCATCTCATCACCTTTATTCTATCATTTTGGCCTTAAAAACCCTAGTAAATGCGTGTAAATACCCTTAATTCGTGCATTTTAGCATTCATGCATTGTTGCATAAATAGTATATAAAATACTATTTTTATTGTCAAAATTATAGAACAAAGAAAAGAAAAGAAAAAGAATAAATTATTGAAGATATTTTATGATTCTAAACTCCGAGACCTAGGCATCTTGATGACCACGTCAACAAGGAATAAAGTAGGGAGAGATATGGGCCAGAATACATTAAAATGCCTTTTATTTATTCATTTATTATTCATTTTGGGATCTATTTTTAGTTTCACTTTTTATACCTAAAATAAAGTAACTTTGAATATAAAAGTGGTAGATAATTAAATACATAAAAAATACGAAATTGAGTTTACATAAAAATAATATACAGTGTACAAGTTATACTCAGAATAAGTTTCCAAAATTCCAACTTCCCAGACCCATATCTCTCAAATAAAAACACAAAATCAAAATAACCTTTATGTGTATACAACTTTTAATACGCTATTTAATGAAGGTAGTTTCATTTTTTTGGAGTTAAGATGTGAAAGTTAGGTTTTGGACCCCTATTGTATAGTTTACTCGATTAAAATATTTATTTTATTTATTATTCATTATTTTTACAATTATATATTTTTATAATTTTGTAAATATTATTTATAGTATATAAACATATTAAAGCTAAAATAAAACAAGAACTAAGACATGAAAATAAAATATGTAAAGAAACTATATTGATGAATTACCTATATCTATACATATATAATAAATACATCTAATTATTTAAGTGTATATATTATATCTGAAAAATATAATAAAAATATATTTAAGTATATAAAAATAAGTTATAAAAATATAAAATAATAAATTAATATAATAAAATAAAAAATACAAAATAAAAATAAAAGACTTAAATATATAGATGAATATACCTATATATAACCCCAAAAAAGAAACTCTTAATTATAATACCCTAAAAAATAAATAAAAATCATAATAAAATACATGAAAATTAATAAATTTTTTATTTAATAAATTATAATTAATAAATTCATTTATTTTTTTAATTGAATTTTCAGATAATTTTGGGTAGAGTTTTTTTACTAGTTGGTCCACGTGGACCAACCAGCTCTCTCCGCCTGTTGGCCTTGATCAACTCTATGACCGGGGTCTGTAGATTCTGACACCTAGCGATTAGGTCCTATTATCGATTTTTTCCTGATTGCATCTGATGAATACTCATTCATCACTCTTTATTCTTATATTTTAGCTACAAAAACCTTTGCAAATGCATGTAGATATGTGTAAATACAAATAATTACCAAAAGCATGCATTGTGTAAAAATATATAATTAGCATGTTTTTGTGCAAAAATAAAAGTATAAAGAGTAAAAAGAAAAAGAGGGAAATATTAGAATAAATATTGAGCAACCTAACCCAAGGGAGGGCTCAGCATGGGCCTGACCGCATAAAAGCCAAAGTAGAGGGAGATAGGGGCTCATGTGTGTAAATATTTATGTAAATAAATAAAAGTATTTTCCTCACAAAAATAGACTCAAATTGGTTTGCAAATATTTGTACATATTTATAGATATAAAAACAAGATAAAAATAGAGAAATTAAAAAGAAACTAAAAACATCACTCATTGGTGTATATAGACCATCCATACATATTTATTTAGCCTTATAAATAAACAAAATTAATTTCCAAAATTTTTGTAAATATTCTACATTATATAGTGTAAATAAATAAAATAAAAAATGTAAAACAAAAACGAAATAAAAATAACAAAATTAAAAACACAAAAATATATTGTAAATATACTATGTATATAATTATACATATGTATTTATTTCACTTATGTATATAAATAATAAAAAAATTAAATAAAAATGTCTTCTTATTCCTCATTTTATAATATAAATAAATAAAATATAAAATGGGAATAAAATTGTACAAAAATAAGAAATTAAAAATAAAAAATCAAAAACCTACATAGTGTACATATACCTATATATAGCTATATAATGTATATACCTTATTTTTATTTCGAAAAATTAATTAAAATCACTAAAAAATAGAAAAAAATAAAATAAAAATATTTCATGTTTTAAGTCTTTATTAATTCGATCTTTTCTACCCTAAAATAAATAAACAAACAAATAAAGCTTGGCGGCTTCTGATTGGTCCACGGGGGTTTGTTGACCCCGGTCAACTTCCCTCGCGGACCCTCTTCCTCGCGGATCTGGGTGGAAGACCCGATTTCTCCATTTATCCCCCACCTGATCCGACACCCATTTCATTTAACCCCGGGCTCCGAATGATCTTTGAACGTCCAGGACCCTCGCCCGGGGTGGGTTTGATGGATCCGAGCTCCGCGCTACTCACCCGACCATCATCTTTCTGGATCTCCGAGCGTATATATTGTCATCACCGGCGACCTAATCTTCCATCTTTGGATCCCTTGCTCACCACCAAGGAGCTCCTCCGGAGTGCCTGAGTGACAGCTGAGCCCTCTGGAGTGGAAGCGAGGCACGAGCACCTAGGGAGCCACTGATCCGGTGGTTAGCTCCGCCCCCGCCGGGAGCGCGCTGAGCCTCGGGGAGTCGACGACCCTTGCAGGCAACGACCGGAAGCTTGCTGAGCTTCAGACCAGTCGAATGCACCCGCCAGGTAACCTTCTTACCCTGTAGATTAGCTTAGGTTTAGATTTTTTTCCGATTCCAGTAGGTTAGCTCCGCCACCTTCGCCTATCGACTCCGGCCACCCATTCATCCCTCCGATACCACCACCACGTCCACCAGACATCTCTCCACCTTCTCCGACCCTTCACCCCCCCTTGGCTCGCCCCGGAGCAGGGTATCGGCTCTCACCCTTCGCCGCTCGCCGGAGAGCCTCCATATCGCCTCATCTTTCACCTTCCGCCCACTCTGACGGGTCGAGGCAGTTTGCCCTCGACCCAGTTCTCTTCCTGTGCAGGTATCGAGCCCAGTCGACCTCATCTGGAGGTCGAGACTTCAGAGCACAGGAGCTCCCGTTCGTCCACGTAGCCGGAGCTCTCTGGAGCTCCTCGCTTTCATCGGAGTAGAGCATCAGGTGCGGAGCTTCACGGCGAAGCTTCCCCGCACCTCAGGAGCATCAGGCGAGGTCCACCGTGCACGCAGAGGGCCGGCGAAGCTCGCCGACCGCCAGTTCTTCCAGCAGCCTCGTCGACCGTCAGATCTTCCTCAGCGCCCCAATTGTCATCTGATCCATCCATCCTAGGCGGGGTGTCACCGTCCGATCATTCCGAGGATAGATCTGGACCATCCGCTTGGAGGAAGAGGCACCAACAAGCCTCCACCGTCAGATCGCCACGTGCCCTCTTCTCCTCCGTCGATCCACCAAGGGCTTAAACTCCAGAGCACCAGCACCGTCCGATCTCCACGTGGAGCGCCCTCAGACGTTCGATCAGGCCAGGGGTTTCAAGGTTAAGGCACCTTCGTTCTCGTTCGTTGGATCTGCCACGCGTCACACATCCGGCCATCGACATTAATAAAGGGTAAACTACGCTTAGCCCTTCTGTTTATTGCATTTCGTAGTTAGTGCTGTAAATACGTAATATAGTTGTTTAGTTTTTGGGATATTTGCATCGAGGACCCTGTGCTTAGTTTTATTTGCATTTATGCCCCTGTGTATGGTCTGACACGTGCATCGACACGTGAGTTTTTGGCTTATTTGCATATCATACCCCTGTAGTTCTGGATGTTAATGAATGAATGAAAGTTTGTGTTTATTTGCATTTATACCCCTATGCGTGAAACATTTGAGCATGTGCGTGATTTTTTGGGTTATTTGCAGATAAGCCCCTGGACTTTTGGTACTTGTTACCAAATAGCCCTCGGGACTTATTTTCATTACATTTGGGTCCCTGAGTGCCTCAGGCACGCGCGACGCGCGTGACTTCCTGGGTTAATTGCACCAGATCCCCCCAGACTTTCGGGTATTTGCACTTTGGTCCCTGTGCACTGTGCCCCTTCTTTATTTTTGAATAAAATAGCAAAATACCTCCAAATCCAACGAAAATTGGACACATGGCTGCCATGGTGTAAAATTTTCGAGGATTTTTTAGGACATTTTTGTTTTCATTTGATATTTTTAGAAAACCAAAAACATCTATTTTCTTCACTGTCTAACTTTAAAAATCACAAAAAATATTAAATAGTGTCTAAAAATTACAAAAAATTGTCTATTGTTTGTTTTGTTGTGTTAGATTTTCTAGCCAATTTTGGCTATTTTTCATTACTGAAAACCACTAAAAATTGAAAAACACTTAAAAACTTATAAAAATTCTAATAATTAAACCAAAAATCCAAAAATAATAATAGAGGTGCCTAAATTTTCCTTGTTTTATCTTCTTTACAAGAAAATTACCTCCCAGCTAATTTGGGGCCTTTAGATATTTTATTTAGGCCTTTTAGCTCGGCTGGACAATACCTTTCATTTCAGTCACTGTTTCATTTTTAGAAAATAAATAAACATCAGGAAAATCTCAAAAATTCACCAAAAACATTAAAAATTATAAAACACATAAAAATATTTTTGTTAGAATTTTTGGTTGATTTTGAGTGCATTTATCAAATCGTTGAAGTGTGACGTTTCTTTGCTTTTATTATTTTCTTAACATATTAAAAATTCAAAAAAAATATATATAAAAACCCTTAAAAACCACCAAAAATATCTTCTCTTCTCTGATTGACTACTTCGTAGGCCGCAAGGCCAATCCGTGCTCCTTGAGTTCGACCCTGGTCGCTATACCAGGTTAAATAAATATAATAAAAATATATTTAAGTATATAAAAATAAGTTATAAAAATATAAAATAATAAATTAATATAATAAAATAATAAAATACAAAATAAAAATAAAAGACTTAAATATATAGATGAATATACCTATATATAACCCCAAAAAAGAAACTCTTAATTATAATACCCTAAAAATTAATAAAAATCATAATAAAATACATGAAAATAATAAATATTTTTTATTTAATAAATTATAATTAATAAGTTCATTTATTATTTTTAATTGAATTTTCAGATAATTTTGGGTAGAGTTTTTTTACTAGTTGGTCCACGTGGACCAACCAGCTCTCTCCGCCTGTTGGCCTTGATCAACTCTCTGACCGGGGTCTGTAGATTCTGACACCTAGCGATTAGGTCCTATTATCGATTTTTCCTGATCGCATCTTTCACCAATCTACCTCGATTCCTTCTTGGGTTTTTCTCCTTGTGGATTGCTCTTACATATCGATTGATTTCCTCGGGGATTGAATTGCTGCATCGCCTGTTGCCCTTCAATCTTTGATCCATTTCATTCATATGTACAAAAAACACCTTCTTCCTCCATTTAGAACTGAATCCCATTTGGACTTGCATTGAGACTCTCTTTGTGCGCCTTGGATGGAGGTCGGTGACATGGATCTCTTAGGCCATCTGGAGCGAAGTCAGGCGGGTGTAGGTGCATTCAACCCCATCTCCGACTAGCCGTAGCAGTGAGGTTCCACCTCTTGTCTTCCTGCCATTGTCTTCTTCTTTTCTTACTTAACATTCATCTTTGGTCAAGTTTTTGCTTCTATTTTTTATATTTTGTGTGTGATTTACGGCTAATCACTCGCCGGAGCTCCGCTCTAGCCTCCACCTTCGTACACCGTACCCGATCGCACTACACCCAGCTGACCACCTCCACTTGCTTTCCCTGCCACTTCTTCACGCCCTTGCAGCTCCAGCTCCCCTCGATTCCCTCTGGATCGAGACCTTGCTCTCCCTCCGTCACCATTCACCAGAGAGACCCGTCCGCACCACCTTTCTCTCTATTCCACCAAATAAGGACCCCCAGGACCCTAGTTCGCTTGTGTGATTTGTACTTGTAGGACCTGGAGGCCAAACGACCCGCTTGGGGTCGATTTTGTAGAAAGCCTAGGTACCTGGAGCTCCATTTGGCTCCAAGATTCCCTATGTTGTTCGAGCTCAAAAATACCTCCAGAGGCCATCATCTGATGCGACAGATCTTGGGTTTCATTTTGGACCCACTTCGACTCGTCCAGGTGACCGGAGAGCTGCACTATGCTTGATTGAAGCTCGGAAGAACCATGGTTCTTCCCTGTTCTTCGAAGACCCGTCTCAGCCGTCCGATCACCCCCGTTCGTCCAAACTTCCAGATACCGTCAGATCCCCAGAAGCTTCAAATGTCGATCATCGCTGGTAGATCTAATCGTAGCTATCAACAGCAAAGCGACATCATGCGTTGTGGAGGAGCAACATGGTTAAGTCGGCGAAGCATCACCGTTGTATCGTGCCTATTTGAAGGGTATTTTGCAGTTTCCACCTCCATAATTTTTGTAATTAATATTTGGAACCTAATCATTTATTAATAATACTTATTTTGTATCATTTGCATTCAGACCCCCGTAAGTTTTTGTATTTGCATTTATTCTGCACCATGTCACCTCACATGACAACTCACCTGAGTGGTAATTTTGCAGGCAGGCCCGAATAATTTTGTATATTTCTTTCCAGTCCAGAAACATTTTGAGCACATTACTAGTTTTGGAAAATTACAAGTAGCCCCCTTACTTATTAGTAATTACTTTCTAGTCCCTACCAGCATGGCTAATATGTATCTACACACGAGCTTGGCAATTTTGTAGAAGACCCCGTGCGGGTTTTGGAAACTTTGTATTCAAGTAGTAATTTTTTTTGAAAATTGCATACTAGCCCCTGAACTTTATGCTATTTACATTTATCCCTTTGCTAGTAGTGTAGTTTCTCTTTGTTCCTTTTATTTATTTTAAATAGCAATTAAACTTGAAAAAACTCAAACAATAGCTGTAGACTCCTATTGCATTATACTTTCATGTATTATTTTTAATTTGAAATTATATGACTTTTTATTATTTATTAAAAATAAAAATTATCCTTTTCGTCCCTGTTCGCAATAGAAAACCCATAAAAATATAAATATTTTGAAAAATTCCCCCCAAATATTTTGTTTATTTATGTGTTTTTAACCTTTAGACCAAAAATCACTAAAAGTTTAAAGAAAACCTAAAAAATAGAAAAACACAAAATCTCTATAATAATCTGTAAAATTCTCAAAAATTGCAAAAAATGTGTTTTATGTTTCATTTTTTATTTATATTATTATATATATTTTAAAAATAATTTGGAGAAATTTTGATTCTATTTGATATTTTTAATCTCCATTTTAATCTCGGCTATTTATTTAAACCTTGATTTAAGGTATTTTTGACTTTAAAAATATATAAAAATTAGCAAAAATTCTAAAAAAATCATAAAACCATAAAAAGAATATTTGAAAACCTAAAAATATTTTATTACTCTATTTTGATTATTTTTGTCAGTGTTTATATCTACCTATAATGTATATATATCTTATATATGGCTTTAGATATCTATTAAAAGAAAAAGAAAATATAAAAATATAAAACATAAAAAGAATTATAAAATTAGAAAATAAAAAATAAAAATACAAAAATATAAAATTAAAAATAAAATAAAAATTTTAAAATAAAAACCCATAATAAGAAGAACATATAGACAAATACTTCATAATCATTTTGAGCATTTTTGCCAGATATATCTTGCTTGTTCGCTGTATTCGACCTCTACATGATTGCACACTATGCACATCCATTGTAGAGTTATAATAAAATTTAACTTCGCATTGCTTTTTATTGCTTAATTATTATTGTGGGTTAATTGTTGACTAATTGGGATTTCGTGAGTGGTCAACACAACGATTTTGTCTCCGCCTTGTGTGAGACATATTTTGACCCTCACAAAATATCGGTTATCAAATCTATACGTGAGCTTGGCAATATTGCAGCACACCCCTTGTGGGTTTGAATTTTTTATTAGGTCCGAAAAATTTGTATTCCGGCAGTAAACTTTTGTGAAAATTGTGCACCGGCTCCTGAACTTTATGCTATTTACATTTTTCCCTTGTTAGTAGTGTAATTTCTTTTTGTTTCTTTTATTAATTTTAAATAGCAACTAAACTCAAAAAAATCTCAAAAAATAGTTGTAGACTTTTGTTGCATTGTACTTTCACGCACTATTTTTAATTTCCTTTTAAGACTTTTTATTATTTATGAAAAATAAAAATTGTACTCTTAGCCCCAATTTGCAATAGAAAACCCATAAAAAATATAAAATATTTTGAAAATTCCCTAAAAAATATATTTTGTTTATTTAGGTGTTTTTAACCTTCAGAGTGAAAATCAGTAAAAATTATAGAAGAAAACTAAAAAATAAAAACCCTAAAAACCTCAATGAAAATTTATAAAATTCTCAAAATTCCAAAAATTCTATTTTTCATTTCAAATTTATTTATATTATTATGTATATTTTAAAATTAATTTGGAGAAAATTTGATTCTGTTTGTTATTTTTTATCTCCATTTTCATTTCAAATGTTCATTTAAACCATGATTTAGGGTATTTTTGGCTTTAAAAATATATAAAAATCAGGAAAAGTTCCTAAAAATCTTAAAAAATTGTAAAAAAATATTTGAAAACCCAAAAATATTATATTCCCCTATTGATTATTTTTATTAATATTTATATCTATTATGGCCTATATTGTATATATATATATATCCTATATATAGCTTTAGATATCTATTAAATGAAAAAGAAAAATATAAAAATATAAAATACAGAAAGAAAATATAAAAATCGAAACTAAAAATTAAAATAAAGAATATAAAACTAAAAATAAAACAAAAAAATTTTAAAATAAAAGGCCATAAAAGAAAAATATATATACACATACTTCACAATCATTTTTGAGCCTGTTTGATTGATCTATCCTGCTTGTTCCCTATGTTCGACCTCTACATGCTTGCACAATATACACATCCATTGTAGAGTTATAATAAATTTTAACTCTTCATTGTTTTTATTGCTTAAATATCATTGTGGTTAATTGTTGACTAATTGGGTTTTCGTGAGTGGTCCCCATAACAACTTTGTCTCTGACTTGTGTGAGACATATTTTAACCCTCGCAAAATCTCGATTATCACCTAACTAGGAGGAGACGCGGACTAGGGTCAACAATCTTACTTGGACCAATCAAAGATCAGAATTTACAATAATAAGAGGGTATTAAATACAAAATAGTAAATGATTTTAAAATAAAAAGTGTAAAAAATAAAAAATTTATTATTTTATTAACTATTTTATGTGATTTCTAATTATTTTGATGAAAAATATAGATAGGATATATACAATATTAAGTGTTATATACAGCCATACTATACCTATGTATTTTCATTATTTACAAAATTTATTTTTATTTTATATATTATTTATTTACAAAATAATTTAAGGAATACGAAATGATTTTTATTTCATTTTTATAAATTAATTAGGTTGTGAAATAAATAGATATTGTATTTATATACAAGTGACTTTTGTACAAGGAGTTGTTGGATTTTATTTTTATTTTTTTTATTTTTCTGATTTTTATTTTTTTATATTATAGGATTTACGCAAGTGTAAAATAATATGATGTTTTTCACAAAAGGTTGAAAACATCATAAGGTTGAATAAATAATTATATTTTCAGGTATGGGTAATCTGTACAATACATAGTGTACCCTTATCTTTCTCTACTTATTCTTTTGCGATTAGGTCAAGACTTGACCTTCTCTTGGGGTTTGGGTCACTATATAATTATTCTAAATACATCCTTATTTTTCTTTTCCCTTTATTCCTTTATTTTTGCAAAATAGGTGATAATTATGAGATATTAACACATGCATGTAAAATGTTAAGTTGTTGTATTTACATCTATTTATAGATGGTTTTGCTAAAGGATAAAGCTAAAATAAAGAATAAAGAAAGAAAATCGGAGATTCATCACCAACCACATGGCAACACCAAAAGCACCCCACCACTTTGCCGCTTGACATACACGTGACAGTACGCATGCGTCAAAGATTTTTTTGGCAAATTTGCATAGAACCCCCAAAACTTCTACATTGTGCAAGCATGCCCCCCTCCATATCAAGTCATGTGTAGACCACGTGCAAGATGGGCTTTTTTGACCATACATCCGAACCTCCTGTTATTTCATCACAGATCCAGGACATGCCCAATCATGTGACTACACATGAGGAACCAAATATCTTCAAACATTTAGCATTTGTAAACCCTCGAATTGATTGAATTCACAAGAAGGTCTGCGCGCAGGTGGATATCACGTGTCCTCCTGGAATATTTGCACTAGAAGCCCCTCCAGTTTCAATATTTTACACGTACACCCCTAGTTTTTCTAGAAAATACAAACTAACCCCTGTAACTATATACAAATACTAAACATATAATATAAATATTAAATAAAATATAAAATGGTTAAGTCGGCGAAGCATCACCGCTGGATCGTGCCTATTTGAGGGGTATTTTGCAGTTTCCACCTCCTTAATTTTTGTAATTAATATTTGGAATCTAATCATTCATCTACAATACTTATTTTGTATCATTTGCATTCAGACCCCCGTAAGTTTTTATATTGGCATTTATATCCACACCATGTCACCTCACATGACAACTCACGTGAGTGGTAATTTTGCTGGCATGCCCTAATGATTTTGTATATTTCTTTCCAGTCCAGAAACATTTTGAGCACATTACTAGATTTGGAAAAATTATAAGTAGCCCCCTTACTTATTAGTAATTAATTTCAAGTCCCTACCAACATGGCTAATATGTTTCTACACACGAGCTTGGCAATTTTGTGGCAGACCCCTTACGGGTTTTGGACTTTGTATTAGACCCAGAAACTTTGTATTCAAGTAGTATTTTTTTTGAAAATTGCATACTAGCCCATGAACTTTATGCTATTTACATTTATCCCTTTGCTAGTAGTGTAGTTTCTCTTTATTCCTTTTATTTGTTTTAAATAGCAATTAAACTTGAAAAAACTCAAACAATAGCTGTAGACTCCTATTGCATTGTACTTTCATTTATTATTTTTAATTTGCAATTATATGACTTTTTATTATTTATTAAAAATAAAAATTATCCTTTCCGTCCATGTTCGCAATAGAAAACCCATAAAAATATAAACTATTTTGAAAAATTCCCCCAAAATATTTTGTTTATTTATGTGTTTTTAACCTTCAGACCAAAAATCACTAAAAGTTAATAAAGAAAATCTAAAAATAGAAAAACACTAAAAATCTCTATAATAATCTGTAAAATTCTCAAAAATTGCAAAAATGTGTTATATGTTTCATATTTTTATTAATATTATTATATATATTTTAAAATTAATTTGGAGAAATTTTGATTCTATTTGATATTTTTAATCTCCATTTTAGTCTCGGCTATTCATTTAAACCTTGATTTAAGGTATTTTTGACTTTAAAAATATATAAAAATTAGCAAAAAACTTAAAAAATCACAAAACCAGTAAAACATATTTGAAAACCCAAAAATATTTTATTACTCTATTTTGATTATTTTTGTCAGTGTTTATATCTGTTATGACCTATAATGTATATATATCCCATATATAGCTTCAGATATCTATTAAAAGGAAAAGAAAATATAAAAATATAAAACATAAAAAGAATTATAAAATTAGAAAAATAAAAATAAAAATACAAAATATAAAAATCAAAAATAAAATAAAAATTTTAAAATAAAAAACCCACAAAAAGAAGAACATATAGACAAATACTTCATAATCATTTTGGGCATTTTTGCCAGATATATCTTGCTTGTTCGCTGTATTCGACCTCTACATGATTGCACACTCTGCACATCCATTGTAGAGTTATAATAAAATTTAACTTGCATTGCTTTTTATTTATTAATTATTATTGTGGGTTAATTGTTGACTAATTGGGATTTCGTGAGTGGTCAACACAATGATTTTGTCTCCGCCTTGTGTGGGACATATTTTGACCCTCACAAAATATCGATTATGAAATCTATACGTGAGCTTGGCAATTTTGCAGCAGACCCCTTGTGGGTTTGAATTTTTTATTAGGTCCATAAACTTGTATTCCGACAGTAAACTTTTGTGAAAATTGTGCACTGGCTCCTAAACTTTATGCTATTGACATTTTTACCCGTGTTAGTAGTGTAATTTCTCTTTGTTTCTTTTATTAATTTTAAATAGCAACTAAACTTGAAAAAATCTCAAAAAATAGTTGTAGACTTTTGTTGCATTTTACTTTCATGCACTATTTTTAATTTGCTTTTTTAGGACTTTTGATTATTTATTAAAAATAAAAATTGTCCTCTTTGCCCCGATTTGCAATAGAAAACCCATAAAAATACAAAATATTTTGAAAAATTCTTCAAAAAATATATTTTGTTTATTTACGTGTTTTTAACATTCAGAGTGAAAATCACTAAAAATTATAGAAGAAAGCTAAAAAACAAAACCCTAAAAACCTCAATGAAAATTTATAAAATTCTCAAAATTCCAAAAATTGTATTTTTCATTTCAATTTTATTTATATTATTTTGTATATTTTAAAATTAATTTGGAGAAAGTTTTATTTTGTTTGATATTTTTAATCTCCATTTTCATTTCGATTGTTCATTTAAACCATGATTTAGGGTATTTTTGGCTTTAAAAATATATAAAAATCAGCAAAAGTTCCTAAAAGTCACAAAAAATTGTAAAAAACTATTTGAAAACCCAAAAATATTATATTCCCCTATTGATTGTTTTTATTAATATTGATATCTATTATGGCCTATATTATATATATTTCCTATATATAGCTTTAGAAATCTATTAAATGAAAAATAAAAAAATAAAAATATATAAAGAAAATATAAAAATTGAAACTAAAAATTAAATAAAGAATATAAAATAAAAAATAAAATAAAAAATTTAAAAATAAAATGCCATAAAAGAGAAATATATATACACATACTTCACAATCATTTTTGAGCATTTTTGATCGATTTATCCTGCTTGTTCCATATGTTCGACCTCTACATGCTTGCACACTATACACATCCATTATAGAGTTATAATTAATTTTAACTCTTCATTGTTTTTATTGCTTAATTATCATTGTGGTTAATTGTTGACTAATTGGGTTTTCGTGAGTGGTCCCCATAGCAACTTTGTCTCTGCCTTGTGTGAGACATATTTTAACTCTCGCAAAATCTCGATTATCACCTGACTAGGAGGAGACACTGACTAGGGTCAACAATCTTACTTGGACCAATCAAAGATCAGAATTTACAATAATAAACGGTATTAAATACAAAATAGTAAATGATTTTAAAATAAAAAGTGTATAAAATAAAAAATTTATTATTTTATTAAATGTTTTTCTGTTATTTCTAATTATTTTTATGAAAAAATAGAAGGATATATACAATATTAAGTGTTATATACAGACATACTATACCTATGTATTTTCATTATTTTACAAAAATTATTTTTATTTTATATATTATTTATTTAAAAAATAATTTAAGGAATATGAAATGATTTTTATTCCATTTTTATAAATTAATTAGGTTGTGAAATAAATCGATATTGTATTTATATACAAGTGTCTCTTGTACAAGGGGTTGTTGGATTTTATTTTTATTTTTATTTTATTTTTCTGATTTTTATTTTTTTATATTATTATTAGAATTTACGCAAGTGTAAAATAATATCATGTTTTCACAAAAGGTTGAATAAATAATTACATTTACAAGTATGGGTAATCTGTACAATACATAGTGTACCCATATCTTTCTCTACTTATTCTTTTGCGATTAGGTCAAGAGTTGACCTTCTCATGGGGTTTGGTCACTATGTAATTATTCTAAATACATCCTTATTTTTCTTTTCCCTTTATTCTTTTATTTTTGCAAAATAGGTGCTAATTATGAGATATTAACACATGCATGTAAAATGTTAAGTTGTTGTATTTACATGTATTTATAGATGGTTTTGCTAAAAGATAAAGCTAAAATAAAGAATAAAGAAAGAAAATTGAAGATTCATCACCAACCACATGGCAACACCAAAAGCACACCACCACTTTGCCGTTTAACATACACGAGACCGTACGCATGCGTCGAAGATTTTTTTGGCAAATTTGCATAGAACCCCCCAAAACTTCTACATTGTGCAAGCAGGCCCCCCTCCAGATCAAGTCATGTGTAGACCACGTGCAAGATGGGATTTTTTTGACCATACATCCGAACCTTCTGTTATTTCATCACAAATCCAGGACATGCCCAATTATGTGACTACACGTGAGGAACCAAATATCTTTAACCATTTTGCATTTGCACCCCCCGAATTGATTGAATTCACAAGAAGGTTTGCACGCAGGTGGATATCACGTGTCCTCCTGGAATATTTGCACTAGAAACCCCTACAGTTTCAATATTTTAGACATACACCCCTAGTTTTTCTAGAAAATACAAACTAACCCATTTACATATATATAAATATTAAACATATAATATAAATATTAAATAAAATACAAAATGGTTAATTCGGCGAAGCATCACCATTGGATTCGTGCCTATTTGAGGGGTATTTTGCAGTTTCCACCTCCTTAATTTTTGTAATTAATATTTGGAACCTAATCATTCATCTACGATACTTATTTTGTATCATTTGCATTCAGACCCCTGTAAGTTTTTGTATTGCATTTATATCCGCACCATGTCACCTCACATGACAACTCACGTGAGTGGTAATTTTGCTGGCAGGCCCTAATAATTTTGTATATTTCTTTCCAGTCCAGAAACATTTTGAGCACATTACTGTTTTAGAAAAATTACAAGTAGCCCCCTTACTTATTAGTAATTACTTTCTAGTCCCTACCAGCATGGCTAATATGTATCTACACACGAGCATGGCAATTTTCTAGCAGACCCCTTACGGGTTTTGGGTTTTGTATTAGACCCAGAAACTTTGTATACAAGTAGTAATTTTTTTGATAATTGCATACTAGCCCCTGAACTTTATGCTATTTACATTTATCCCTTTGCTAGTAGTGTAGTTTCTCTTTGCTCCTTTTATTTATTTTAAATAGCAATTGAACTTGAAAAAAACTCAAAAAATAGCTGTAGACTCCTATTGCATTGTACTTTCAGTATTATTTTAATTTGCAATTATATGACTTTTTATTATCTATTAAAAATAAAAATTATCCTTTTCGTCCATGTTTGCAATAGAAAACCCATAAAAATATAAACTATTTTGAAAAATTCCCCCAAAATATTTTGTTTATTTATGTGTTTTTAACCTTCAGACAAAAAATCACTAAAAGTTATTAAAGAAAACCTAAAAAATAGAAAGACACTAAAAATCTCTATAATAATATGTAAAATTCTCAAAAATTGCAAAAAATGTGTTTTCTATTTCATATTTTTATTTATATTATTATATATATTTTAAAATTAATTTGGAGAAATTTTGATTCTATTTGATATTTTTAATCTCCATTTTAGTTTCGGCTATTCATTTAAACCTTGATTTAAGGTATTTTTGACTTTCAAAATATATAAAAATTAGCAAAATTCTTAAAAAGTCACAAAACCAGTAAAAAAACATTTGAAAACCCAATATTTTATTACTCTATTTTGATTATTTTTGTTAGTGTATACATCTATTATGGCCTATAATGTATATATATATCCTATATATAGCTTTAGATATCTATTAAAATAAAAAGAAAATATACAAATATAATATAAAAAATAATTATAAAAATAGAAAATTAAAAATAAAAATACAAAAATATAAAATCAAAAATTAAAAAATTAAAATAAAAAACCACAAAAAGAAGAACATATAGACAAATACTTCATAATCATTTTTGAGCATTTTTGCCAGATATATCTTGCTTGTTCGCTGTATTCGACCTCTACATGATGGCACACTATGCACATCCATTGCGGAGTTTTAATAAAATTGAACTTAGTATTGCTTTTTATTGCTTAATTATTATTGTGGGTTAATTGTTGACTAATTGGGATTTCGCGAGTGGTCAACACAACGATTTTGTCTCTGCCTTGTGTGAGACATATTTTGATCCTCACAAAATATCGATTATCATATCTATGTGTGATAATCGATATTTTGCAGCAGACCCCTTGTGGGTTTGAATTTTTTATTAGGTCCGGAAACTTTGTATTCCAGTAGTAAACTTTTGTGAAAATTGTGTACTGGCTCCTGAACTTTATGCTATTTACATTTTTGCCCATGTTAGTAGTTGATGAATCCACATTTCATCATCTTTATTCTATCATTTTGGCACCAAAAACCCTAGCAAATGCCTGTAAATAGCATTAAAATCATCATCTTAGCATCTATGCATATGCATCTAAATAGTGTATAAAATGCTGTAATTAAAGCCAAAATTATAGAATAAATAAAGAAAAGAAAAAGAATAAAATATTGTAAATATTTTATGACCCGAAACCCCGAGACCTAGGCATCTTGATGAATAGGTCGACAAGGAATAAAGTAGGGGGAGATAAGGGCCAAATACCTATATTTATTAATTCATTCTTTATTCATTTTGGGACCTATTTTTGGTTCTACATTTTATACACCAAATAAAGAAACTTTGTACATAAAAGTTGTAGATAATTAAATAAAGAAAAATACAAAATTGATTTCACTGAAAAATAATGCACCGATAAAAAGTTATGGTCTGAATAAAAATCCAGAATGCCAACTTCTCAGCCCCGTAACTCACAAATAAAACTCCAAATGCAGCATACTCACCTTTAATTGTATATAGAAGAAAATAAGCTATTTAATGGCGGTGGTTTCGCATTTGGCGGAGCTACGGT
Organism: Ottelia alismoides; assembly: GCA_037367405.1. Taxonomy (NCBI): domain Eukaryota; kingdom Viridiplantae; phylum Streptophyta; class Magnoliopsida; order Alismatales; family Hydrocharitaceae; genus Ottelia; species Ottelia alismoides. Next base: position 230,834 of record JAZKJV010002086.1, read on the forward strand.
TTGAAAGTTGACTTCTGGACCCTCATTGTACAGTACACCGATTAAAATATTCAATTTATTATTTATTTATTATTTTTATAATTTTATATTTTTTATAATGTTGTAAATATACTTATAATAATTATGTACATTAAAAGTGGAATAAAAACCAAAATAAAAATAAAAATAAAATACTTGTATATAGAACACATAGATACAATACTCATATACAAACCTATGTAATATACTCATATAATTTTTTAAATATACAAACAAATCAGAAAAAATAGAATAAAAATATATTTGTGTATATAAAAGTATTTTATAATTTTAGAAAATCATAAATAAAAATAATAAAATTAAAAATACCTAAATAAAAATAAAATACTCAAATATATAGATAATATACCTATATATGGGTATAAAAGCAACTTGTAAAAATATATTTCATAAAATAAATTAAAAATCATAATAAAATACTACTTAAAATAACGAATATTTTTTATTTTATAATCATAAATTAATAAGTCCATTTACTATTTTTAAATTAATTAACAAAACGTTTTTCCAGGGTTTTTCCTGGTTGGTCCACGTGGACCAACCAGGAGGTCAGGACTGTTGACCAAGGTCAACAGTCTGACCTACACCCTGTAGACCTGTCAGGCTTGGTTTTTTGAGCTCTTTCTTGGCTTTTTGCCGGCCAAGTCTTGCACGATCTCGCGCCGCTTCCTTCTGCAAAAATCTTCCCTGTAGATCCACCTAGCCCGCCGACCTATCAGATCTTCCCAGATCGTCGTGGCTCGCCCGTGACTCCTCCTCGAAACTCGCCTCTCCACCATATTTCAAAAATCACCCAAATCTTCCATAGCCTTTTGAATCGCGAATACTCTCTGATCCACCCCCCTTGAGCGAGCAAGAGGAGCCCGGAGGTGACAGCTTCGAGCTCCACGCATCCAAGCGGCGGAAGAGCCCCGTTCCAGGTGCGTGTTCCAACCTCTGGCGACCCCCGTTGAGGTACCCCCTCCCTCGCCCGACCTGGGCTCGAGGCAGTATTATCCTTATAGTTTTAGCTTCTCATTGCATTAGTCGTAGTCTAAGCTTCATTTTCATCTTCGCATCCCCCTATTTCGCGTATCGATTCGCCAAATCGATCGTCGCCGGAGCTATCTCCGGCCACCGTCATTCTCCGCACCTTACGCCGCCGCACACCTGTGCCCTACCTCGCTACGTGGTCGGGGCAATTTACCCCCGACCATATCACCCTTTTTGTGCAGGTCACAGAGCATCAAGCGCACCTGGAGCGTTTTTGAAGGTTCGCCTGAGGTGTTTGGAGGGCGTTTCTCTTCCATCCTCGCCGGCGAGTCCTGGTGGACGTCGCCACCCTCTGAAGCCCCAGGCGAGTAGAGAAGACCTGCAGGAGCAGATTGCACCATTCTTGAGCAACAAAGGACGTCAGAGAGGAGCGTTACAGCGGGGAGAAGTTTGCTCCGGCGGAGCTTCTTCCCCGTTCGTCGACGTCACTTCCCCGCCGTCAGATATGGAGCGCCAGTCCAGGCAAGCAGCAGCCGTTGGATTTTTGTTCGCGTCAGCCGTCCGATCCTCAGAGAAGATCTGATCGTGGCCGTTGGGCGTGAAGGGGTATCGCGGGCCCCGTGCCGACACGTGGATAAGTGGAGTTCACTCCACCGTCCGATCTTCCGCCTGCTTGGGTATTTTGCAATTTTCACCCTAGCAAATTTTTGTAATATTTTATTGGGACCTAAACTTTCATGTGCCGTTCAATATTTTTGTAATATTTGCGCAAACACCCCTGCAGTTTACTTATTTGCGCATAGGTCCTTCGTCACGTCACCTCACGTGACCTGTACACGTGAGGTGTGGGCATTTTGCAAGGACACCCTCGGCCTTTGTCGTATTTTGCTCTAGTACTAAAAATTTCGTAGCACGTGTAAACTTTTTGGTATTTTGCAAGTAAGCCTCCAGCGTTTTGGAATATTACATTTCAGTCCTCGCTAGGAGCGTGCAAGTCACGCGCCCTGGTGGGAAAATTTCTAGAATCCCCAGGCGGGTTTTGTAATTATGCTTTGGTGTTAGAAATTGAATATTCAGTGTATATTGTTGTGTGCAAATTGCAGTTAGGCCCCTGGATATTTTGCCTATTTACGTAAATGCCCCTGCCAGCCTTGTTATTTTGTGCTTGCTTGATCTAATTAATTAGAGCATCCTTTTAAGTCCAAAAATTCCACAAAAATAGACTTAAGCTCCTGGACACGTGTACTTTGACGCTATCAATTTAGTTTTTGATTTCATTTTATTTTGATAGTTATTAAAAATCAAAAACTTGCTTTTTGTGCACTGTCCAGTTTAGAAAATACCAAAAAATAGTAAAACACCTCTAAAAATTTCAAAAAAAAAATTACCTAGTGTCTATTTTATCCTATTTCAGTGTCAGTCCAAAAACCACTAAAAATCTCAAAAGAAAAACCTTAAAAATTCGAAAAGACTCAAAAACTTCAAAAAAATTCTAAAAATCAAGGAAAACTCCAAAAAATACAAACTCAGCTCCTGTTTGTTGTATATTTCAGTAGCTTTATGTGAAAATTAGTGTGAAAAATTTTGAGTACTGGTTGCTATTTTTAAATCACATTTTACTAACAGCCAGCATCTATTTCACTGATCTGACCTATTTCAGTAATTAAAAATACCAAAAACACCTTGAAAAAACCCCAAAAATCCCAAAAACAGTAAAAAATCCTAAAAATATCAAAAACATTTTATTTCTGAATTTTTGGATATTTTTGCATATTTTTATAAATATTTTATCTTGCCTTTCATTACATTGTCTTTAGTTTCCAATATTGAAAATTAAAAAATATATATATATATATATATATATAAAATATAAAATATAAAAATCAGAAAATTAAAAATCAAAATACAAAATTAAAAATTAAAAAAAATTAATTAAAAATTAAAAACCCACAAAAACATCTTTGCTTGCTTAGTGTAGACAGCACACACATTCACTCACGCACATTTTTGTGAATTACCCTGTTTGCTCCCTGTGTTCGAACTCTCTGCATACTTGTCACTATACACCATTTGTGCAGAGTTAAAAATAAATTTGACTCCACACTTGTTTTTCATTGTTTGATACTTGATTGTGGGTTCATTGTTGATCTATCGCATTTTATTGTGGGTCGCCGCATCGACGTATTTAGACCCTCGATAATCTGCGGTTATCAAATGGCGCCGTTGCCGGGGAGCAACAGCGAGTAGTTTACATTTTGATTGACTGTGTGTTTGTTTACCATAGCATTAGTTTACCTCTCTTACATTTTTGATATATCTTGTTGAGCTATCTGACCATTTATTTCTTGTCTTCTTGCGAGGGACCGCGGAGCAAGGCGGATCGCTTAGGTGAACCGGAGCAACCTTGGAAAGCGGAGCCGGCCTTCTTGGGCCAAGCCGGCAGGAGAGAGCAGGAGGAGTGAGAGAGAGTGGTAGATTAGCTTACATTTATTTTTGTGAGAGAGAGACTATAAATTTGTAATAATACAGGTACTTGGACTTGGACTCTTGAACACTACCGGGCCTAATTTCCGGGTGTCTGTTCACCCGGGGGCTCACCGCGGTTTTTATCGTGTTTTGCCGCTGTCATTTGCCGGTTTTGATTTCATTTTCACTTTCTTTGTGGATTGAGCCCTTAGAACTAGGCATGCTTGATCGATTAAATTAGGTCCAAACACACTAATAACCTTTGCATGTACCTATAGCTCGTATTTGGACTTAGTTAAAAATTAAACAGTTAGCCCCCTTTCTTAGATCCGCCGCGCCGCGAGCCCTCTCCATCAAGCGCTACTCCTGAACTCGATGTGTCGAGAAGAGGAGGGGAGGGTCTAGACCGGACTCTTAGGATCGACGATAGGAGGTTGACTTGTGGTTCTTCACGCTAGCAGTTGCCTATTCTAGGACGATTTCCGTTGTGCATATCGGCATATAGATTAGGTTTAAAAATTCTGCTTTGCATCCCGCATGGAGAGAGCTGGGATTCGCTGTAAGTCTTCTTACTTTGCACGCATCATTTAGGCACAAAGGTGAGATTTCCATCTTTGTGTCAATTTGCACGGCTTTTCCGACTCTACTCTCCCTCTGTTTTTGGGCAAAGTAGGATCAAGAAAATACAAAAACGGTTAGGCGCTTGTTTGAATTGACTCAACAGAAGCGATACCACCAAAAAAATTAAAAAAGGGACTGCTAAGAAAACTTGACCAAAAATAAAATCGATAATTGGATTCATTGCTTGGGGAGAGTAACACCCTCACTCGTATTCAGGTTGCATGGGAAGGTCTCCTTCCAAGTGAGGTGAGCGCTTCGTAAGGATTAGAGCCAAAAACCCAGCTTGTGGCTGCCTTGTGTATCGCCTGGATTTCCGAAGTATTGGCGCTTCTATCGTACGTGGACGAGTAGGGCTTGGTCAACATTGGTGACTTTCTATTGTGTAGAGCATCGACCTTGTCCGAAGTATCGAGCCTAGGCCACGCCTTCACGGGGGTGTCTGTCTCATCGTCTCGTGTCCGAGTAGGTTCTTGCACGCTCACGGGTGATTCCGTTGCGAGCGAGTTCCGAAGTATCGGTTTCACCTATTGGCTTCCTCTCTTATTCTTTGGCTGAGTAGGGATCCAGGAAGGGTTACAAGGACCTAAAAAAGTGCAATCTACAGGTTACACAGGAGGAGGACAAGTACGGGATACTTTTCCGGCAGTACTCTCTCTCCTTTAGGCGTAGCGTTCTAAGGACTCGTGAAAAGATAAATTCCTGAATCAAGCTAAAATTGACAAGATAAAAGCCGAACCTTCACGGCTTCACGTGTTGAGTTGGTGAACTCACCCCTGCTTTGTGTTTGATTGCTATATTTGTTTAGGTCAAGATCAAAAACACCGCACAATCGTGCACAATTTTATTGCGTCTCATTTCACTCTTCTTCTTCTAAATTCCCTCTGCTCTTACCAATAATCAAGATGATGGGACGGAGATCTCTTAGGCCGACCTTGTCGGCACCGTTATCCCGCACTCCTCCTTATTCATCTAGGGATACCTCGGAGAGTCCGCTCTCCGAGCCTGAGTTTACATCCACCCTGTTCCCCCTCGACCGCCCTTCTCATTCTCTTTCCATCAGTCCAAGAGTGTCAGAATTCAGTACATCACAGTGTTCAGCTCATTCAACAGCACCTGAGATGGCCTCTTTTGCTTTTTCAGAAAATCCAGACATGGCAGACAGAGGCGAGCATGCAGATGATCATGAGTACCCTCCGTTCCTATTTGATCAGGCAGCCATCAATAATTCCTTGTTAGCATCCCTGGAGACTATGCAGAGGCAGATCCATGATCAGGGTACATTCATGGGTGATCTCATGAGGGAGATAGCTCAGATGAGAGAGAACCGTGCTGGCGGAGAAGGTGGTGGAGGAGGAGGACCTGATGCAGGAGGAGCAGATCCAGACGCTGAGAGACCGCCACAGACTATCATGAGGGAATTGCACAATCTAGCCGCATCCCTCACTCACCGTTGGATCAGACTCCCGCCCATCCACGGAGATTTCGAGCTTCGGCCCCACACTATCCAGCTGCTACCCAAGTTCCATGGGTTGCCGACCGAAGAGCTGCACCTCCACCTCGAAGAATTTGAGATGATATGCAGCACCATCCATGATCGGTTGATAACCGAGGACACAATCAAGATGATTGCCTTTCCATTTTCTTTGGTTGATAGAGCCGCATATTGGCTCAAGCATCTTGGGCAATTCGTCGACACTTGGGCAGATCTCCGGATCGCATTTTTGAAGAAATACTATCCTCTCGGCCGGACCAATGCAGCTAGAGCTATGATTAGAAATTTTGTCATGATCCCAAATGAACAATTCCATGAAGCCTGGGATCGATTCAGAGAGCTAATCGACCGGTGTCCACATCATGATATATCCAAGCCCAATCTGGTTCAGAGTTTCTTCTGTGGGCTGACACCGGAGCTGCAGGGGCTTGTCAACGCCTCTTGCGGTGGATCATACTTTTCCAAGGGTGAAGACGACGTCTGGGCCATCTACGAAGGCATGGCAGAAAATTCTACAGTGATGACCCAAGCCCGTGTCTACACACACCAGAAGTCCCCGCAAGGAGCAGGATCATTTCAGAGGATCGCCCGCATCGATGCCGGTCCTAACACATTATCGGTAGCCGCAGCCCAAGCCGAATCAGCCGCAGCCGACATGGGCATTATTAGTGAGAAGTTGGACCGCATGGAGATCCTCGAGAAGAAGCAGAACCAAGGTCTTGCCCAAATGGACCTTCTCACCAAAACCATGAGTGACCTGAAGACTCAAATCTTATGCATTCAGGAGGCACAAGCTCATTCCCATCAGCCTCCTAGGTCACGGGCTGACTCCAGCAGTAGTAGTTCCAGCCAGGCTTCTACCTCATATCGCCAGGTGAACCATATTCAGGTAGAGCCGGTCCCACTGCTACAGTACCATCCAGAGCGACCGCCGTCTCAGGAGACTCAGATGGTGGTCTATCAGCCGGAGCAGCCACTGGCCGTTCTTCCTCCACCTGCCTTTGAGCAGGAACCATTGATGGAAGTCAATGGGATTTGGTACGACCGGTACCCTCAGCCCGGGATTCGTCGTGATCACCCCGGATTCCGTTGGGGCAATGGTGGATCCTCATCCCAGCAGCAGAACCCTGCCCAAGGCCAGCAGAGCAGCCAGCAGCAACCACAACAGCAGCCCCAGTATGCCCATCAGCAACAGTTTCAGAATGGTCCTCGTCCCACCTATCAGGGACAGCAGTGGAGGCAGCGACAGCAGCCTCAGCAGTCTTATTCCCAGCATCCCCCGTATCAGCCACAACAGCAGCAGCAGCCCCATTTCCAGTAGGGACAACCATCCGGTTCTCAGGGTCCTGCCTTTGAGAACCCAGCCCTTGGTGATCTTGCCCGCTTGCTATCTGAACAGCGAGCCTCTTTCAGGCAAGAAATGGATGAATTCCGGCAGGAGATGAGGGACATCATGAAAGGCAAGGCCGCCATACCCGCTCAGATTAAACCTAACCCAAACAATCTGAAAAGGAAGTCTGAGCAGGTAAAGTTTACAGAGGATACCTCTCCTAGTGATTATTTGAGTGACATGTCTTATTCCTATCATGATGCTGATTTTGTTACTACTAGGAGCGGTAGGATGCCAGCCGGCGGCACCTCTTCTGAGCGACAACCAGACGCAGGATCAGGAGCGCCAGAGGAGCAGAGGAGCGGTGCTGATGCCGCTCATGATGATGTTGACGGTAGTGCTGATACCACCCATGATGAAGTCCAGGACGACAGTGCTGATGCCGTCGTGATACCAGTTGCAGACGGTGGTGCTGATGCCACCATTTTGGATGATGAACCAGAGCGCGGTACTGATGCCGCGAAGACCGGTGCTAGTGGTGGTGTTGAGGCCACCACATCCACTTTTGTTGAACCACCATCTTTGATGTTGCCACATTTTGTACCCAAGGACTGTGGGAACAAAAAGAAAAACAAAAACATGAATAAAGGAAAGGCTTCTGTTCACATTACGGATCCATATGTGGTGAATGATGATTATTGTATGGATTCTCCTTCTTCACAGGCACAGGGACCGAGTCCTAATCCTCCATCTAAGGAGGCCACTACCATCCCCTTCCCTGAGGCGCTCCGCTGTACGAAGGGGAATAAAAAAGAAAATCCTAAAAAAGATCAGCAGGTAGAGTTCGGCAACCAAATGATTGATAGATTTCACATTCAGCTGACTCTACGAGAAGCATTTGAGCATATCCCCTTCTTCAAAAAGAACTTGAAAGAGACAACTACTGTCCGAAGGAAGAAGAGGCACAGAGATCAAATCCATATGCTCACTCATGACACTTGCTGCGCCATTCAGAACACATTGCCAGCCAAGCGACCCGATACAGGAGCTTCCTATGTCAGATGAGAGATCCAGGAGCAGCGGTTCGATCGTACTCTATTAGACAGCGGGTCTTCGATCAACCTCCTTCCGGCAGCCTTACTCAAGCGATTCGAGTTTGGTCCTCTTCTTCGAAGCAGAACAGTCCTTCAGTTTGCTGACAGGTCGATTAAGAGGCCGAAGGGGTTGTTGAAGGACGTGGTCGTTACCATTCAGGGCCTGAAATTCCCCGTGGACTTTGTTGTATTGGACATGGAGATCCCTGAGTCGGTAACCGATGCCCCCATCATACTCGAACGCCCATTCTTGGCCACTGCCAAGGCGGTATCCGACCATGACAGTGGGACGATATGTTTTCGCGTAGAGGGCGAAAGCATACAAATAGATACGATCGACCAGACCAGAGCCAGAGAGTTGGCATGCTCAGAGCAATCCAGCGAGGCCGAGCAGATGACAGAAGAGGAGCTAGACATCCACCAGGTTTGTGATTTCGAGATGACTGATGATGAATCCTACTGGACAGATCCTATAGCACCGACCCTCGCCTTGTCTACAGATTCACTGTATCTCAAGCTCATGGTAGTCGAGAGTCGGGAGAGCACACTCCTGGATGAGGATACACCTGAGGCTGACAGTGTTGGGACGAGTGGTGCCGATGATTTTCATTCTTGTTCATCTTCTTCTGATCCCTCGGATTCAGACATTGACTGGGATGATTTTGATGATTATTTACCTTGTCTGATTCCTTCCGAGCCAACAACCATGACAGAGTGCGAGCCATTGCAGTTTATAGATGATTCAGCAGGCCGCCCTTCGTCAGAAATTCATGCAGAGCGAGAGTTCTCCCATGCAGACCTGGTCGCCTTCACGCAGACATACCAGAAGCCAGATCTACCACCTCCCAGTTGTCCAGAACTGAAACCTCTTCCGCAGTCAATGAAGTATAGATTCCTTGCGGGTGAGCCAGAAATGCACCCAGTCATCATCTCAGCAGATTTGACTGGAGAACAAGAATCTCGTCTGATGGAGGTTCTTGAAAGGAACCGCAAGGCAATCGGTTGGAGTATAGCAGATCTCCAAGGGCTGAGCCCAAATCTTTGCTCCCACCACATTTATCTCGAGGATGACGCTAAGCCGTCGTGTGAGTTCCAACGACGGTTGAACCCAAATCTTCGAGACGTAGTCATGAAAGAAATTTCAAGGTGGTGGAGCGCCGATTTCATCTATCCCATCTCCGACTCCAAATGGGTAAGTCCTTTACATGTGGTACCCAAGAAGACGGGTACCACTACAGTTGTCAATGAGTCTGGAGAGGAGATCGCTACCAGAGTACCAACTTCTTGGAGGGTCTGTGTAGACTACAGACGATTGAATGAGGCCACCAAGAAGGATCACTTCCCGCTACCCTTCATTGATCAGATTATCGAGCGGCTAGCTGGGAAGAGTCATTACTGTTTCCTTGACGGGTACTCTGGATATAATCAAGTGGCCATTGCGCCCGAAGACCAGGAGAAAACGACATTCACCTGTCCGTTTGGGACGTATGCTTTCAGACGGATGCCCTTTGGTCTATGTAACGCTCCTGCGACATTCCAAAGGTGCATGTTGTCCATCTTCTCGGACATGGTAGGTGACTGTTTAGAGGTCTTCATGGATGACTTCTCGGTCTATGGCAATGGGTTCGATGCTTGTCTGGACTGCCTAGACCGTGTGCTGAAGCGCTGCATCGAGGTCAATCTTGTATTATCCTGGGAGAAGAGTCATTTCATGATGACTCAAGGGACGGTCCTTGGTCACATCGTCTCCAACAGGGGCATGGAGGTCGATCCCACCAAGGTGGATATCATCAGAAAACTCAATCCGTCGTCCAATTTGCGTCAGTTACGGTCTTTTCTGGGGCATGTCGGTTTCTACCGACGGTTCATTCAGGACTTCAGTCGAATTGCCCGACCACTCACTAACTTGCTGACGAAAGACACCGAGTTTATTGTCAATGATAAGTGTCTTGAATCTTTTGAAACTCTCAAAAATATGGTTGTTTCAGCTCCTGTCCTTCAGCCACCCGATTGGTCTCTCCCATTCGAGATCATGACGGATGCTTCAGATTTTGCCGTTGGGGCTGTGCTCGGACAGAGGAGGGATGGATTACCTTTTGCCATTCACTACGCCAGCCGGACTTTGGATGCCGCTCAGCGGAATTACACTGTGACTGAGAAAGAGATGCTGGCCGTAGTCTTCGCTCTTGATAAGTATCGATCGTATATTCTCGGATCTAGAGTGACCATCTACACTGATCACACCGCCATCCGATACTTAATGGCTAAGAAGGATGCCAAGGCATGTCTTACCAGATGGATCCTTCTACTCCAGGAATTTGATATTGAGATTAAGGATAAGCCTGGAGTCAAGAATGTGGTGGCGGATCATCTCTCCAGGTTGGAGAATCTTGAGGAATCTGAGCCCAGCGCACCTATCACAGAAACATTTCCAGATGAGGTGATCTTGGCTGTCACCTCACTCCCATGGTATGCTGACTTTGTAAACTATCTTGTTGCCAAGACAGTCCCTCAGGGTTGGCCCAGACAGAAACTTGAGACCTTCCTAGCTAAGGCCAAGTTTTATCATTGGGAGGATCCCGTCCTTTATCATGAAGGAGGGGATAGTATCTGGAGGAGGTGCATTCCTCAAGAAGAGCAGCAAAGCGTCCTCACATATTGCCACAAGCTTGAGGTAGGAGGACATCATTCTGGAAAAAGGACAGCACAGAAGGTGCTTCAATCCGGCCTATGGTGGCCTACTCTCTTCAAGGATTCTGATGAGTTCGTGAAGAGATGTACTGACTGTCAGAAAATGGGAACCTGCGGACAGAGAGACATGATGCCCATGCAACCCATTCACTTTTGTGAGGTTTTTGATGCATGGGGGATTGATTTCATGGGCCCATTTCCTAAGAGTCAGGGATTCGAGCATATTTTGCTCGCTGTGGATTATGTCAGCCGATGGGTTGAGGCCATCCCCGCCCGAGCCGCAGATGCGAAAACCGTGTGCAAATTCTTGAGGAAAAATATCATTTCACGGTTCGGGGTACCTAGAGTCTTGATTTCAGACGGGGGGTCTCATTTCATCAATGATAAGGTTAGGGCCCTTGCAGACGAGTTCGGCATTGACCATCGGGTTGCCACTCCATATCACCCTCAGACTAATGGTCTTGCCGAAGTATCGAATCGGGAGATAAAGACCATCTTGCAGAAAGTTGTCCGCCCCGACCGAAAGGATTGGTCACAGCTTTTGGACTCGGTCTTGTGGGCTTATCGGACTTCTTTCAAGAATCCATTGGGGACATCTCCCTTTCGTCTCGTGTATGGCAAGCCGTGCCATTTGCCAGTGGAAATCAAGCATAAATCTTTTTGGGCAGTCACTGAGTTGCTTTTGGATCCCGAGAGTATAGGAGACCAGAGAAGAGCAGAATTGGCAGCCTTGGAAGAACTGAGAGATACAGCCTTCTCCAACAGCCTACAGTACAAAGAGAAAGTAAAGACATGGCACGATTCGCATATCAACCATAAACAGTTTGAGCCAGATCAGAGAGTATGGTTGTTTGACTCTAGGCTGAAATTATTTCCAGGGAAATTGCAGAGCAAGTGGAAAGGTCCGTATGTGGTTAGGAAGGTACATGACAATGGCAGCATCGACATATCCGAACCGTCATCTTCCTCTACCTTCCGCGTCAATGGTCAACGCCTGAAGTTATATCTAGATCATGACCCGCCGACCATTGACGTTGCCCCCATTCTTCTGGTATGAGATGTGTCCTTTGACTCATATCATCTGCATCTCATACATGGATCACTTTTATCTTCCGCTGTACAGTCTGCTATACTTAGGATTATTTGATCCTAAGTATAGGGGGACGGTCGACTTCTCATTCATTGATTCCTTCGTTATTTATTTATTCTTTAGACTTGTCTATACTTAGTACGAGCTATGGCTTCTCTTTTCTCTCTGATCTATGAGGACATAGCTCAATCTAAGTATAGGGGGGTCGTATATACTACGTATATACTTTAGCCATAACTCATACTTTCGTATTTTCCTAATATGGCTAATAAGTCATTAAAATTCATTAAAAATCCCTCATAAAAAGGTGTATCATTCCTCAAATTCTTTTTGTATATACTGATTAATAAATCAGGTGAAAATGTTTTTTTTGCAAAATGTTTGAAAAATAGTTTGAAAATCTTTGTGAACATCTATTGAAAACTATTTTGAAAATGTTTTGTTACATGTTTTCAACCTGTGTAAAATTGTGTGTTTTGTAAAACTTCTTTTCTTTGTGTGAAATAAAATGTTTGAAAAATGATTTGCAAATGGTTTGAAAAATGGTTGCAAAAATGTTTTGAAAAACCTATATATACTGTTTTGGAAAGACTTTGCAAAATGATTTTCAAATGTGTGTACATATTTGTAAAATGTTTGTAAAAATTACTTTGGACTATAGTTTTCCAAAAATTGTGTGAAAAAGATTTTGTTAAATAAGTTTGAGGAATACTTACATCACACCAAAATCCACTATATAATATGTACTTATAAAATCGACCACTTACCCTTGTAAATACTTAAAATCCACTTCTTGTAAATATAAGAAGCACTCCCGTGTACATATTTTTAACCTAGTTTTCAGCCAAAACTTTTTTAAAAAAATCCCAAAAACATTTGTAAAACTAAAATCCAAAAACATTTGAAAAACCTTTTTGAAAAAAAAATTGCATCTGCATGTGCATCATCATCATCTTTTCAAAAATCCATAAAAAGTTCAAAATCATGAAAATTGCATCACAAAAATATTTTCTGCATAGCATTGCATGGCATGAGCATTTTTCGGATTGAGTTTGATAGTTGGACAAGTCTAAGTAAAATCCGGAGATTGGAGCTTGATTGGACTTTAAAATATACCTAATAACAGGAACCTTAGAGGAACTGGGTTTGAGGTACTTCAGGTCTAGTTGACTTAATTCTTTGAGGATCACGGGACTTGGTTCAATGGATTCTTGACTGCCTAAGTAGAGTATTTCGGAGCACACACACGACTCTTGTTGATAATGACCTAACTTGGACACCTGCACCATTCACATAGCTCTCCATGGATGAGGTGGTGAGGAGGAAGCTTCCTTTAGCTTGGGGTAGCATATGAGGGTAGTACTTCTAGGCGGAACCTCTCTTCTTCTTATAGTGAAGGAAGTGCACCTCAACTTGATCTAGTGGTGATGAAGGCTAAAGACAGAAGTCGTGGGTTGCAATAAAGCTTCAAAAGAGTGATAGTCTAATGGCTCAAGAGGAAAATTTCTTGTATATATGCTGCACCATGTAGATATGTTGTGCAGATGCAATTGAAAAAAAAAGGGAACTCCAAAAAAAAGTGGTGGGTCGGATTGAAAATTTAATAACCCCACCGGAGTGTATATAGTCCAATAAAGCAAAAGCTTATGGTATCCATGTCACATCTCATGAAGCTTGCATCGGGAGACTTAGCTACACTGGTTGAGCTCCCAAAAGTCTATACTTCTTCCCCCTCCTCTTGAGCCGGTTGCACTTGAACTTAGAAGGGAATACCCCGCTTCTCGAGGAAAGAGTTGCTAGACCGAGGCATTAGAGTTACCAGGTTGGGGGAGGTTGTTTCTTTGTTACTTCTGAGGTGGGGAGCTACATATCACTTACACTGTACGAGTCAGATTCATAGTCGTAAGAGTTTGCGTATGAGTTGAATTATTTCTGACCTGGCTATTGAGGAGACTTGGACAGAGTTTTGGGATTCTCAAGGACTGTTGGATTTCAAATTTGGTTCTCATTAAGGTTCCGACCGCACTAAAATTCCTAAGGTCCGACTTAAGCTCCAAACTTTGATTTTGTGAAAACAAGTTTAATAATCAAATTAAATCCAAGTTCTTCTTTTTCTTTTCTTTCTTTTCTTTTTTTGCACTTATTGCATAAGTGTTTGCTAGGGACTAGCAAAGGTAAAGTATAGGGGGATGATGAATCCACATTTCATCATCTTTATTCTATCATTTTGGCACCAAAAACCCTAGCAAATGCCTGTAAATAGCATTAAAATCATCATCTTAGCATCTATGCATATGCATCTAAATAGTGTATAAAATGCTGTAATTAAAGCCAAAATTATAGAATAAATAAAGAAAGGAAAAAGAATAAATATTGTAAATATTTTATGACCCGAAACCCCGAGACCTAGGCATCTTGATGAATAGGTCGACAAGGAATAAAGTAGGGGGAGATAAGGGCCAAATACCTATATTTATTAATTCATTCTTTATTCATTTTGGGACCTATTTTTGGTTCTACTTTTTATACACCAAATAAAGAAACTTTGTACATAAAAGTTGTAGATAATTAAATAAAGAAAAATACAAAATTGATTTCACTGAAAAATAATGCACCGATAAAAAGTTATGGTCTGAATAAAAATCCAGAATGCCAACTTCTCAGCCCCGTAACTCACAAATAAAACTCCAAATGCAGCATACTCACCTTTAATTGTATATAGAATAAAATAAGCTATTTAATGGCGGTGGTTTCGCATTTAGAGGAGCTACGGTTTGAAAGTTGACTTCTGGACCTTCATTGTACAGTGCACCGACTAAAATATTCAATTTATTATTTATTTATTATTTTTATAATTTTATATTTTTTATAATGTTGTAAATATAATAATTATGTACATTAAAATTGGAATAAAAACCAAAATGAAAATAAAAATAAAATACTTGTATATAGAACACATAGATACAATACTCATATACATACCTATGTAATATACTCATATAATTTATTAAATATACAAAACAAATCAGAAAAATAGAATAAAAATATATTTGTGTATATAAAAGTATTTTATAATTTTAGAAAATCATAAATAAAAATAATAAAATTAAAAATATCTAAATAAAAATAAAATACTCAAATATATAGATAATATACCTATATAGGGGTATAAAAGCAACTTGTAAAAATATATTTCATAAAATAAATTAAAAATCATAATAAAATACTACTTAAAATAACGAATATTTTTTATTTTATAATTATAAATTAATAAGGCCATTTACTATTTTTAAATTAATTAACAAAACGTTTTTCCAGGGTTTTTCCTGGTTGGTCCACGTGGACCAACCATGAGGTCAGGACTGTTGACCAAGGTCAACAGTCTGACCTACCCCCTGTAGACCTGTCAGGCTTGGTTTTTTGAGCTCTTTCTTGGCTTTTTCCCGCCCAAGTCTTGCACGATCTCGCGCCGCTTCCTTCTGCAAAAATCTTCCCTGTAGATCCACCTAGCCTGCCGACCTCTCAGATCTTCCCAGATCGTCGTGGCTCGCCCGTGACTCCTCCTCGAAACTCGCATCTCCACCATATTTCAAAAACCACCCAAATCTTCCATAGCCTTTTGAACCGCGAATACTCTCTGATCCACCCCCCTTGAGCGAGCAAGAGGAGCCCGGAGGTGACAGCTTCGAGCTCCACGCATCCAAGCGGCGGAAGAGCCCCGTTCCAGGCGCGTGTTCCAACCTCCGGCGACCCCCGTCGAGGTACCCCCTCCCTCGCCCGACCTGGGCTCGAGGCAGTATAATCCTTATAGTTTTAGCTTCTCATTGCATTAGTCGTAGTCTAAGCTTCATTTTCATCTTCGCATCCCCCTATTTCACGTATCGATTCGCCAAATCGATCGTCGCCGGAGCTATCTCCGGCCACCGTCATTCTCCGCACCTTACGCCGCCGCACACCTGTGCCCCACCTCGCTACGTGGTCGGGGCAATTTACCCCCGACCATATCACCCTTTTTGTGCAGGTCACAGAGCATCAAGCGCACCTGGAGCGTTTTTGAAGGTTCGCCTAAGGTGTTTGGAGGGCGTTGCTCTTCCATCCTCGCCGGCGAGTCCTGGTGGACGTCGCCACCCTCTGAAGCCCCAGGCGAGTAGAGAAGACCTGCAGGAGCAGATTGCGCCATTCTTGAGCAACAAAGGACGTCAGAGAGGAGCGTTACAGCAGGGAGAAGTTTGCTCCGGCGGAGCTTCTTCCCCGTTCGTCGACGTCACTTCCCCGCCGTCAAATCTGGAGTGCCAGTCCAGGCAAGCAGCAGCCGTTGGATTTCTGTTCGCGTCAGCCGTCCGATCCTCAGAGAAGATCTGATCGTGGCCGTTGGGCGTGAAGGGGTATCGCGTCCCCCGTGCCGACACGTGGATATGTGGAGTTCACTCCACCGTCCGATCTTCCGCCTGCTTGGGTATTTGCAATTTTCACCCTAGCAAATTTTTGTAATATTTTATTGGGACCTAAACTTTCATGTGCCGTTCAATATTTTTGTAATATTTGCACAAACACCCCTGCAGTTTACTTATTTACGCATAGGTCCTTCGCCACGTCACCTCACGTGACCTGTACACGTGAGGTGTGGGCATTTTGCAAGGATACCCTCGGCCTTTGTCGTATTTTGCTCTAGTACTAAAATTTTCGTAGCACGTGTAAACTTTTTGGGTATTTTGCAAGTAAGCCTCCAGCGTTTTGGAATATTACATTTCAGTCCTCGCCAGAAGCGTGCAAGTCACGCACCCTGGTGGGAAAATTTCTAGAACCCCCAGGCGGGTTTTGTAATTGTGCTTTGGTGTTAGAAATTGAATATTCAGTGTATATTGTTGTGTGCAAATTGCAGTTAGGCCCCTGGATATTTTGCCTATTTACGTAAATGCCCCTGCCAGCCTTGTTATTTTGTGCTTGCTTGATCTAATTAATTAGAGCATCCTTTTAAGTCCAAAAATTCCACAAAAATAGACTTAAGCTCCTGGACACGTGTACTTTGACGCTATCAATTTAGTTTTTGATTTCATTTTATTTTGATAGTTATTAAAAATCAAAAACTTGCTTTTTGTGCACTGTCCAGTTTAGAAAATACCAAAAAAATAGTAAAACACCTCTAAAAATTTCAAAAAAAAATTACCTAGTGTCTATTTTATCCTATTTTAGTGTCAGTCCAAAAACCACTAAAAATCTCAAAAGAAAAACCTTAAAAATTCGAAAAGACTCAAAAACTTCAAAAAAATTCTAAAAATCAAGGAAAACTCCAAAAAATACAAACTCAGCTCCTGTTTGTTGTATATTTCAGTAGCTTTATGTGAAAATTAGTGTGAAAAATTTTGAGTACTGGTTGCTATTTTTAAATCACATTTTACTAACAGCCAGCATCTATTTCACTGATCTGACCTATTTCAGTAATTAAAAATACCAAAAACACCTTGAAAAATCCCCAAAAATCCCAAAAACAGTAAAAAATCCTAAAAATATCAAAAACATTTTATTTCTGAATTTTTGGATATTTTTGCATATTTTTATAAATATTTTATCTTGCCTTTCATTACATTGTCTTTAGTTTCCAATATTGAAAATTAAAAAATATATATATATATATATAATATAAAATATAAAAAACAGAAAATTAAAAAACAAAATACAAAATTAAAAATTAAAAAAAATTAATTAAAAATTAAAAACCCACAAAAACATCTTTGCTTGCTTAGTGTAGACAGCACACACATTCACTCACGCACATTTTTGTGAATTACCCTGTTTGCTCCCTGTGTTCGAACTCTCTGCATACTTGTCACTATACACCATTTGTGCAGAGTTAAAAATAAATTTGACTCCACACTTGTTTTTCATTGTTTGATACTTGATTGTGGGTTCATTGTTGATCTATCGCATTTTATTGTGGGTCGCCACAACGACGTATTTAGACCCTCGATAATCTGCGGTTATCAGTAGTGTAATTTCTCTTTATTTCTTTTATTTGTTTTAAATAGCAATAAACTCGAAAAAATCTCAAAAAATAGTTGTAGACTTTTGTTGCATTGTACTTTCACGTATTATTTTTAATTTGCTTTTTTAGGATTGTTTATCATTTATTAAAAATAAAAATTTTCCTCTTTACCACGATTTATATTAGAAAATCCATAAAAACTATAAAATATTTTGAAAAATTCCCCAAAAAATATATTTTGTTTATTTACGTGTTTTTAACCTTCAGAGTGAAAATCACTAAAAATTATAGAAGAAAACTAAAAAATAAAAACCCTAAAAACCTAATTGAAAATTTATAAAATTCTCAAAAAATCCAAAAATTGTATTTTTCATTTCAAATTTATTTATCTTATTATGTATATTTTAAAATTAATTTGGAGAAAATTTGATTCTGTTTGATATTTTTAATCTCCATTTTCATTTCGACTGTTCATTTAAACCATGATTTAGGGTATTTTTGTCTTTAAAAATATATTAAATTCAGCAAAAGTTCCTAATAATCACAAAAAATTGTAAAAAAATATTTGAAAACCCAAAAATATTATATTCCCCTATTTATTATTTTTATTAATATTTATAGCTATTATGGCCTATACTGTATATATTTCCTATATATAGCTTTAGATATCATTTAAATGAAAAAGAAAAATATAAAAAATATAAAATATAGAAAGAAAATATAAAAATCAAAACTAAAAATTAAAATAAAGAATATAAAATCAAAAATAAAATAAAAAATTAAAAAAAAGGTCAAAAAAGAAGAATATATATATAAAAATACAATCATTTTTGAGCATTTTTTATTGGTCTATCCTGCTTGTTCCCTATGTTCGACCTCTACATGCTTGCACACTATACACATCTATTGTAGAGTTAAAATAAATTTTAACTCCTCATTGTTTTTTATTGCTTAATTATCTTTGTGGTTAATTGTTGACTAATTGGGTTTTCGTGAGTGGTCCCCATAGCAACTTTGTCTCTGCCTTGTGTGAGACATATTTTAACCCTCACAAAATCTCGATTATCACCTTACTAGGAGGAGACGCTAACTAGGGTCAACAATCTACCTTTACAATAATAAAAGGGTATTAAATACAAAATAGTAAATGATTTTAAAATAAAAAGTGTATAAAATTATAAATTTATTATTTTATTGAATATTTTTATGTGATTTCTAATTATTTTTATGAAAAATATATATAGGATATATACAATATTAAGTGTTATATACAGACATACTATACCTATGTATTTTCATTATTTTACAAAAATTATTTTTATTTTATATATTATTTATTTACAAAATAATTTAAGGAATACAAAATGATTTTTATTTCATTTTTATAAATTAATTAGGTTGTGAAATAAATAGATATTGTATTTATATACAAGTGTCTTTTGTACAAGGGTTTGTTGGATTTAATTTTTATTTTTATTTTATTTATCTGATTTTCATTTTTTTACATTATTATTAGGATTTACGCAAGTGTAAAATAATATGATGTTTTTCAAAAATGTTGAATAAATAATTATATTTACAAGTATGGGTAATCTATACAATACATAGTGTACCCTTATCTTTCTCTACTTATTCTTTTGCGATTAGGTCAAGACTTGACCTTCTCTTGGGGTTTGGGTCACTATGTAATTATTCTAAATACATCCTTATTTTTCTTTTACCTTTATTCTTTTATTTTTGCAAAATAGGTGCTAATTGTGAGATATTAACACATGCATGTAAAATGTTAAGTTGTTGTATTTGCATGTATTCATAGATGGTTTTGCTAAAAAATAAAGCAAAAATAAAGAATAAAGAAAGAAAATCGGAGATTCATCACCAATCACATGGCAACACCAAAAGCACCCCACCACTTTGCCGCTTAACATACACGTGACCGTACGCGTGCGTCGAAGATTTTTTTGGCAAACGCATTGAACCCCCCAAAATTTCTACATTGTGCAAGCATGCCCCCCTCCAGATCAAGTCATGTGTAGACCACGTGCAAGATGGGCTTTTTTTGACCATACATCCGAACCTTATGTTATTTCGTCACAGATCCAGGACATGCCCAATCATGTGACTACACTTGAGGAACCAAATATCTTCAACCATTTTGCATTTGCACCCCCCGAATTTATTGAATTCACAAGAAGGTCTGCGCGCAGGTGGATATCACGTGTCCTCCTGGAATATTTTCTCTAGAAGCCCCTCTAGTTTCAATATTTTACAAGTACACCCCTAGTTTTTCTAGAAAATACAAACTAACCCCTGTAACTATATACAAATACTAAATATATAATATAAATATTAAATAAAATACAAAATGGTTAAGTCAGCGAAGCATCACCATCGGATCGTGCTTATTTGAGGGGTATTTTGCAGTTTCAACCTCCTTAATTTTTGTAATTAATATTTGAAACCCATTCATTCATCTAAAATACTTATTTTGTATCATTTGCATTCAGACCCCTGTAAGTTTTTGTATTTGCATTTATATTCGCACCATATAACCTCACTTGACAACTCACGTAAGTGGTAATTTTGCAGGAGGACTCTAATAATTTTGTATATTTCTTTCCAGTCCAGAAACATTTTAAGCAAATTACTAGTTTTGGAAAAAAATTACAGGTAGACCTCTTACTTATTTGTAATTACTTTCTAGTCCCTACCAGCATGGCTAATATGTATCTACACACGAGCTTGGAAATTTTGCAGCAGATCCCTTGCTGGTTTTGGATTTTGTATTAGACCCAGAAACTTTGTATTCAAGTAGGAAATTTTTTTGAAAATTGCATACTAGCCCCTGAACTTTATGCTATTTACATTTATCCCTTTGCTAGTAGTGTAGTTTCTCTTTGTTCATTTTATTTATTTTAAATAGCAACTAAACTTGAAAAAAACTCAAACAATAGCTGTAGACTCCTATTGCATTGTACTTTCATATATTATTTTTAATTTTCAATTATATGACTTTTTATTATTTATTAAAAATAAAAATTATCTTTTTCATCCCTGTTCGCAATAGAAAACCCATAAAAATATAAACTATTTTGAAAATTCCCCCCCAAATATTTTGTTTATTTATGTGTTTTAACCTTCAGACCAAAAATCACTAAAAGTTATTAAAGGAAACCTAAAAAATAGAAAAACACTAAAAATCTCTATAATAATCTGTAAAATTCTCAAAAATTGCAAAAAATGTGTTTTCTATTTCATATTTTTATTTATATTATTATATACATTTTAAAATTAATTTGGATAAATTTTTATTCTATTTGATATTTTTAATCTCCATTTTAATTTGGGCTATTCATTTAATCCTTGATTTAAGGTATTTTTGACTTTAAAAATATATAAAAATTAGCAGAAATTCTTAAAAATCACAAAACCAGTAAAAAATATTTGAAAACCTAAAAATATTTTATTACTCTATTTTGATTATTTTGTCAGTGTTTATATCTATTATGGCCTATAATGTATATATATTCTATATATAGCTTTAGATATCTATTAAAAGAAAAAGAAAATATGAAATATAAAATATAAAAAGAATTATAAAAATAGAAAATTAAAAATAAAAATACAAAAATATAAAATCAAAAATAAAATAAAAATTTTAAAATAAAAAACCACAAAAAGAAGAACATATAGACAAATACTTCATAATTATTTTTGATCATTTTTGCCAGATATATCTTGCTTGCTCGCTGTATTCGACCTCTACATGATTGCACACTATGCACATCCATTGTAGAGTTATAATAAAGTTGAAGTTCGCATTGCTTTTTATTGCTTAATTATTATTGTGGGTTAATTGTTGACTAATTGGGATTTCGTGAGTGGTCAACACGACGATTTTGTCTCCACCTTGTGTGAGACATATTTTGACCCTCACAAAATATCGATTATCAAATCTATACATGAGCTTGACAATTTTGCAACAGACCCCTTGCGGGTTTGAATTTTTTATTAAGTCCGGAAACTTTTTATTCCGGCAATAAACTTTTGTGAAAATTATGCACTGGCTTCTGAACTTTATGCTATTTACATTTTTGCCCTTGTTAGTTGTGTAATTTCTATTTGTTTATTTTATTTTAAATAGCAACTAAACTCGAAAAAAAATCTCAAAAAATAGTTATAGACTTCTGTTGCATTGTACTTTCATGCACTGTTTTTAATTTGCTTTTTTAGGACTTTTTCTTATTTATTAAAAATAAAAATTGTCCTCTTTGCCCCGATTTGCAATAGAAAACCCTTAAAAATATAAAATATTTTGAAAAAATTGACAAAAAATATATATTATTTATTTACGTGTTTTTTAACCTTCAAAGTGAAAATCACTAAAAATTATTGAAGAAAACTAAAAAATAAAAACCCAAAAAACCTCAATGAAAATTTATAAAATTCTCAAAATTCCAGAAATTGTATTTTTCATTACAAATTTATTTATATTATTATGTATATTTTAAAATTAATTTGGAGAAAATTTGATTCTGTTTGATATTTTTAATCTTCATTTTCATTTCGACTGTTCATTAAACCATGATTTAGGGTATTTTTGGCTTTAAAAATATATAAAAATTAGCAAAAGTTCCTAAAAATCACAAAAAATTGTAAAAAATATTTGAAAACCCAAAAATATTACATTCCCCTATTGATTGTTTTTATTAATATTTATATCTATTATGGCTATATTGTATATATATCCTATATATAGCTTTAGATATCTATTAAATGAAAAATAAAAATATAACAAATATAAAATATATAAAGAAAATATAAAAATCAAAACTAAAAATTAAAATAAAGAATATAAAATCAAAAATAAAATAAAAAATTTTAAAATAAAAGGCCATAAAAGAAGAATAAATATACAAATACTTCACAATCATTTTTGAGCATTTTTGATCGATCTATCCTGCTTGTTCCCTATGTTCGACCTCTACATGCTTGCACACTATACACATCCATTGTAGAGTTATAATAAATTTTAACTCTTCATTGTTTTTTATTGCTTAATTATCATTGTGGTTAATTGTTGACTAATTAGGTTTTTGTGAGTGGTCCCCATAGCAACTTTGTCTCTGCGTTATGTGAGACATATTTTAAGCCTCGCAAAATCTCGATTATCACCTGACAAGGAGGAGAGCTGACTAGGGTCAACAATCTTACTTGGACCAATCAAAGATCTGAATTTACAATAATAAAAGGGTATTAAATATAAAATAATAAATGATTTTAAAATAAAAAGTGTATAAAATTAAAAAAAATTATTTTATTAAATATTTTTCTGTGATTTCTAATTATTTTTATGAAAAATATAGATAGGATATATACAATATTAAGTGTTATATACAGATATACTATACCTATGTATTTTCATTATTTTACAAAAATTATTTTTATTTAATATATTATTTATTTACAAAATAATTTAAGGAATACGAAATGATTTTTATTTCATTTTTATAAATTAATTAGGTTGTGAAATAAATAGATATTGTATTTATATACAAGTGTCTTTTGTACAAGGGGTTGTTGGATTTTATTTTTATTTTTATTTTATTTTTCTGATTTTTATTTTTTATATTATTATTAGGATTTACGCAAGTGTAAAATAATATGATGTTTTTCACAATAGGTTGAATAAATAATTATATTTACAAGTATGCGTAATCTGTACAATACATAGTGTACCCTTATCTTTCTCTACTTATTCTTTTGCGATTAGGTCAAGACTTGGCCTTCTCTTGGGGTTTGGGTCACTATGTAATTATTCTAAATACATCCTTATTTTTCTTTTCCCTTTATTCTTTTATTTTTGCAAAATAGGTGCTAATTATGAGATATTAACACATGCATGTAAAATGTTAAATTGTTGTATTTACATGTACTTATAGATGGTTTTGCTAAAAGATAAAGCTAAAATATAGAATAAAGAGAGAAAATTGGAGATTCACCACATGGAAACACCAAAAGCACCCCACCACTTTGCCGCTTTACATACACGTGACCGTACGCGTGCGTCGAAGATTTTTTGGCAAATTTGCATAGAACCCCCTAAAACTTCTACATTGTGCAAGCAGGCCCCCTCCAGATCAAGTCATGTGTAGACCACGTGCAAGATGGGCTTTTTTTAACCATACATCCGTACCTTATGTTTTTTCATCACAGATCCAGGACATGCCCAATCATGTGACTACACGTGAGGAACCAAATATCTTCAACCATTTTGCATTTGCACCCCCCGAATTGATTGAATTCACAAGAAGGTCTGTGCGCAGGTGGATATCACGTGTCCTCTTGGAATATTTGCACTAGAAGCCCCTCCAGTTTCATTATTTTACACGTACACCCCTAGTTTTTCTAGAAAATACAAACTAACCCCTATAACTATATACAAATACTGAACATATAATATAAATATTAAATAAAATACAAAATATAAAAATATAATAAAAAACAATATTAATACACATATTGTTCTATATATAGTATTATCATCGTTTTCGAAAATAAAAATATTTTCTATTTTAATAAATCATTAAAACATCAAAAAATATAACAAATTTTAAAAATCATAAAAATTTTAAAAAATAATTTTAAAAAGACTAAAAAATTATTTCAATTATATTTTAATATATTTTACATAGAAAACAAAAATAAAATAAAAATTGATATAAATATCCATAAAAATACACAAAAATTCAAAAATTCATAACTAATTCTACAAAATAAAAATAAAATAAAAATATTTTCCCCTACTTTTTAATAAAAATAAAATAAAAATATTTTCTCAATATTTTCTAATTTTAAAATAAAAAATAATAATCTATTTTCACAAAATATTCTTTTCAACATCAAAAACCAAATAAAAAATAATAAGTCAATTTCAAAAATTAAATAAAAACCATAAAATAAATAAAACATATAAAAACTACAAAACTAAAACCAAAATATAAAACTACAAAATCTGTACCTTTATTTTTATTTAGGTATATTAAAACAACACAATAATATAAAATTCATAAGATCAAATACAAATTCTGTTTTACCTTAGTTCTAAATAGTTTGTCTCACTGAGTTCGACATCTTATACTTGATATTATACGCATCTAAGTTTATGAGTATACATAAAATATTTTTTTTTTTGGAAAAACAACCCAGCTGACACAATGACGATAGATTCTTCTTTTTGGGCTATCAGGTTGGGTGGTTTTTCAGACCTCACCAAGCCTTTCAGCAAGATCCTTAGCAATAATCAGTAGATAGCATTGGAATGGGTGATGGGTGACGAGTCCGAAAATGCGCTTGTTAAAAGATGTTTATTTCATTGTCGTGCGCAAAAATGATTTGCCGTGCGTTGTAGGCGGCAATCGGAATCGGTCAAGAAAATAACCACAAATAATTTATTCAATTTTCAATCTCGTGGTTTTATGTTTATTATACTTGGGCAAGTCCCAAGGTCGAACATAAGGAGGCAAAGGAACAACCTAGAATTATGTCTATCAAAAATCGTACGCGGTTTTCTAAGTGGTTTTTTGTGTAATTTTTAATGCAACAAAGGATGCGAAATGCAATTTTTGCCTATTTTAGGGACTAAAATGTCAAGTATGTTCAAATGATGTCTGAAAAATATGAAACTTAGCCACAATGTAAAATATGATGAAATGAATATATTGTATTTTTTTGGAATTTTTGGATGCAATATGAATTTTTTTATGAATTTTTAAATGCAAACAAAATGAATTTCAATATTTAATTATAATAAATATTAAACCTAATTATTTTCAAGGAACAAAAATATCTAAGATCTATCACTAGGTAATGGATCTTAGAAAAATCCTAAACCTCGAAAATGCGAGATCTGTTACTATTAAGAATCAAATACTGAAATGTGAAAGATATTTTTACAGAGCAAACTACACATGCAAATGCAATTACTTTGGGGCACAATGTCAAGCACAACAAACTCTACAATATGTGATTTTTTGGAGATTTTTAGAGCAATGGTTAATCAAATATAAATTTCAGAGCACAAATTGGGCAAAATATGCAACTTTCTACAGAATAATTGATTATTAAATAACCGTTGATCACAAAAATGTCCACAATACGTCAAAATGTAGAGAATTACATGAGGAACACATTGCTATTTTTAGATAAATAAAATAATGTAGAGAAGAGGTTCAAAATAGAGGGGGAAGACAGGGGTATAAATGCAATAACAATAAAATAAAAATGCAAAACATGGGTATATGCGTAATTACCTAAATAGCTGGGGAAATTTTTGCAAATTGCAATAGATCATGTGCTAAGCACGTGACTTGGTCGGTGGGTTAGCACGTGACCTAGTTGGTAGGGGCCTGTACGCAAATAAGTGGATCTTCTTGGGGGTGTTTTATAAATTACCCAATGGTCACGTGCTGTGCAAGTGACCCCTGGGTTAGGCTCCTAGTGAGGTCGTTCCCTCCCGCACGTGCTTCTCACGTGGGAGGGTCTCGGGCCCAACACCCGGCCGACGAGTATGGTGGAGAGGCGGTGCGGCTCCAGTACGGTCGGTGGCGAGGCGAAGAAGGGCCGATAATCTTTGACGTTGGCGGTGGAGAATGAAAGGTGCGGAGGCAGCAGTCGTTGGAGGTGCTGACGATGACGGTCGTCTTGGTCGAAGCATTGAATATGGAGGCGGAAGTGGCTCGACCTGGAAGGTGGTGCTCCAGTGTCGATTTAGGCACGGTGATCAGAGCAGAAGGTTGACGCTGACGACTTGCTGGAGGTTGAAGGTGACGTTGTCGAAGATGTTGGCTCAACGGCATCGAAGCGCAGAGCTAGGCAAGGATGGCGAGGGGAGTCACCGTGGGCTGCTACGAGCCTGGAGTAGCTCGGATCTCGTCGCAAATGAAGGACCTCCGAGCTGTCACCACTGGAGGGTTCTTGAGGCATAAGGTCTATCGGCGGATGAGCTTGATGAAGGGGTGGCGTTGTTTTATTTATAGGATGAGCAAGGAGATCTTGGGACGATCGGATGGAGATCGAGATTGATGGCGACCAGAGATCTCGCGGGGATCGGTGAGATCTTGACGAGGCACGACTGGAGGCGGTGATGGGCGAGATTGACGGGGCGGCGGAGTAATCATGGGGATACGGGCAACCAAATTGGGAAGGAGGAGGAAGACGACGCACAGGCGCCGTCCGATCGCGTGCGATCGGACGGTTCCTGTGGCACCATGTGGTGGGCTAGGGGCAAATAGTGCCGCACGTGCTTGGCACGTGCCTTGCATGTGCATGCCTTATTAATATTTTTTTATAAAAAAATGATATATAAAAACCTCAAAAATAGCTGACAGGTGGCAGCTCCAGGAGCTGCCAGGTGTCAGCACCACAAAAATCCGAATTTAATTACTTTGTAAAATCCAAAATAAATAGCAAATGGCCTCAGATCAAAAAGGTTTCTTCATAAAAATTACTCTTGTCGATGAGATCTACAACTTTCATGAAGACATCAAAATCAAAATTGATCAAATGCACAAAGTGATATTTTTGGGGTATCCCATGTACATAGAATACCTTGATTTTTGGGTTTTGTAATTTTTATGTCATTTTTAAATCAGATAGAAATCCTGAAAAAATATGGTAAAATCAAAGATAAATAATTACATATTAATCTATTTTTTGGATTTTTATTAATAGGTTAAATACGTACATAAAATATCAGGTCAAAAACCGCTAAAATACACAATGTACACAAGAGGCCCAAAACCCAACTTTCACATATGAGCTTTGATTCACTTGAACTTGGTCTTGTTTTGAAAGTAATAGAATGTACATTAGTTCAAAAGTGAGTAGGATTTAATCGGACACTGGATAAGGAAGATATGAGGTTTTTAGTCCGGAAATCTTGAAACTAGGGTTTGGGTTTTTGGTCCATTTATTTGGGTTAGTTATTTTCTTGTAATTTTCCTTTATTCTTATTAGTGATATGTACACAGTGGTGGTGGTTTTGTCTTATTCGGAGTTAACATGAATGACTTAAAAATCAGGGGAGTTAGGCTATTTACAGGTCAATTTTGGCAGGGATTTTTGGCTTCTTATTTTGTGCAAATGTAATTATTATGAAAACATCCATGAATGCTAATTATGCAGAATAGATGCAGAAATGTTGTTGATTTTGAGGGATTTGATCTTAATAAATGAGATTTAGAGTGTTGAATTCGAGATTCATCATCCCCCTATACTTAAACCATGCTCGTCCCTGAGCATCAAAAAGAAATACCATGAAGTGAAATGAGATTGGGTTCCATACCAAGACCATGAGCTGAAGGTGAAAATGAATCTAGACTCGACCCTTGGATTATTAGTGTGGCGGAACTTCTGTGAGACTTAGAATTTCAAAAATCAACAGCCCTCAAGTTCTACATATCATTGCTACAGTTTCGGCACAGAAGTCATCTTAGATCAATCCTCTTCCCAAAGCATACTGATGACACAAAAACCGATGCGACCGAGGTAAAGGTATAAAATGAGGTCGTTGTCCTCAGTCACTCAGCACGTGTCAATCAAGAAAAATAAACCACAGATGAAGATAAATCAATAAAATACAGAGAAGTGGTCCTGCTATAGGATTAACCTGGTATAGCTCCCAGGGTCGAACACAAGGAGCACAGATTGGCCTTACGGCCTACGATGTAGTCAGAAATCAAAGAAAGTTTTTTTTATGGTTTTTTTATTTGTTTTTATATTTTTTTAGATTTTTTAAAAAGTGAGAAAATGAGAGAAAGTAAGTACAAGGGAACTTCAACAATTTATACAACACATCAAAAATCACACAAAAATTAAGGAAAATTGGTTTTTAGGTTTTTTAAGTTTTTTACTGTTTTTGGTGAATTTTTGGAATTTTTCTAATGGGTAAATTATTTATTAAAAATCAAACAATGCAAAGAACAAAGGGTACTGTCCAGCAAGGCTTAAGATCCAAAAATAAAATAATTTTGGATCTCAAAAAGCCCTAAAGGTAATTTTCCTAGAATCTATGAAGAATAAGGAAAATTTAGGCACCCTAATTATTGTTTTTGGATTTTTAATTTATTTATTACAATTTTTATGGGTTTTTAGGGGTTTTTCAATTTTTAAGGTTTTTAAGTGATGAACAATAGCCAAAATTGGCTAGAAAATCAATCAACCAGTAAACAACAATGCCTAATTTTTTTAGAATTTTTGGTGGAGTTTTTATATTTTTTTGGTATTTTTAAAGTCAAACAGTGGCAAAAATATGGGTTTTTGAATTTTTAAAAATAATAAATGAAATCAAAAATGTCCCCAAACATCACAGAAATTCCTACTCCATGGCAGGAGCCATGTGTCAAAATTTCATTGGATTTGGAGGTCGTTTGATATTTTATTCAAAAATAAAGGTGGGGCACTGTGCACAGGGACCTAAGTGCAAATACCCAAAGATCTGGGGGCCTTGGTGCAAAATACCCAGCAAGTCACGCGCTTCGCACGTGGCTGGGGCACACAGGGACTGATTTGTAACAAAAACCAAGTCCTAGGGGTTTTTGATAACACGTATCAAAACCCCAGGGGCAAGGTTGCAAAAAGCCCAAGAAATAACGCACATGCACAATAAACAACACTCACAGGGGCATATTTGCAATTATTCAAAAATATTCATGCATTCATTAACACTCCAGATCTACAGGACTAAATATGCAAAAAGCCCAAAATACACGTGACGACGCACGTGTTCACACACACACAGGGGCATACATGTAATTCAAAATAAAGCACAAGGTTCCAAATGCAATTTACCCTACGTGAAAAAGTTTTAAAAATACTTACAGGGCTAAACAGGAAATAACAAACTAAGAGGGGGGGCTACGATATTTACCCCTTTATTAGCCGACGGTCGGATGGGCGCCACGTGTATGATCTGACGGCTGGGATGTGCGGCGCCTCTTCTCTCTTCTCCTCTTCGGCTCGATCGACGGTGGGGAGAGGTCCACGTGTATGATCGGACGTCTGAAACGCTGGCACCTCTCTCCTCTGCTGCAACGGTCCAGATGCGCTCCTCGGGTGGATCGACGGCTGCTGCTCCTCAACAGATGGACGCTCACGATCAGAACTGGAGCTGGAGCGTCATCGGACGGCTCTGGAGGGTCCTCGAAGAACTGATGGCCGGCGAACTTCGCCGGCCTCGTGAAGGTGTATCCGCCCTCCTATGCTGCGCCTGAAGGTCGGAGAAGATCCGGCGTGAGGTTGCGCGGCTGCTGCGGGTCTCCAATGCCTCGGCCGAGCCCTGGAAGGCTCCGGCGAGGTCGGCGGAGAAGAAGCTCCTGGCTTGAAGTTGGGAGGCCTCAGACGGCCTCCTCTTGACCTGCAAAAGAGTTCAGAAGCTTCGCGGGTCGAGGGCAAAGTGCCTCGACCCAAGAAGGCGGGGTGAAGGTGGACGGTGCTGCGTGGCGAATGAGCTCCGGCGAAGCGGAG
This sequence comes from Ottelia alismoides, assembly GCA_037367405.1. NCBI lineage: Eukaryota > Viridiplantae > Streptophyta > Magnoliopsida > Alismatales > Hydrocharitaceae > Ottelia > Ottelia alismoides. The sequence goes on from JAZKJV010002086.1 coordinate 261,137, forward strand.
GCGATGGAACTCGAATCCCAGATCCTGTGCGATCTGGGTTGAATGAGCGGGCGTAGAAGGTGCACGGGAAGATGGCGAAGGTGATGGAAGGGTCGGATGGTCGAGATGATATGCGACGTGACCGGAATCGGAGATGTACGTCGGAGCTATGATTTGGGCGTAATCGGAAATTAAGCTAAATAGAAGGTCTAATCGGATACCTGATGGATGCTGGAGACTGTGGTGGAGCTGATCTTGCTCCTGGTCGTAGCTTCGAAGGGCGTCAAGGCCTGAAGCTCGATGCTCAACGCCGGCGGCGGAGCAAGGACGGCGGAGTTAGCCGGATCAAAGGAATCGCCTCCTCACCTCACTGCAACAAGGGCTGACGCTCGCTGTCACTCTTGCGGAGCCTATGGAGGTCACTGGGAAGAAGGAGAGGGTCCAAAGATGGGGCGCGGAGGCGGCGGAGATGATGGTTATATAGAGTGACAGCGTCGATTAGGGTTGCGTGGGGACGACGATGGAAGGTGTTGATTCGATGGCGAAGGATCCGGCGAGGGAGAGGGATGAACGGCGAAGAATCCGGGCACGGGGGTTGAGTGGTTGACAGCCTGGAGAAGCGTGGATAAATCGGGGAAGATGGCGCGGCGCGCGACTTCCAGAAAAGGAAGGAGGTCGCGGGGGAGTTGACCGGGGTCAACATTCCCCCGTGGACCAGTCAGACGCTGCCACGTGTGGTGGATTTTTGTTTATTTATTTTAGGGCAGAAATAGGCCGAATTAAAGAAAACTCAAAACATGAAATATTTTTCTTTTATTTTTTTCTATTTTTTGGTGATTTTTAATTAATTTTTGGAAATAAAAATAGGGTAGCTCTATATATAGGTATATGTACACTACATGGATTTTTATTTTTGATTTTTTTATTTGTTATTTTTATGTGTTTTTATGCTCATTTTGTATTTTATTTATTTACAAGATAAAATGAGGATTAAAAGAATATTTTTATTTTATTTTTATCACTTGTATACAAGGGTGAAATAAATGGTTGAATATATTTGTACACATGGTATATATACAATGTATTTTTGTATTTTCAATTTTGTAATTTTTATTTGATTTTTGTTTTGTTTCTTGTTATTTTATATATTTACAATATGTAACATAGAATATTTACAAAAAGTTTAGAAAATAATTGAATTTGTTTATAGGGTTAAATAAATACAATAGTGATGGTTTATACACATGGTGAAAGAAGGGTATTTTTGAGTTTTTGATTTTTATCTTTTTATTTTGTTTTTAATGGCTTTTACAAAATATAGACAAATATTTACAACATATTTTTGGGTGAGGAAAATATATAGTTTATTTATTTACAGAAGTATATACACATGTGAGCCCCTATCTCCCTCTACTTTGGCTTTTATGCGGTCAGGCCCATGCTGAGCCCTCCCTTGGGTTAGGTTGCTCAATATTTATTCTAAATATTTCCCTCTTTTTCTTTTTGCTCTTTATTCTTTTATTTTGTGCACAAAAACATGCTAATTATAGGTTTTTACACAATGCATGCTTTTGGTAATTATTTGTATTTACACATATCTACATGTATTGGCAAAGGGTTTTTGTAGCTAAAATAGAAGAATAAAGAGTGATGAATGGGTATTCATCACCCCCCTATGCTTAACTTTGCTAGTCCCTTAGCAAACACTTATTTGAAGAAGAAGTGAACAAGAAAGAAAAAGAAAAAGAAAAAGAGGATGTACATGGATCACGGTTGACTTATTAAATTATCCTTCATTAAATTGAAATATGGAGCTCGATCAGATCTTTGGATTATTAATGTGTCGGAACCTTATTTGGACTTAAGCTTAGAACTCAACAGCCTCCAAGTTCCACCAATCTATGGGCAAGACTCCTCAATAAACCAGATCAGAACAAGTCTACATACACAAACTCTAATGACCATGAATCTTTTCCTTGCGGTGTAAGTGGTATGTGGCTCCCCACCTCAGAAGTGACAAAGAAACAACCTCCCTCAACCTGGTAACTCTAATGCCTCAGTCTAGCAACTCTTTCCTCGAGAAGCGGGGTATTCCCTTCTAAGTTCAAGTGCAACCGGCTCAAGGGGAGGGGGTAGAAGTATAGAGTTTTGGAAGCTTAGCCAGTGTAGCTAAGTCTCCCGCTGCAAGCTTCATGAGATGTAACATGGATACCATAAGCTTTTGCTTCATACTCCGGTGGGGTTATTAAATTTTCAATCCGACCCACCACTTTTTTGGAGTTCTTTTTGCATTTTTTCATTTTTTTTTTTCAAGACTTCTGTACACATATCTACATGGTGCAGCATATATAAGAAATTTCCCCTTGAGCCAGTAGACTATCCCTCTTTTGAAGCTTTATTGCAACCCACAGCTTCTGTCTTTAGCTTTCAACACCACTAGACCAAGTTGAGGTGCACTTCCTTCACTATAAGAAGAAGAGAGGTTCCGCCTAGAAGTACTACCCTCATATGCTACCCCAAGCCAAAGGAAACTGCCTCCTCACCACCTCATCCATGGAGAGCCATGTGTAAAGTGCAGGTGCAAGTGAAGCCATTGTCTCTAAGAGTCATATGTGTGTTGTTAAGTGCTCTACTTAGGCTCATCAAGATGACATATGCTCATAGCCTAGTGGACTCAAAGAATTAAGTCCTTATGGACCTGAAAAGCTTTAAACCTAAGTCCTACAAGGTTCCTCTTGAAGTTAAGTGAATTAAGATCTTATTCAAGCTCCATTTCTCAATTTAATTCCAGGCTTAGTTCAAATGTCAACTCTCATCCAGGAAAAACTATATACATATATGTACAAAAGATGCTATTTACAAATATTTTACAATCATGCAAAAATTTTTGAAAAATGTCTTGAAATCATGAATGAATGATGCATGAGGTGCAAGTTTTGCAAAAAGATATTTACAAACATTTACACAAGATTTTTGCAAACTTTTGATTTTCAAAACATTTTGGAAAAAATTTGTACTATATACATAATTTTTATACAAAATATTTACACAAGCTTTACACAAAAGATTTTTGAAATCATTTTTACAAAAATACTTTATACACTAGCTATGTCTGTGCAAGAATAAAAGAGGTTTATGTACATGAAAAATTTTTAATTTTTGTGATTTTTAGCCATTTTATTTATTAACACACTCACACAAAGTACGAGTTATGGCTAAAGTATATATGAAATATATACACACCCCCCCTATACTTAGCTCGAACGATGTCCTCAGAGTGATTAAGAGCGATGAAGAAGACATAACTCGTGCTTAGTAAAAGGGAAGTGAAAAGGAATGGCTAAGTACAAGAACGAATAAATGAATAGAATGAGAAGAACTCGGTGGTTTCCCCCTATACTTAGGATTAACTAATCCTAAGTATAGCAAGCTGTACATGAAGGGAAAGCCGAGTGAAGAATATACAGAATCTGCCCCCCCTATACTTAGGGTAAAATATCCCTAAGTATAGGCAGCAAAAACAAGAGCAGAAAGAATGAAAAGAATACTCACAGGTCCGACATCCCCCCTATACTTAGGGTAAAGTACACCCTAAGTATAGCATAATCATAAGATGAGAGATGGGATGTGGGACTAAAGAATAGAATGATATGGACAACTGGATCTATACAGGCGGAGGAACAGTGAAAATCAGGCGTGAGATGCAAAGGATGTGAGTCAAGAGACCACATCTCACGCAAAATGAATAGCGGCAATAATAACGTCCCGCGGCTCATGATCTAGAAATGGTTTGAGCCGCTGGCCGTTCACTCGGAAGGTACTCTCAGAAGATAACTCAGATATATCAATGCTACCGTTATCGTGTACCTTTCTGACCAAGTAAGGTCCTTTCCATTTGCTCTGTAGCTTCCCTGGAAATAATCGTAGCCTTGCATCAAACAACCATACTTTCTGTCCAATCTCAAAATGCTTGTGGCTGATATGAGAATCATGCCACTCTTTGACTTTCTCCTTATAATGTAGGCTGTTTGAGAAAGCTGCATCTCTAAGCTCTTCCAAGGCGGCTAACTCTGCCCTCCTCTGGTCTCCTATACCATTTGGATCCATCAATATGTCTGTAACTGCCCAAAGTGACTTGTGCCTCAGCTCAACTGGTAGGTGACAGGGCTTGCCATACACGAGGCGAAAGGGAGATGTACCCAATGGAGTCTTGAAAGACGTCCGATATGCCCACAAGACCGAGTCCAAAAGCTGTGACCAATTTCTTTCGGTCAGGGCGGACGACTTTCTGCAAAATATTCTTGATCTCCCTGTTCGACAGCTTCGGCTAGACCATTTGTCTGTGGATGGTATGGTGTAGCAACACGATGGTCTATGCCGAACTCGGTAGCAAGTGCCTTCACCTGGTCGTTGATGAAGTGAGACCCCCCATCAGAAATCAGAACTCGTGGAACCCCGAACCGCATGATGATGTGCTTCTTCAGAAATCTGCAAACTGTCTTCGCATCTGCGGCTCGGGCGGGATAGCCTCAACCCAACGACTAACATAATCTACGGCCAACAGAATGTACTCAAATCCCTGACTCTTAGGGAATGGACCCATGAAATCGATGCCCCATGCGTCAAAAACCTCACAGAAGTGAATGGGCTGCATCGGCATCATATCACGTTGTCCACAAGTGCCCATCCTCTGACAGTCAGTACACCTCTTCACGAACTCATCAGAGTCCTTGAAGAGTGTAGGCCACCACAAGCCGGATTGGAGCACTTTCTGTGCCGTTCTCCTCCCAGAATGATGTCCTCCTGCCTCAAGCTTGTGGCAGTAAGTGAGGACACTATGATGCTCCTCCTGAGGAATACACCGACGCCAGATGCTATCCCCTCCTTCGTGGTAAAGGATGGGATCCTCCCAGTGGTAGGACTTGGCCTTCGCAAGGAAGGTCTCAATCTTCTGCTTCGGCCAATCTTGTGGGACTTTCCCAGCAACGAGAAAGTTCACAATATCGGCATACCACGGGAGTGAGGCGATAGCAAGGATCGCCTCATCTGGGAAGGTATCACAAATGGGATCAATCTGCTCTGTCTCCTCAGGCTGCTCTAATCGGGATAAATGGTCCGCCACCACATTCTTGACTCCAGGCTTATCCTTGATCTCAATGTCGAACTCCTGGAGAAGAAGGATCCATCTAGTAAGTCTGGCCTTGGCATCCTTCTTTGACATGAGGTACCTGATGGCGGTGTGATCTGTGGTACAAGGTCACTCGGGATCCAATGATATATGATCTGAATTTATCTAGGGCGAACACTACTGCTAGCATCTCCTTCTCTGTGACCGTATAATTCCGCTGGGCGGAATCCAATGTGCGGCTAGCATAGTGTATGGCAAATGGTACTCCATCCCTCCTCTGTCCTAGCACGGCCCCTACGGCAAAATCAGAGGCGTCCGTCATGATCTCGAATGGAAGAGACCAATCGGGTGGCTGAAGGACAGGAGCCTCAATTACGCACTGCTGGAGAGTCTCGAAAGGACGAAAGACACTTGTCATTGACAAGGAACTCGGTGTCTTTCGTCAAGAGGTCAGTTAACGGTCGGGCAATCTTGCTGAAATCATGAATGAATCTCCTATAAAAACCAACGTGCCCCAGAAATGACCGTAACTGCTTCAGATTGGACGGCGGTGTGAGTTTCCTAATGACATCGACCTTGGCTGGATCAACCTCCATGCCTCTGTTGGAGATGATGTGGCCAAGCACCGTCCCTTGAGTCACCATGAAGTGACTCTTCTCCCAAGACAGAACCAAGCGGGCTATCAATACATCGCTGGAGCACTCGGTCTAGGCAGTCAAGACAGGAATCGAATCCGTCGCCGTAAACCGAGAAGTCGTCCATGAAGACCTCCAAACACTCCCCTACCATGTCCGAAAATATCGACAGCATGCATCTCTGAAAAGTCGCAGGGGCGTTACATAGCCCGAATGGCATGCGTCGAAGGCGTAAGTACCGAAGGGACAGGTAAAGGTGGTCTTCTCCTGATCCTCAGGAGCGATGGCCACCTGGTTGTAGCCCGAGTACCCATCTAGGAAGCAATAGTGGCTCTTCCCGGCCAGTCTCTCTATGATCTGGTCAATAAAAGGCAGGGGAAAATGGTCCTTCTTGGTGGCCTGGTTGAGTTTCCTGTAGTCAACACAGACCCGCCAAGAGGTGGGTACTCGTGTAGCAATCTCCTCTCCCGACTCACTGATCACAGTAGTGATGCCCGTCTTCTTGGGCACCACATGCAAGGGGCTGACCCACTTGGAGTCGGAAATGGGATAAATAAAATCTGCACTCACCATTTTTGATATTTCCTTCATAACAACCTCTCTTAGGTTAGGGTTCAGTCGCCGCTGGAACTCACGCGACGGCTTTGCCCCTTCCTCGAGATAGATATGGTGGGAGCACAATGAGGTGACTAATCCCATGGAGATCTGCTACGCTCCATCCAATTGCCTTGCGGTTCTTTTCAAGAACCTCCATCAGACGGGATTCTTGTTCTCCAGTCAGATCCTGGCAGATATGATGACTGGGTACATCTCAGACTCTCCGCAAGGAATCTATACTTCAGCGAAGTAGGGAGCGGCTTTAGCTCTGGACAGCTGGGTGCTGGCAAATCAGGCTTCTGAAGAAGATGTGTGTATGCGGATAATTCTGCCAAATTTGCCTGGGAAAATGATAACGAACTCTCACAAACTGGATCTGGAGAAGGCGGGTCCTCTACATGGTCTCTGATCTGTTCTGCCTCTACCTCTCCTCATCTATAGGCTCAGGTGGATCCAGATCTGGCATCTGATCATCACAATCTGCCCAATCAGATTCTGAATCCGAGGGATCTATATCAGACTCGGTGGCATCAGTACCACCGGAGAACAAGGTGACATCAGCACCACCATAGAGCAGGGTGGCCTCAGTACCACCATCACTGGAAATCGTGTCGCGATCAGGGTCCGACTCTGCTGACTCAATAGTATCCTGTACCAGGGTTGTGCTCTCCAGACTATCCTCTGCTATCATCTCTGCATCAGCTGTATCTGAATATGAGAGGATGGTCTGTGCTGCAGGATCTGCCCAAGCTGCCTCATCATCTGTGATCACAAAATCACAGTCCTGGTGGATGTCTGGCTCTACGTCTGTCAGCTGCTCTGAATCTGTACTGCTATGTGAGCGGGATCTGGATCTGGCTCTGCGGTCCTTAACCGTCTCTATTTGTATACTCTCGCCCTGGATGCGAAAGTACACCTTCCCACTGTCATGGTCAGTCACTGCCTTGGCTGTGGCCAATAATGGGCGACCGAGGATGATGGGGGAATCGGTCAACGAGTCAGGGGTCTCCATGGCCAGCACTACGAAGTCCACGGGGAATTTGCAAACCCTGAATCGTGACGATAACGTCTCGCAACAACCCCTTTGGCCTCTTGACAGACCGATCAGCAAACTGAAGGTATGTCCTGCTCTGTCTAAGAGTGCCCAACTCTAAGTGGTCGAGAAGGGCTGCCGGAAGAAGGTTGATCGACGATCCGCTATCTAATAGAGTGCGGTCGAACCTCTGCTCACTAATCTGACATCTGACATACGGGGCCCCTAAATCTGGCCTCTTAGTCGGCAGATGGTTCTGGATCGCGTAACACGTGGCTTTTGTTAGCACATGGATCTCTGCGGTCTTGTTCCTCTTCGTCCTCCTGACTGTGGTCCTGTCTCTCAAGGACCGCTGAAGAAGAGGGATGTGCTGCAAAGCCTCATTGAGGGTCAGCTGGATGTTAACCGGTCTATCATGCTCTGGCTGAACTCCTCCTGCTCTCTCTTTTTTGGTCTTTTTTCTTTTTTCTTCCCCTTCCCCCAACTCAAGGGCTCTAGGAAAGGGGATCACAGGGTCCTTCTCAGATGAAGGACTAGGAATAGGTCTAGATGATTGGATGACATGATCCTCACAAACGTCATTCATCACAGTGGGATCAGAAGAAACTAAACCTTTTCCTTTATTCAAATCAGAGTTCCAAGATACATTCATTCGAGGAAAGACAACATCAGAATAAATGTTGGTGGCATCAGTACCACCTCTAGTTGGCTCTACAACTAGACGTCTTGCGGCCTCAGTACCGCGGGCTGGCTCGGCTCTGCTGGTGGCGTCAGTACCACCTCCTCGATGTGGTGAAATGGCGGCCTCAGTACCGCCGGTGGAATCAGCATCTCTGGTGGCATCAGTACCACCGTCATCATGATGTGCGGCTTCAGTACCGCTCTCCTCTTCCTCATCCGGCGCTCTAGATGATTCCTCATGTTGTCGCTCAGATGAGGCGCCTCCTGCTGGTCTTCTACCGCTCCTAAGTGTGACAAAATCAGCATCAAATAAATCCGACGAGATAACATCAAATGAGTCACTAGAAGTGGTAGGCTCAGTGTGAACTACCTGCTCAGATTTCCTCTTCAAATTATTCGGATTCGGCTCGATCTGTGCAGGGATGGCGGCTTTCCCTCTCATCAAGTCCCGCATCTCCTGGCGGAACTCGTCCATCTCCCGTCTAAATGTAGCCTGTTGCTCTGTGAAGAGACGGGCTAGATCATCCATGGCGGGGCTCTCATGGGAGCCCGACGGGTTGCCTCTCTGGTAATGAGGCTGCTGGACCTGGTGCTGCTGTGGCTGAGAGGGGTAAGAGGAAGGATGCTGCTGCTGGTGAGCCTGCTGCTCACGTCTCCAACTCTGTCCCTGCTGCTGATAGGGACGAGATACGAAGGATGATGGCTGGTGTGGCTGGTATGCTGGGTGCTGCTGGTGATCTCTCTGCTGGGAGTACTGCCCTCCCTGACCGGCTGGCTGCTGGGGCTGGTTGCCTCCATTCCCCCACCTGAATCCGGGATGGTCTCGTCGGATTCCAGGCTGAGGCCGGTCATACCAAATCCCGTTGACATCCATCAACGGTTCCGCATCGTAAGGGGCTGGTGGGAGTACATCCAGAGGCTGATCCGGCTGATACACCACCATCTGTAAGTCTGGAGATGGTGGTGACTGGTAAGAGGGCTGCTGCTGCTGGTACGGCTCCGCCTGTACAAGGTGAACTTGTCTAGGCTGCTGCAAGGAGCTGGAGCGCTGGGACGAGCTGCGGCTGCCGCCGGAATCGCCTCGCGACAGAAGACGGGGCTGAGGAGCCGTCTGTGCCTCCTGAAGACACAAAGAGCTGGGTCTTCATGTCGCTCAGAGTTTGTGCCATTTGTTCCATCTGAGTTATGCCCTGGCACTGCTTCTTCTCTATGATTTCCATGCGGTCCAGCTTCTCGCTGATAATCCCCATGTCCGCAGCGGCCGACTCTGCCTATGCGGCTGCAACTGTGGACGAACTGGATGGACCTGCATCAACCCGTGCTATCCGCTGGTACTGCACGGGTCCTGGCGGCTGCTGAGATCGCTGTGTGTACAACCGAGTCTGGGACATCACCATGTAGTTTTCTGCCATCTCTTCGTAGATGGCCCAAACTTGGTTGTGGTCCTTGGCAAAGTAGGACCCGCCGCAAGAAGCATTCACCAGACCCTGAAGCTCTGGTGTCATCCCACTAAAGAAGCTCTGAACTAGGTTCGGCTTCGAGATGTCGTGGTGTGGGCATCTATCCAGAAGCTCTCTGAACCTCTCCCATGCCTCGTGAAATTGCTCGTTAGGGAGCATGGAGAAGTTATTGATCAGGGCCCTTGCTGCATTCGTCCGCCCGAGTGGATAGTACTTGTTCAAGTACTCGGTGCGGAGTTGATCCCAGGTGTAAACAAACTTCCCTAGATGTTTCAGCCAGGCGGCTGCTCTATCTGCCAGTGAAAAAGGGAAGGCCATCATTCGAATCGTATCTTGGTCCACACGACGGTCGTGGACAGTGCTGCAGATCATCAGAAACTCCTGGAGATGGAGGTGGGGTTCCTCAGTGGCGAGTCCGTGAAAATGAGGAAGCATCTGCAGGGTGTTCGGAGGGAACTTGAAATCCCCCACGATAGCAGGAATCACCACCCACTGGTGCATCAGTGTAGATCCGGGGTTGTGAAGCTCCCGCATCGGTCTTGCTGCGGCGGCGGCTGCCTCTGCTGCGGCAGCTGCTGCTGCGGCTGCTGTCTCTGCATCAGCGTCAGGAATGTCCTCCGGCTCGCTCGGCTCTTCTCGCTCTCTTCGGAGTCTCTCCAACTCCCTCCTCATCTCTATCATGAATGTCCCCTGATCGCGTAACTGCTGCTGAACTGTCTCTAATGACGCGATCAGGGTGGAGTTGATCGCCCCCTGGTCTAAGACAAAATGTTCGGGCTGGCGATCGTCTGAACTTCCGGCTCCAGCCATAGGGACGTCTGCAAAATCAGATGAGCTAACTCAGGTTCGGTCAAATGAATTCGTCTTTCCTCGGGCTCATGTCTCTCAGTAGCAGAAGAAAGGGGATCGAGGGGGAACAGGGTGGAATCGAACTCGGGCCCGGAGAGCTGGTCTCGACTCTCACGAGCCAACCTAGATGATGGAGTAGATGCGCCTGAAAGCGGTGCAGCCAGAGGCTGCCTAAGAGATCGTCTACCCATCATCTTGATCTTGGCGAGTTGGGCGGATGGAATCTGGAGAAAATATGATAGCAAAGCAAACCCCCGGTTCACCAACGCAACACAATCTGAAGACCGTGAAAGATCGGTCAATTTATCTTGTCAATTTTATTTGGTGAACATACAAGATATCAGAGCGATTACGTGACCTGCTGGGATACCCGATACTCTCTCAACCGACTGTCCCGCACAGAAGAGTCGGTAATCAGTCGAGATGAGCACCGGAGGGCTTTACCTAGTGTTCGGGTCACTCTCTCGCACAATCAAACCAAACAATGAGGGGGTTGCTCTCCCCAAGACAAATTTTTAATGTGAGTGTCTTTTAGGGTCAATAATGTTATCCAGTCCCAATTTTTTTTTCTTTTTAAATATTTTTCAAAATAAATACAAGCGGCCTAACGGTTTTTCTGATTCTCCTGATGATTAATCCAAAAACAGAGGGAGAAGACGAAAAAGCCAATGCGCGAAGAAATCAATGATGCATGCAGAGAAAGAAATGCGTACCTTGTCTCCAGCACTCTACATGCAAGTGATCCGCGCAGAATTTAAATACAGAAATAAAACTACCTAAATGGTGCAGCGGGGAAAACCGAGTCCTAGATGAGCAATTTCTATTGATCGTGAAGAACAATAGTTAGCTAATCGAATTGAGTCCGGAGTCCGATCTTGGGAGTCACTCGGTGCCCGCCACAACGGGTCCTGCCAGCGCTGTATGTGACTCCTCACGGCACGTGGTCTCAAATCCAATTAAACCAACTTTTTCAGTGAATTTTATTAAGGTCCAATTACGTTCTATAGGAACAGATATTCTATTAGGTGTTGGGCCTTAAAAATCTACGTCACAATCAACAAAAATTCCTAAATCTAGGGGCTCGAGGAAAACCGCGTAAACACTGGAAAAGGCAGCTAGCTATAAAACCACGATAGAAGCCGCGAAAATCCAAATGGGTCCCCCGAGCACACCGGTGCCCGGCGAAACAGACCCCGCTAAGTTACAAATGTCCACAGATGTTCAAAGTCCAAGTCCTAAATTATTACAACAAGAATAATGTTCTCTCTCTCTCTCTGAAATGAAAATTTCTTCTCCTCTCTCTCTCTTCCTGCTCTTCTTCCCGTGCGGGTCCTCAAAAAGTGTACTCCAAGTCGTCCAAGCAGTACCTCGCACAAAAGTTAGAAAGAGAGAGTGTCAGAAAACAATTATAATCTAGAGAGATAAAAATGGAAGAATGAAAACTGACTACAAAGCCGTGCTCCCCGGCAACGGCGCCATTCTGATGGCACGAAAATACCGATGCGACCGAGGTAAAGGTATAAAATGAGGTCGTTGTCCTCAGTCACTCAGCACGTGTCAATCAAGAAAAATAAACCACAGATGAAGATAAATCAATAAAATACAGAGAAGTGGTCCTGCTATAGGATTAACCTGGTATAGCTCCCAGGGTCGAACACAAGGAGCACAGATTGGCCTTACGGCCTACGATGTAGTCAGAAATCAAAGAAAGTTTTTTTTATGGTTTTTTTATTTGTTTTTATATTTTTTTAGATTTTTTAAAAAGTGAGAAAATGAGAGAAAGTAAGTACAAGGGAACTTCAACAATTTATACAACACATCAAAAATCACACAAAAATTAAGGAAAATTGGTTTTTAGGTTTTTTAAGTTTTTTACTGTTTTTGGTGAATTTTTGGAATTTTTCTAATGGGTAAATTATTTATTAAAAATCAAACAATGCAAAGAACAAAGGGTACTGTCCAGCAAGGCTTAAGATCCAAAAATAAAATAATTTTGGATCTCAAAAAGCCCTAAAGGTAATTTTCCTAGAATCTATGAAGAATAAGGAAAATTTAGGCACCCTAATTATTGTTTTTGGATTTTTAATTTATTTATTACAATTTTTATGGGTTTTTAGGGGTTTTTCAATTTTTAAGGTTTTTAAGTGATGAACAATAGCCAAAATTGGCTAGAAAATCAATCAACCAGTAAACAACAATGCCTAATTTTTTTAGAATTTTTGGTGGAGTTTTTATATTTTTTTGGTATTTTTAAAGTCAAACAGTGGCAAAAATATGGGTTTTTGAATTTTTAAAAATAATAAATGAAATCAAAAATGTCCCCAAACATCATAGAAATTCCTACTCCATGGCAGGAGCCATGTGTCAAAATTTCATTGGATTTGGAGGTCGTTTGATATTTTATTCAAAAATAAAGGTGGGGCACTGTGCACAGGGACCTAAGTGCAAATACCCAAAGATCTGGGGGCCTTGGTGCAAAATACCCAGCAAGTCACGCGCTTCGCACGTGGCTGGGGCACACAGGGACTGATTTGTAACAAAAACCAAGTCCTAGGGGTTTTTGATAACACGTATCAAAACCCCAGGGGCAAGGTTGCAAAAAGCCCAAGAAATAACGCACATGCACAATAAACAACACTCACAGGGGCATATTTGCAATTATTCAAAAATATTCATGCATTCATTAACACTCCAGATCTACAGGACTAAATATGCAAAAAGCCCAAAATACACGTGACGACGCACGTGTTCACACACACAGGGGCATACATGTAATTCAAAATAAAGCACAAGGTTCCAAATGCAATTTACCCTACGTGAAAAAGTTTTAAAAATACTTACAGGGCTAAACAGGAAATAACAAACTAAGAGGGGGGCCTACGATATTTACCCCTTTATTAGCCGACGGTCGGATGGGCGCCACGTGTATGATCTGACGGCTGGGATGTGCGGCGCCTCTTCTCTCTTCTCCTCTTCGGCTCGATCGACGGTGGGGAGAGGTCCACGTGTATGATCGGACGTCTGAAACGCTGGCACCTCTCTCCTCTGCTGCAACGGTCCAGATGCGCTCCTCGGGTGGATCGACGGCTGCTGCTCCTCAACAGATGGACGCTCACGATCAGAACTGGAGCTGGAGCGTCATCGGACGGCTCTGGAGGGTCCTCGAAGAACTGATGGCCGGCGAACTTCGCCGGCCTCGTGAAGGTGTATCCGCCCTCCTATGCTGCGCCTGAAGGTCGGAGAAGATCCGGCGTGAGGTTGCGCGGCTGCTGCGGGTCTCCAATGCCTCGGCCGAGCCCTGGAAGGCTCCGGCGAGGTCGGCGGAGAAGAAGCTCCTGGCTTGAAGTTGGGAGGCCTCAGACGGCCTCCTCTTGACCTGCAAAAGAGTTCAGAAGCTTCGCGGGTCGAGGGCAAAGTGCCTCGACCCAAGAAGGCGGGGTGAAGGTGGACGGTGCTGCGTGGCGAATGAGCTCCGGCGAAGCGGAGGCGATGGAACTCGAATCCCAGATCCTGTGCGACCTGGGTTGAATGAGCGGGCGTAGAAGGTGCACGGGAAGATGGCGAAGGTGATGGAAGGGTCGGATGGTCGAGATGATATGCGACGTGACCGGAATCGGAGATGTACGTCGGAGCTATGATTTGGGCGTAATCGGAAATTAAGCTAAATAGAAGGTCTAATCGGATACCTGATGGATGCTGGAGACTGTGGTGGAGCTGATCTTGCTCCTGGTCGTAGCTTCGAAGGGCGTCAAGGCCTGAAGCTCGATGCTCAACGCCGGCGGCGGAGCAAGGACGGCGGAGTTAGCCGGATCAAAGGAATCGCCTCCTCACCTCACTGCAACAAGGGCTGACGCTCGCTGTCACTCTTGCGGAGCCTATGGAGGTCACTGGGAAGAAGGAGAGGGTCCAAAGATGGGGCGCGGAGGCGGCGGAGATGATGGTTATATAGAGTGACAGCGTCGATTAGGGTTGCGTGGGGACGGCGATGGAAGGTGTTGATTCGATGGCGAAGGATCCGGCGAGGGAGAGGGATGAACGGCGAAGAATCCGGGCACGGGGGTTGAGTGGTTGACAGCCTGGAGAAGCGTGGATAAATCGGGGAAGATGGCGCGGCGCGCGACTTCCAGAAAAGGAAGGAGGTCGCGGGGGAGTTGACCGGGGTCAACATTCCCCCGTGGACCAGTCAGACGCTGCCACGTGTGGTGGATTTTTGTTTATTTATTTTAGGGCAGAAATAGGCCGAATTAAAGAAAACTCAAAACATGAAATATTTTTCTTTTATTTTTTTCTATTTTTTGGTGATTTTTAATTAATTTTTGGAAATAAAAATAGGGTAGCTCTATATATAGGTATATGTACACTACATGGATTTTTATTTTTGATTTTTTTATTTGTTATTTTTATGTGTTTTTATGCTCATTTTGTATTTTATTTATTTACAAGATAAAATGAGGATTAAAAGAATATTTTTATTTTATTTTTATCACTTGTATACAAGGGTGAAATAAATGGTTGAATATATTTGTACACATGGTATATATACAATGTATTTTTGTATTTTCAATTTTGTAATTTTTATTTGATTTTTGTTTTGTTTCTTGTTATTTTATATATTTACAATATGTAACATAGAATATTTACAAAAAGTTTAGAAAATAATTGAATTTGTTTATAGGGTTAAATAAATACAATAGTGATGGTTTATACACATGGTGAAAGAAGGGTATTTTTGAGTTTTTGATTTTTATCTTTTTATTTTGTTTTTAATGGCTTTTACAAAATATAGACAAATATTTACAACATATTTTTGGGTGAGGAAAATATATAGTTTATTTATTTACAGAAGTATATACACATGTGAGCCCCTATCTCCCTCTACTTTGGCTTTTATGCGGTCAGGCCCATGCTGAGCCCTCCCTTGGGTTAGGTTGCTCAATATTTATTCTAAATATTTCCCTCTTTTTCTTTTTGCTCTTTATTCTTTTATTTTGTGCACAAAAACATGCTAATTATAGGTTTTTACACAATGCATGCTTTTGGTAATTATTTGTATTTACACATATCTACATGTATTGGCAAAGGGTTTTTGTAGCTAAAATAGAAGAATAAAGAGTGATGAATGGGTATTCATCACATACCCTATGAACATTGAACAACTGACTCATGTGTGTGAAAGGTTTTAGCTCTCCCCATCCAGAATGCCGGACTACCGCACGAACCTCCTCTCCAATAACTCATCCTCGGGGAGTCAGGTATTTCCTTCTAAGGTCTGTCGCGATGTATTCACAATCGAATTGGGGGAGAAGTGAGAAGAAGGAGAAAAGAACTGGAGGGTGGCCAGTGTAGTCATCTCTTTTTGTGAAGCTGGCCAGTGTAGCCGAGTCTTCACCAAGATCTGCAGGTTTCTTGAATCTTGGACCTTTTTGGTCAGATATTTATTTGGTAGAATGCTTCTTTGTATTTGGAATTTTCGGTAGTTCTGCTTGGATCTTGTTGTGCCCCTACGGATATAGAATCTTTTTGTTTTCGTACATTTTTTTGGGGTCTTAGAAAAAATTGTGTCCAATCGTCCATCCCTTTTCCGAAGCTTTATTTCAACCCGTACTCCGATCTTTAGATTTCCACGCTACCAGAAAAGAAACTCACATAGTCTTCAAACATCCTCTCTGAGTTGAGCTAAGTGCATAGTACGAGAGTACAAATTAATTCCTTATTCCAGAGTTGTATCCAGAATGAAGAGACCAGGTTAGACCCTAAGAGTCAAATGCTTCACATTGTCATGTGGAACTCAAAGAATTAAATCAAAGACCTGAAGACTCTAAAATCCTATTTCTCGGTGAAGTTCCTATGAAAATTAGGTGGATTAAGGTCAAGTCCAGACCACTCTCGGTTTCTACTCATAACTCGGTTCAGAACCCGATGACTTTTCACAGATGCAAATGAATGCGATGCTGGATGAAGTGCAAGTGTGTGGAATGCAGACACATTTTTTTCTTTTGATTTTTTATGCAAGGGATTTTTGTTTTTTTTATGTAAAAATGAATAAGAAGCCATTTTTTTCAAAAATTTTGGGCACAGTCAGTGTTAGTAGCAAATCTCTTTTTCTTTTCTTTTATTGTTTTTTTGTTGTTTTTTTATTAATTACCCACCCCGTAAATACATATAGACTTATGCGAAAGTACGAGGTATGGCTAAAATATATACACAGTATATATACAGACCCCCTATACTTAGCGAGTGTTGTGTCCTCAGAGCACAAGAAGCGTAAAGAAGACATAGCTCGGGCTAAGCATAAGAGAGAGAGAGGAAAATTAATATACAATGGTCCGCCCCCTATACTTAGACTGTGAATAGTCTAAGTATAGAAGAAGAACGCAAAAAAGAGGTGGTCGGGATATATTGATGAAGAGAATATATACATGTAGGTGTCGGTTCCCCCTATACTTAGGCTCTGGTCAGCCTAAGTATAAGAGAAAGGTGGAAATGGAGCGATCGAAAGAAGGAGTGTGATGCAGGAAAATGGTATATACAGATGGCATCGGCCCCCCCTATACTTAGGCCTTGGCCTAAGTAGAGTAAGAAGCTGTACAAGGAGATCGATGTGGTCGGGAGGGAGGGTGAGTAGCCGATGATTAAGGCGGTTTACGACTGATCTTTTTGTGAGCCTGCGATGGGAGATCGTAATGATGAGACGGAGATGAAGCATATGATTCCCAACTATTATCAGTGTCATCCTCAGAAAAATCATGATGGATAGTAGATGAAACATTTGAGTCAGATGAAAGGTAGCCATTATCAGAGTTATCCTCAGAGGAATAGTATTTAAAAGTGGACATACTCCAGATATTCATGTCTTTTTGTTTCTTCAATTGTTTCCTCAAAATTTGTTCCTTTTTAATATCAATTGGTTTGTCTTCATATGAATGCTCAGAGGCACCGGTCTCAGTCAACTCATAAGAAATAATTCCAGTGTACTTGTATAAGGCAGGAGCATCATTTTTGGATGAATAATAATTAGGAACGGGAGTTGTCCAATGAGAATCGAATTTTGGATCCTTGCGAAGATATGGTTTTAGAGCTGTCAAACAGACTTCACTCATGTAGACTACCTTTTTCGGACCTGATGAGGGATCATCAACTGATTCCTCTTCCGAAAGGTCAAAGGTGACTTTCTTTTTCTTGTTTCTTGAAGATGTCGGTTCAATTGAGTATCCAGATGAATAGCCATTGGAATTCTTCTCCTCGGTCAGTGTGCGGCCTGCGTGTTTGTTCTTAGTCTCCTGAATGTTGGTGCACTCTCGATTTGGGAGGATTTGGTAAAGATATTCAGAGAATGTTGCTCCAGGGTGCGACCATGCATATGTCTCAAGATCGTAGTAGAAGGATTTGTCTATTTTGAGATCCGCGAGAATTGAAATACTGGGGAGAGTCTCTGCATGTTTGTTCTCAACTGATTTGATATTGGAGCACTGTGTCAAGTTGATGTAATCCATGTAGTCAGCATAGGTTGACTCAGGGTGTGACCATGCATAAGTCTTCGGATCATATGATTCATATGCTCCATTTTCCATGGTGAGAGTAGCTGGGAATGGAGCATGGGGAGATTCTCTAAACCAATAGTCTCATCAACAACCGCTATCTCAGGTGTCGTAGCGGGGTAGGGCTCTTCTACCTCTTCATGGTTGCGGTTGTCAGGGACTTCGTGGGTTTCCTTAGAAGATCGTGGTTCCTCAAAGACGGTGTTAGATCTAAGTGCTTCCAATGCTTTAAAATTGATTTCCTGGGTCTCACAATCTATAATTGCCTTAAATAATGCTAAGAATGGCTTTCTGAGAATAAATTGGGTGAATTCTACTTTATGCTCAATATCAATGATCGTGAATTCCATTTTGAGCGGAGCATCTTGGAATATCATGATGACAGAAATGATTCCTCTCAGCTGCTTTATTGATCAGTCCGCCAATTGAATAATCTCTCGTATTTTCCTGATTGGTCTGAGTTTAAGTTCGTGAAACACAGAGGTCGGGAGGACATTGATCGGTGAATCATCATCAATCCGAGCATGTGTGAAAATTGTGCCTTTAATTTCACATTCAAATCTGGGCAACCGCTTCACTATGCAGCTTTTGGTTTTTCTCCTCAACACTAAGGATGAGGCCATTGACAAGATATGTCTTTCAGTTTTTGTTCTAATCCTTCCTGACCTTTTGATTATTAATTTGTCCATTAAAATTTTTTTAAGGTCGGTGAAGTGTTCAATGGCCTTTATAAAGGGAAGTTCAAAAATCAAGCATTTTTCAGTGCTTCCCGTACGGTAGGATCCAAATTCCTTAGATCTTATTCAGTCTCAATTTTTATGAAATTTTCTAGATTTTCGATTTTTTTGTAGTTTTCAAATATTTCTATTTTTGGTATCTTCAGTGTGGTGCGGTGATGTGGTGTCTTCCGTAGATGAGAAGGGGCCTTGGTATTTAGAGTAAGGGTCAGGGGCATAATCATTCCTAGGGGAATAATAAGAGGAAGTGTTGATGTTAGAATCATTCCTAGGTCTTTGAATATCCTCAAAATTTTCACTCTTAGATCCAATCATTTCTTCATTTATTTTTATATCTGAGCCACCATAGAATGGTCTGTAAATTTTTGAAATCTATCCTCCATCAATTCAAATCTTGTTTTTATCCTTGAAATATTATCTTCAAAATTCTGTTCATGATCAATCATGGGAGCAGTCGGTATGTGTTCAATAATTCCGTCTTCCATTTCCTGTATGTGGTAGGAGGAGAGTTTCTTGGAATATCCATTACATGATCATTATTTTCAGAAAATATCTCCTCAATAATTACGGAAGGCGGCTGCTCATATGGTCCATGCATGTGCATTTGATCTGAGTAGAGTTCAACCCTTTGATCATGATTGGTCAGACCTTGATATCGTGGAGTCAGCATACAAGGTTTATGTGTTTCTATGTGGTCAGTCCAGTCCTATGTATGAGTATCATGTCTGAAGAGGGGTCTGTCGTGGTCAATCCAATGCTGATGATCATTAAGTGCGTGTTTTTCCATCTGGGTTTGGTTTCTCAGCCATCCATGAGACTCAAAGGTATTTTGATCTTGAAATGTTTCATTAGCAAGAAACTGAGAATAAGACGGTTCAGTCCAAGGTGGTAGGTGGTCATGTGCGGTCGGATGATTCGAGTAAGAATTCAATGAGGGGGCCGAATTCATCCGCTGGTGAAAGTTTCCCGCAAATGTTGGAGGATTATTGAAAGAAGAGGATGTAGTTGATTTGGGCCTAACCGAGACAGATTTATTTTTATAGTATAGCTCTGATGGATTTTTAGATAAATGTTCGGCCATATTTGAAGGAGTTGAAAGAGATGATGGGTTGGATCTGCAATTTGGAAAAAGTTCCATGATGAGATTTAAATCAAGAGATGAGAGAGATCGCTGCAAGGGATAGTCAAAAGAAATTTTATCGAATGTGTAGCTTTTGATATTCGATATCGGTTCACGCACACTAATGCAAACACAAATCAAACCCCGATTTCACCAACTCACACAATGAAGCCGTAAGAGTTCGGCTATTATCTTTTCAATTTTAATTGGTGACAATCTTGGAAAAAAATTAGCGAGCTATTAGGTGCCAAAATTTTCTTAAAGACTATCCCGAGTTCGTACGACTAGTTGCATGTACTTTCATCCAGTATAGGTGTAAGTACGGACCGTAAAAAGGCTATCCATGTTACTTAAGGACGGAGTCTTACGTAATGTCCTTTAAACCACCCACTATGCTAAGGAAGTCCGGACTGATTACCGGCTACCTGTATTCCTCACTGAGAAGTAGCTAATCGTTTTTAAAATCAATAGTCTGAATGAAAATATCAGAGCTTGGTTCTAACCTTAAGTGTCGTCTCTCACTTACTCAGAGAAATAAAAAATCCAAGGTTGGGGTTACTCTCCCGCAAAAGTTCTTGATTTTATGGGTTAATTTGAAATCGTCTATATTTAACAGTCCCAATTTTAAATTAGGCGATCACTGAAGAATTAAATGAGCACAAATATACGTGTATCGTCCAGTCCCGATTTCCTTTTAAAATTATGCGGCAAAACAATAGGGAGAAATTCTCACGTGAAAACAGTGTTGTATGCTCAGTTAGAAGACTTACAGTGAATCCCCGCAATATTCATGTGGGATGCAATACAATAATTGAAAAATTATTCTATATGAAATGCAAGCCGATGAAAACCGCACCTAAGCAGAAAGTTCTATTAGCGGGGAAGAATTGAGTTAAATTTTTGGCTAAAATGAGTGATCTATGTGCGTCTCAATTAATGTGAAGTGTGGCTTAATCCTATGAGCATAATCAAAAATTAAAATGCTCTTGAGAGCCGTAGGTGCAGGTTTACCCTAATTGCCACTCAAGTCAGGCCCCACCCTCATCGGAGAGTGAAACAGGCCACGACACACCACCGAATAAAGTTTAGAGTCTTTTACACACACGAGAGTCCAAACAGACACCGCTATAAATGAGCAGTTAATTACAGAAATTTAAAAATTGCAGGAATTAAAAACCTGGACTCTATGCTCTCTCACTACTCGACTCGATCTCAAATTAATTGCAGATTTTTTAGGAAGTCGGTGAAGATGCTTCGGTTTCTTGAAAGTCGCTCCACGTATGCCATGTACCTCGCAAGAAAATAAGAGAGATAATGTAAGAGAGTGACTCAAAAATAATAAAATAGACAAGAAAAATAAATGCTGAAAATAAATGCAAGAAAATAAATGGAATTTACAATGAACAATTCGTGGGTCAGACTACCCGAATGCGGAAAACCAAACGAAAATTTTCAAAACACAAAATTAAGCCGTTTGCCTCCCCGGCAACGATGCCATCTGACAAGTCCGAAAATGCGCTTGTTAAAAGATGTTTATTTTATCATCGTGCGTAAAAATGATTTGTCGTGCGTTGTAGGCGGCAATCGGAATCGATCAAGAAAATAACCACAAATAATTTATTCAATTTTCAATCTCGTGGTTTTATTTTTATTTTACTTAGGTAAGTCCTAATGTCGAACACAAGGAGGCAAAGGAACAACCTAGAATTATGTCTATCAAAAATCGTATGCGGTTTTCGAAGTGGTTTTTTATGTAATTTTTAATGCAATAAAGGATGCGAAATGCAATTTTGGCTTATTTAAGGGACTAAAATGTCAAGTATGTTCAAACGATATCCGGAAAATATGAAACTTGGCCACAATGTAAAATATGATGAAATGAATACAATGTATTGTTTTTGGAATTTTTGGATGCAATATGATTTTTTTATTAATTTTTACATGCAAACAAAATGAATTTCAATATTTATTTATAATAAATATTAAACCTAATTATTTTCAAGAAATAAAATTGTCTCATATCTATCACTAGGTAATGGATCTTAAAAAAAATCCTAAACCTCGAAAATGTGAGATCTAATACCTATTAAGAATCAAATACTGAAATGTGCAAAATGATTTTTACAGAGCAAACTATGCATGCAAATGCAATTATTTTTGGGCACAATGTCACAACTAACTCTACAATTTTTTATATGATTTTTCAGAGATTTTTAGAGCAACGGTTAATTAAATACAAATTTCAGAGCACAAACTTGGCAAAATATGCAAATTTCCACAGAATAATTGATTATTAAATAATCGTTGATCACAAAAATGCTCACAATATGTCCAAATGCAGAGAATTGCATGAGGAACACATTGCTATTTTTGGATAAATAAAATGATGTAGAGAAGAGGTTCAAAATAGAGGGGGAAGATAGGGGTATAAATGCAATAACAATAAAATAAAAATGCAAAACAGGGGTACATGCGTAATTACCTAAATAGCTGGGGAAATTTCTGCAAAATTGCCACAGGTTACGTGCTAAGCACGTGACCTGGTCGGTGGGGGACTGTACACAAATAAGAGGATCTTGTGGGGGTGTTTTATAAATTACCCAATGGTCACGTGCTGCGCACGTGACCCCTGGGTTATGCTCCTACTGAGTTCGTTCCCTCCCGCACGTGCTTCTCACGTGGGAGGGTCTCGGGCCCAACGCCCGGCCGACGAGTATGGTGGAGAGGCGGTGCGACTCCTGTACGACCGATGGCGAGTATGGTGGAAGGTGGTGCTCCGGTGTCGATTTAGGCACGGTGATCAGAGCAGAAGGTTAACGTTGACGACTTGCTAGAGGTTGAAGGTGACGTTGTCGGAGATGTTGGCTCAACGACGTCGAAGCGCGGAGCTAGGCAAGGATGGCGAGGGGAGTCATCGTGGGCTGCTACAAGCCTGGAGTAGCTCGGATCTTGCCATAAATAAAGGACCTTCGGGCTGTCACCACCTGATCGAAGAATAAGGTCTATCGGCAAATGAGCTTGATGAAGGGGTGGCGTCGTTTTATTTATAGGACGAGGAAGGAGATCTTGGGACGATCGGATGGAGATCGAGATTGATGGCGGCCAGAGATCTCGTGGGGATCGACGAGATCTTGACGAGGTACGGCTGGAGGCGACGATGGGCGAGATTGACGGGACGACAGAGTAATCACGGGGATACGGACGGCCAAATTGGGAAGGAGGAGGAAGACGACGCACAAGCGCCGTCCGATCGCGCGCGATCAGACGGTTCCTATGGCGCCATGTGGTGGGCAACGGGTAAAAGGTGCTGCACGTGCTTGGCACATGCCTGAGCGGCACGTGCCTCGCACGTGCATGCCTTATTAAAATTTTATTTTATAAAAAACGATATATAAAAACCTCAAAAATAGCTGACACGTGGCGGCTCCAAGAGAGGCCACGTGTCAGCACCACAAAAATCTGAATTTAATTACTTTGTAAAATCTAAAATAAATAGCAAATGGCCTCTGATCAAAAAGGTTTCTTTACAAAAAATTACTCGTCTCGATGAGATCTACAACTTTTATGAAGACATCAAAACCAAAATTGATCAAATGCACAAAGTGATATTTTTGGGGTATCCCATGTACACAGATTACCTTGATTTTTTGGTTTTGTAATTTTTGTGTCATTTTTAAATCAGATAGAAATCCTGAAAAAATATGGTAAAATCAAATATAAATAATTACATATTAATCTAATTTTTTTGGATTTTTATTAATAGGTTAAATACGTACATAAAATATCAGGTCAAAAACCGCTAAAATACACAATGTACACAGGAGGCCCAAAACCCAACTTTCACATATGAGCTCTGATTCACTTGAACTTGTCTTGTTTTGAAGATAATTGAATGTACATTAGTTCAAAAGTGAGTAGGATTAAATCGGAAGCTGGATGAGGAAGATATGAGGTTTTTAGTCCAGAAATCCTGAAACTAGGGTTTGTGTTTTTGGTCCACTTATTTGAGTTAGTTATTTTTTTGTATTTTTCTTTTATTCTTTTTAGTGACATGTACACAGTGGAGGTGGTTTTGTCTTACTCGGAGTTAGCACGAATGAGTTAAAAATCGGGGAAGTTAGGCTATTTACAAGTCAATTTTGGCTGGGATTTTTGTCTTCTTATTTTGTGCAGAAATTAGTGCTAAAATGTAATTATTATGAAAACATGCATGAATGCTAATTATGCAGAATAGATGCAGAAATGTTGTTGATTTTGAGAGATTTGAGCTTAATAAATGAGATTTAGAGTGATGGATTCGAGATTCATCAATGGGATGGTAATCCTCAACATGTTTGGATGACTCCTTCTTCTGAACAAGAAATAGCATAGATTTATTGATTCTGTTGAACTTTGCATTCTCAATGCTAAACTCTTCCAGAACTACAAAGAAATCATCACGCATGACCTCCCAGAACTCACTGTAAAAAGATCAGGAAAGCCATACAGTCCAGGTGCGCCCTCTCCATTCACTGAGGAGACAACAAGCTTCAACTCCTCTTTTGTGAAAGGTCTAATCAGCCGCTCGCTTTGCTCTGGTAGGAGCCAGAAGCCCCCGTTCCCACCCAACTCCATGGTCTCGGCACCACCCTTCTCGAGAGCTCACGAAAATATTTCACTAGAGTTCTCCCAATATCTTTGTCACCTTCCACTCTTGACTCCCCCACAACTACTACTCGGATTAGATTTCTTCTTCTCCTTCCACTAGCCACCGCATGAAAGAACTTTGTATTCACATCTCCTTCCTTGATCCATTTCTGCCTTGATCTCTACTTCCATTCTACCGTCGTCTTCTTATCTTCAAAAGCAACAACCATCATGAAATCCCTTATCTCTTTCAGCTCTTCATCCATCAAGTCTTTGGAGTCCTCTAACTTATCCAGCCTCGCAATGCCTTACTGTGCCATCGATCTGTTTGCCCTCCTGGCGTCTCTTACCTCCCACTTGAACATGCTCAGTCTATTCCTCAAGCTGACTAACTCCTGCAACAGACACGAGGCATGTGACCCCTCTCCTTCCATTGACCGCAAATGATCAGAAACCAACTCATGGAAGCCATCTTCAATGAACTATGCCCTCTCAAATATGAAAAACGAGCGTGAGATATCCCCCTCACCACTATCCCAAACAAGAGGAGAATGGTCCGATCCAGTTCTTGGACAAGAAGAAACTCCAACATGGGGAACAACTACAACACCTCTGTGGAGACCAAAAAATGGCCTAATATGAAATGGTACCCAGACTACCTCTAAGTGTATCTAATGTTAACATCATCCGAACCTCCAACTGCAAATCTCTCACCAAATCCACAAAATATTGTGAGCCATGATCCTATCCCCCCCGAATTTGTAATCTGTCAGTCACGAACAAAGTGACATTAAAATCACTAGCCATGATCCAAGCCACATCAGTGAATGCTTCTCTAACTTCACGCATCTCAGCCCAAAGGTTGCTTTGAAGTGAGTGATCAGTTGGCCCATAGACACAAGAAATGACTAGCCTAGAGCCAACATGCTTCATGAGAAGCTCAACTGTCAACATGAATCTGCCCCTTCTCTCCGAAAGAGAGTCAAACATGTCCCCATTCCAAGCCACAACAATACTGCCTGCACCTTCCACAACATTTAGCACTGATAAGTTGTTTACGCGATTTAGTCTAAGAGACTTCCACAACAAATATGGACATTCAAAGAGCTTTGTCTCTTGAAGGAAAATGATATATGCCAACCAATTATTCAAAAGACATCACACAGAGCCTCTTTTCTCGAGGTTCCCCAAACCTCGTACACTCCAGGAGGTCATCTTCATTTGCAACCTGCAACATTCCCGATGACGGCGATCACCCTCGCCACTTTAGCCAAATTAAGCTTCTCTGATTCCCCTGCTGAAAGTAGAGGAATATCAAGAACACCCTCCTCGATTCTTCTGAATCCCACCTTACATGGTTTGTATCGCTTCCTGTGGTGTTTCCTACAATCTCCTACATCATGCCCATCAATATAGTCACAAATGGAGGGTTCAACACCCAAGTCACCTCCCTCATCACAAATTCCCTCCACTTAACCAACAGGTGACAACATACCAGTAGTCTCTGCTCTTGCAAACGAGGAAGTTTCTAGCACAAAGAAACATTGCAGGTCGACTGATATCACTCTAGCATCACTACAAGTCACCAGGGGTGGATGCGTGATAATAACATCCTTGTCGCACATGACGCCCTGAATGATCGCAAACGTAGGATTAGAAGGAGGCGCGACATCAGCATCCTCACCAAAAATGACCCCTTCAATGTAGATGTGGGGGTGATAGAGGCACATCTGGAGTCAGGTTTGTGAGCAGTATACCGCCAATGGAGGACGCGACCTGGGAAGCAGGAGAGGTAAGGGGAAGCAAATCCGAGGAGGGGTCATCAATTGGACCCAAGTTGGCTGGTCCCAACTGAAAGGAATCTCCACTCTTTAGGTCAACAAGAAATGGAAGGCCCATAGACAATTCTATTCAAATCAATGATTTAACGGTTGCGCATGATGCCAAAAAATTCCCTCCACGATCGAAATTGGGTGGCGCATCGCATGCTGCACCCATTGGAGAGAAATTGCCATTAAATTCAGGCCTATTGGAGAGATCTTTCCCATTAAAGCCCCACCATTATGGATGCACGAATCAAACACCTTGAAATCCACAAGATTTGGCAATGAAGAAACTGATATGAGGATTGTATCGTCAACCCCGGAATTGATGACGCCTCGTCCAGTCTGTTGAAATTGTATGTAATTTTTAATTTTATACATGTAGAATTATTATCACTAATGGGCCCTTGCACTTATGGGCCTAAAGTTCTCCACTAAAATAATTAAGAGAAATCCCACTTAAGAGAATGTCCTAGAAAAGAAAGAGGTGGAGAAAATATCAAAATATTTCTCCACCTCCTACTAACATATCTAGATATTTTCTCTTATAGGATATGCATGGAAGAGGATTCTAGATCCATCTTCTAAAATATCTACACCATTTTGGGGGCCTATAAATACCACCTAATAGATCCTCATTACATAAACAACAACACATTACAATAACACAAGAAGCACAAAACATCCACTACACTACAAGAGTCCTCCTTCCAAGTGTTGTAAGTCCTTTTTCCTTTGTTGCAAACATTGTGAGTCCTTTTGTTGTAAAAGTTCAAGTCTTGAATACAAGTTCAAGTTTTAATGAAAAGAAGTTCTTGAGTTCACATCTACCTTGTGCATTGATCCATATTCTCTCCCTTTAATTTGCTTCTTATCCACCATTAATCTTCTACTGCCCCAACAAGTTTGGTATTAGAGACTCATCATTCTCACATCCTTGTTGAAGTATTTTCCTTTATTTTCCACATCATGGCATCCACCTCTAACACTCCTTTATTTAATTACACGCAAAGCTCCATTCATATATTTGATAGAGAAAGTTTTGATTATTGGATTCTTCAAATGAAGACCCTTTTCATCTCACAAGATTTGTGTGGGGTAGTTATATAAAGATATGAGGAGGCTAAAGATGCTGATGCACTTGCTTCAGTAAGTGAAGGAAAGAAGAAAGAGATCAAGGAGAACAAGAAGAAAGATGCAAAGGCCCTTTTCTTCATCTATCAAGGAATAAGTAAATCTATCTTTTCTCATATATCTATAGCAACTACTTCTAAAGAAGCATGGGAGATTTTTAAAGAAAGAATTTCAAGGATCCTATAAGGTAATTTCAATTAAGTTTCAATCTTTAAAAGGGATTTTGATAATCTCTTGATGAAAGATGATGAAACCATCCAAGGGTTCTTTTCAAGGGCTTCTATTATTATAAATAAATTCGAAGTTATGGAGATACTAAAGCAGATAAGAATGTTGTTGAAAAGATTTTAAGAAATTTAATTGCTAAATTTGATAATGTTGTTGCTTCTATTAAAGAATATAAAAAATTATCTTCTCTCTCTCTCTATATATATATATATATTTGAATTAATGAGTTCACTTGAAACATATGAGTAAAGAATTAGCAGGTTCACCACTCAACCCTTGAAGCAAGCATTCAAATAAAAATAAGAATTTCCAAAATTAAGAATGAAGATCATGATAAGCAAAGAAGGGGACAATATGGATGGAGACATGAGAATCATGTAAGACATGGATCCTATAGATGTCAAGACAATGGAAGACCCAAAGGAAGATATAATCAAAGAGATCCAGGTACAAGCAAATCTTCTTCTCATTGCATTATTTGCAAGAAAGATAATCATGAATCCAAGGACTATATATTCTGTTGCACAAGTGCATGATATCAAATCATTCTCAAATGGATTGTTGGTTCCAAAAAGATGAATCTAATTATACTGTAAAAGTTGAGGCTTCCAACCCATTACTTTATTCTTGCATAAATACTAAAGAAGTATCTAAAGAAATTTGGTATGACGATTGCGGTTGTAGTAACCACATGAAATGGAATAAAAATGCATTTGTGAGACTTGAAAAAGGACATAGTTCACAAGTTAATCTTGGTGATGGAAAGCTACAAAATGTGGAAGACAAAGGAGTTATTACAATACAAACAAAGAAAGGTACTTCTAAACTCATCATGATATCCTCTATGTTCCAGGTTTAATTGAGAATCTTTTATGTGTTGGCAAACTTATGAATAATGGTCGTTCTATAATGTTTGATAATGAAGCATGCAAAATATTTAATAAAAGAAGAAGCTACTAATTGCAGACATTAAAAAAGATCCAAATAAAAATTTTCCATTATCAGTGCCTTTAAAAGAAGGTTATGCTATAAAATCTGTAAAGAAGATGATTCCTTGTTAGAAGCCTCATATTATTAAAGAAGAAGAACTTGGTTGTGAGACTTCTATTCATCAAGAATTATGAAAGTATATGTGAAGGATGCATATATGGAAAGATACACAGATTGCCATTTACGAAGACATCTTGGAGAGAAAAAACTCCACTTGAGTTGATACACTCAAATGTATGAGGACCAACTCAAACTCCATCAATCAATGGATCCAGGTACTTTCTATTATTTGTTTATGATTAAGTAGAATGATGTGGGTTTACTTCTTAAAAGAAAAGTCAGAAGTCTTTTCTACTTTTATCATATTCAAAGCTTTTGTTGAAAAACAAAGTGGAAGAAAAATAAAAGTCTTTCGATCAGATCGTAGAGGAGAATTTACATCCAAAGAATTTCAAGAATTCTGCATAACTCTGGAATCAAGAAGGAGCTAACAACAAGATATACTCATCAACAAAATGGAGTAGCTGAAAGAAGAAAACGAACAAGCATTGAGATGACAACAACATGCTGAAAGGTAAGGGCCTTCCTAACAAACTTTGAGCGGAGGTAGTAAATATTGATGTCTATATTTTGAATGTATCGCCTAACAAAGCAGTAGTGGATAGAACATGTTATAAAGCTTGGCATGAAATGAAGGCAAAGGTTAGTCATTTCAAAATCTTTGGCTCTATTGCATATGCTCATATTCCATCTCAAGTTAGACAAGAAAAATTTGATGAAAAAGGAGAAAAATATATCTCCATTGGACATTATGCTGAATCTGAAGCTTATAAATTATATGAGCCCAAAGAAGAAAAACTAATTATATCTAGAGATATTATCTTTAATGAAACATTTTCATGGAAATGGGATGATTTTTCAATGACACAAAAGCATACTGCAACTGAAGAAGACAATCCAAATGTTGAAGATATTTTCCCTTCAATTCAAAGATCAGTTGGGCCAAATGTCTCTGATTTAGAGCATCCATAACAAAAGGTACGATCTCTTGAAAAAAATCTATGCATCATCTTTTGCTATGGCTTTATTTGCTTGTGAGACACAAAAATTTTAAGAATCAATTAAGAAAGAAGTACGGATTCAATCAATGCATGAAGAGATTGTAGTCATTAATAAAAAACACACTTGGGAGCTCGTGGATCGACCTAAGGATAATAATGTCATTGGTCTTAAATGGATTTATAAAGTCAAATATAATGAAGATGGTTCCATTCACAAGCATAAAGCACGATTAGTTGCCAAAGGCTACTCGCAACAACCAGGTATTGATTATAATGAAAATTTTGCACCTGTTTCTTGCATGGAGATAATTAGAAGCTTACTTCCACTTACGGCCTAAACGAAGTTACCATTTTATTAATGTGTTAAATATAAATTTCTTAATGGAGATATTGAATAAGAGGTTTATGTTTAACAGCCTCAAGGATATATCTCCAAATATAATGAAGAAAAGGTTTATCGTCTCTGCAAGACCTTGTATGGCTATAAGCAAGCACTAAGAGCTTGGAATAATAAAATTGATGGATATTTTCGTAATAATGGATTTCTAAAAAGTCTCAATGAACCATCTCTTTATGTGAAGAATGAAGGTATGCATAATTTTCTCATTGCATGCCTTTATGTTGATGATCATATAGATACAAGCAATTGCCTCAAGATGATTGTAGAATTCAAGAAAGTAATGATGAAAGAGTATGAAATGACAGATCTCGATCTTATGAGATTCTATCTCGTTATTCAAGTTCAACAAAAAGAAGGTGGAATATTTATCTCACAAGAAAAATATGTTCATGGCCTTCTCAAGAAATTTCATATGCCGAATTGCAAGCCAGAAGCAACTCCTATGACTACTAATATAAAACTTTCTACAAATGATGGAGCTTAAGAAGCTGAAGTTTTTCTTTATAGGAGTTTTGTAGGCTCTTTGTTATATTTAACTAATACATGACCAGATATAGTATATGCAGTCAGTGTTGTATCAAGATTTATGAGCAAGCCAAGCAATATTCATTACGCATCCATAAAAAAGGATTATTCGCTATGTTCAAGGTAACAAGAATTTTGGAATTAAATATACTTTATAAGAAGATAATTCTCTCAAATCTACGTAGATAGTAATTGAGATGGATATATAGATGATAGAAAAAACACATCAGGTTATTTATTTTGCATGTGATCTCAAGTCATATCTTGGAGTTTAAAAAGCAAAAGATCATAGCCCTTTCCTCTGCTGAAGCCGAATATATTTCTGTTACAAGTGCATCATGTGAAGCTGTGTGGCTGAGAAGACTTCTTCATGATATTCAAGAAGAGAATGTTCTTCCAACAACTATGTTATGCGACAACATGCCAACCATTGCTATGATAAAGAATCCAATATTTCATGGAAGAACAAAGCATATTGAACTTACTCGTCATTATGTATGAGAGCTAGTGGAGAATGGCGATATCAAGCTGGAGTTCATCAACACTGAAGATCAAATTGCATATATTTTACAAAGCCACGTCGAACAGAAAAGTTTCAACACTTCAGATGGATCATGAAAAATACAAATTAATAGGGGGTGTTGAAAATATAAGCAATTTGTAGTTTTATACACGTAGAATTATTATCACTAATGGACCATTGCACTTATGGGCATAAAGGTCTTCACTAAAATAATTAAGACTTAACCCACTTGAGAGAATACTATAGAAAATAAAGAGATGGAGAAAATACTAGATATTTCTCCACCTCCCACAAAATATATAGATATTTTCTCTTAAAGTATAAGCATGGAAGAGAATTCTAGATCTCTCTTTCAAAATATCTCCACCCTCTTGGGGGCCTATAAATAACACACAAGATGTCCTCATTACAACAAAAACAACACAAGAAGCACAAAACATCTACTACACTAAAAGAGTCCTCCTTACAAGTGTTGTAAGTCCTTCTTCCTTTTTTGCAAACATTGTAAGTCCTTGATGAATCCCTGATTCACACTCTTTATTCTTTTATTTTAGCTCTTTTTCTTGGCAAAACATCATGTAAATACAAATAACTTAGCAAATCACATGCTTGTGTTAATATTGCGTGATTAGCATGTTTTTGGTTAAATAAAAGAATAAAAGAAAAAGAAAAAAGAATGATGTATTTCAAATAAATACAGAGTGGATTAAACCCCAAGAGAAGGTCAAGACTTGACCTGGTTGCAAAATAAAATAATAGAGAAGATAAGTTTTATTATGTAGTATATATACTACTTATACTTGTACTTATTATTTGTATATTTATTTTTAACAAAATAAC
Organism: Ottelia alismoides; assembly: GCA_037367405.1. Lineage (NCBI taxonomy): Eukaryota > Viridiplantae > Streptophyta > Magnoliopsida > Alismatales > Hydrocharitaceae > Ottelia > Ottelia alismoides. The sequence goes on from JAZKJV010002086.1 coordinate 293,044, forward strand.
ATTAAATTATTCTTTTTACAACCTTATATATAATCCTAAAAAAAATATAAAAATAAAGTAAAAATCAGAAAAAAAATAAAATAAAAATAAAATTCCCAACCGCTTGTACAAAATACATTTATACATATTACTTCCTCTATTTATTATAGACCCTTGATTTATTTATAAAATAAAAGAAAAATTAATCTATACTCCTAAAATTATTTTATAAATAAATATAATATAAATAAGGGTATTTTTATACTTATACATAATACATAGGTATATTATACATGTATATAAGACTATATAGTGTTTATATATTAATTTATTTTTATAAAAAAATAATTAAAAATCATAGAAAAACAATTTTAAAAATAATAAACATTTTTTTATTTTATACACTTTTTATTTTAAATTCATTTGATATTTTTATTGAATTTTTATTTATTTTGTATATTCCAAATTTCTGATTGGTCCAAGAGGTTTCACTGACCTCAGTCAACCCTCCCTTCTAGCCAGGTCAGACCCGATTCACACTCGCCGGACCTTCTTCTCCCTATTTCCCCACCCGACTCCTGCCGCCTCATGCCCTGATTTTCACTCAAGCCTCCTCCCAGGATCTGTGGTCCTCATAGATCCTTAGGAAGGAGCAGATCTTCCTAGGGTTGCGCGCACTTGCTTGATCTTCTCAGGTCCCAAGAGTGCCTATAAAACCTTGCCTCCACCTACACTGCTTAGTAGCTCATCTCTTGCGCCCTCATTCCCTCCTCGATACCTTTATTTACGTGACAACCAACAGAGGAACCCTTCAGGATTGTTGGGAAGCTCCTGGAGACTTGTAGCTCATGTCGTGGCCGGAGCTCCACCGCGTGAAGCCTCCCGGACAGCCGCAGCTTGGTTGAGGCCAAGAACCGACCGCCCACCTTCGCCTGACCTCCTTGAGCACCTCAGTAGCTTCAGGTATCGCTCATTTCCATTGCATTTCTCTTTCTGATTCATCTTTTTATTCCATCTCCCTTGTTCCGACCAACTGGTCGGAGCCCTGTTCCCCACATGTACCCACTCCGATCTATGCTACATCTCACTTCGCACCCTCTCACATAACCCAACCATCCTAAGACTCAACCATCGGGTTGAGATTAGGCTTAGAACTCCTTCTCACACCTTCGTCGGAGGTTGATCACCATCCACCGTCGCCTCCCTTACACTTTGAAGCAATAACCAGGGTCGGAGCCTAGCCTCGAGCCCTCTCTTCCCCTTGCAGGTCTACAAGCATTCTTGAAGATCATTTTGGAGCCTCTGCTGCTAAGGAAGAGTAGCTCTAGGAGGAGCTTCACCATCGTACCCATCCAACCGTCGTCACCTCTATCGGAACCGTCCATCGGAAGTGAAGCACCCTCGCAACACTGCAGGACCCTTTGGTGACCTCATAGGAGTAGTGGATCAGCTCCATTAGATGATTAAAGGTCACCAAGGGGGGTATTCTTTCACCATCTTCAGTTGCCGTCAGATCAGGACCACTCATGCTAGATCGCATCCACACCGTTCATCCACCCCATTTTGTTAGAGGTGTCGGATGCACGATTAATGACCATCAAGGTCGACATTCCCTGCGTTGTATGATCTCGGCAAACACGATCAGATCCATGCATCATCGCCACATGTCTGCACCATCAGATCTTGAGTGGGCATATCAGAGCCGTCATCTGCCACCTTCTCTAGAGTCCGTCACGTACCCCCCACATGCCTTGCATGCGCCTGAAAAGGGTATATTTCCCATTTACCCTCATTTGTTTCTGAATTTATTTTTCATCCATCAAATAAATGTTGTAGTTCTGAACTTTTATAATTTGGACATCATAGTTTTGATATTTGCATTTTTATTTCTTTGTGTGTAGCACATGGATGTATACGTGACTTTTGAGCTATTTGCACCATATGCCCTGCAATTTTTATATGTTATGAATTGAATGTCATGTTTTCTATATTTTCACTTATACCCCTGAGTCTGGATCACGTGTTATGCGTGTGGTTGCTTAGAATTTTTGAAACTTCGACCCTGTACTTTTTACTTGTGTCATTTTTAGGGACATAACTTCATTTTAATTACACATAGGTCCCAATAAATTGTATCTAATTACATCTTGTCCTTTGGACTTAATAATCATCAAATTAATCCAAAAAATTATCTAAAAATTACCATCACCTCCATTGATGTGTAGTATTTAGTATAATTTTTGTGGGTTAATTTTTTCGCATTTAGTATTTTTGAAAAAGTAAAAACCCATAAAAAGTGTTGTATCTCTCTTTAAAAATCCATAAAATTTCGAAAATTATCTTAAAAATTCCAAAATGCCTCTTAGTGTGTTTTTGTGTGTTTTATCTACATTAGCAATTTTGTTTAAAATTTCTTTATAAAAACCCTAAAAATAGCAAACCATCTAAAATCTTTTAAAAATCATATAAACTTCAAGAAAAATCAAAAAATTCTCATTTTAATTCTTATTTGTAGGTTTTCCTTTATACTTTGTCATAAAATTGCTCTTCAGGATTTTAGGGTATTTAGTTATATTTATCTTGCAATTTAATCCTAGTTGTGCACTGTTTATCTTTTTAGTTACTGTTTTATTTTTATAAAATTATAAAAACATTTTCAAAACCCCAGAAAATTATCAAAAGTACTTTTGAGCTTTAGAAACCCAAAAATATTTTTATCTTTATTTTCTGAGCATTTTAGCAATAAAGAAAAATCCAAAAAGATTGTTATTTTGCCTTATTTTCTTAATTGTTAATTTTTCTTGCTTATTAAAAATAAAAAATTAGCAAAAATTAAAAACCACTAAAAATATGTTATTTGATTTCTGAGATTTGACTATTTCATAGGTTTTCTCGTGCTCCTTGTGTTCGACCCTGGTTGCTATATCAGGTAAAATGAATAACAAACCACTTACATTTGTGCGTGATTGTTTGATCTATTCTGAGTGGTTTATTCTTCTTGATTGATCCTGACTTGTTAATTGGGGTCACAATGACCTTGATATTTCTTGATGCTTAACCTTAGTCGAGGTCTCTCGCCAGAATGTGTTGTTGTCGGGGAGCATGACTTAGTAGTGATTTTTCACTTTTTGCCTATTTTTGTATCTATATGATATAATTGTTTTTGAGATCTTCTCTTTTTCACTTTTCATGTGAGGAACCACCTGAGGACGCTTCGGATTTCTGTCGGTGTCCCATACCTGAGGAGGAGCAAAGAAGCATGAGGACTTAGTTTTATTAGATAGATATTTTATTTTTCGTAGAACTCTTATTATTGTAATATTTTTGGAATTGGACTATCTTGGATACTTAGACATTTTAGGGTATGTTTCGCCGAGTGACGGTGCATTCGGGGGACCTCCCCACGGTTTTTCACGTTTTGATTTTATCCCCTATTCTTTCTATTTGATTCTCGAGGATTTAGCCCTATACTTAGGATTTTTGTTGATTGTGATGTAATAAGATAAGGCCCAACACTTAATTGCTTGACTGTTTCTATAGATCGTAATTGGACCGAGCTAAAAATAAATTAAAAAAGTTAGCTTAATTGGAGTTGAGACCACACACCGTGAGGAGTCACATACAACACTAGTAGGATCCGTTGTAGCGGGCATCGAGTGGCTCCTAAGATCGGACTCCGGACTCGATTTGATTAGCTATTGTTCTTCACAATTAATAGAAATTGCTCATCTAAGGCTGATTTCCTCGTGCATCATATAGTTAGTTTACTTTCTATCTTTAAATTTATGCACGGATCACCTTGCATGTAGAGTGCTGGAGACAGGTACACATTTCTATCTCTGCATGCATCATTGTGTTTGATCGTGCATCGACTTTTTCGACTTCCTCCCCCTGTTTTTGCACTCAACAAAACCAAGAAAATTGAAAATTTTGTTAGGCATTGTTTTTATCTTAAAATACCTAAAAAAGTGAAAACAAATAAAATTGGTTGATTTCTCTGCAGTAAGAGAGTGACCCACACACTAGGTTAGAGCCACACCTGAACTCCTTTCAGACTAATGGTCTTGTGATTGGTTGTTCTTCACTGAGGACTTCACCGGGTAGTCGGTAATCGGTCTGGGACTTCCTTAATAGAGTGGATAGATCGGGTAGCCAGTAAACAATCCACAATCCATACTGGCTAGGAAAAACTAACTGTACAATTGGGCCAGTCTCTTGGGAGCATTGATGAATGGGGATTAGCCAAGGTTGTATCTTTCCACAAGGCGGAGAGACAGTCGCTGAGTTGACCTCAGACGAAATCCCCAAACCGATCAACAATTAACCCACAATAAATATATGCAATGAATATCCAAAAATGTGGAGTTAAAATTTATTATAACTCTACATGTAAATGTGTATAGGTGTAAGAACAGGTAGAGGTCGAACACTGGGAGGCAAAGGGAATGTATGTGGTGTATCATGTATTCAATCCATTGTTCATGTCCAAATGTTTATTGTTTTTGTGGGTTTTAATTTTTTTTATATTTTTTATATTTTTGGTTTTTATAATTTTTATTTTATTTTTATATTTTGTAATTTTAAATTTTTTTATATTTTTAATTATATAATATTTATACATATAAGGAAATATATATATATATATATAAGAAGAGAGAGAGATGTAGTATAAGGATACATAGACATATATATATATATATGTACTCAATATATTAAGTATAATATTTTTTTAGGCTTTTTGTATTTTTCTAATTTTTATGTTGTTTTTCTGGAATTTTGCTAATTTTTATGCATTTTTAATTCCAAAAATGTCCACCATATAGGACTAATTAAATAGTCGGATATAATTTGGGTTTTAAAAATATAAATTAAACTCCAAAATTACCCAAATTAATTTTAATACATTAATAATAATATACAGATAATTGCATAAGAGAAAAAAAATATTTTTTTTGGATTTTTTAAGGGTTTTTCTATTTTTTTAGGATTTTGGAGCTTCTTGAAATTTTTATATTTTTCTTTTTCTATTTTTAGGGGTTTTCATTTTCTGGACTCAATATAGATATAAATATACCAGATATAATTTTTTTGTAATTTTTCAAAAACATTTTCTAATTTTTTTGTATTTTCTAATTTAAAAAGTACAAAAAGGGCTTCTATTTCATTTTTAATAATTAGGAAAAATGTCAAAATTGTGAAATAAAATATAGGCGTGCAAGTGCATCACATGAAACATTTAACCTGATTTTTCTGGATTTTAAGAAGCCTCATAGGTTTTTAAAATAAATGGATAAAAACACAAAAATAAAACATCCTGACAGGGGCATTTTTGCAAATAAAATAAATGACAAGGGCACAGGTGCAAAAATCCCTACTGAAATAAACATTTATTTTGATTTTTAAAACTATTTTACAATATACAAAAATCGCGAGGGCTAAAGTGAAAATTTCACGCGCCTCACGTGGGGCTGCACGTGAGGTGCGGAAGGACCTAAATGCAATTCCAAAAAGTTCAGGGTCCTATCAGCAAAATTTACATTTTATTTACAACGTGCTATATATTTTACAAGATTAAAAATTAAATACAAAAATGACAGAGGCTAGATGTGCAAATTACCCCCCAATAGACGCTTCATCCGACGGCTGATGTGAGTCACTAATACACGTGGCGCCTCCACGTGCGCCGATGACGCTTCGCCGATGAGCGCTGGAGATTAGATCTCGCGGGAGATCTGACGGTCGTGGCATCACTCCATCGGACGGCTGTGATTGAAACTGGGACCTGCTCTTCATCCAACGGCGGAGACGATGGCTGGAAGAATGGGGAAGAACGCTCACCTGGGCGAGCTTCCTCCGGTGATGTCTCGCGTCTCCGTCGACCATTGCTGCTCCAAAGTGTCCCAAACGCTTCCTGGCAGAGTCTTCTATTGGCTGGAGGTGGTAGGTCAGCCGGAGATGCCCTGGAGCGTCGCCACGAGCTCGAAGAAGAAGCGGAGCTCCAGGTACCTCCGCCACGTTGGGAATCGTCTCCTGGTGCTCTTGGGGGCACCTAACCTGCACAGAAAGATAGAGGGGCTCGAGGCGATGCTCCTCGACCCGGGGTTTGAAGCTGAAAGCAAGCAGACGATGGTGGGCGGAGAAGCTCCGGCGGAAGGCGGTGGAGGAGATTCGATTCGCGGATCCAGAAGGGAATCCGGTTGAACAAGGTGGTTGGGAGATAGAGAAGGCGTAGGGGAACGAAATGAAGGTGGAAGGGTGGTCAGAAAATAGTCGGGGAACGGTGGAGAAGTCGCCGGAGAGGAGCTCCGGTGAACTTCGAATCGCCTAAATCACGCTACAACTAAGTGCTAATTATTAATCTAAGGACAGAAATGAAATGCTGAAATAAAATCCTAACTAAAATAAGTAAAAGTGCAGCTCTTATACCTGGGGGCCTCCATGGAGCAGGGCGGCCGCCGGAGCGCCGCCGCGACAAAATTCTCCGTCCTCCGGCTGAGTCAAGTTGCAAGGACACTCCCCCTGTCACGAGGAATGGTCCAGGAACAAGATCAAGGCTTAAGGTTGGAATGAAAGTGGCCAAATTCGAGGAAGGAGGCGGAGGGGCTTATTTATAAACATTCCCGAAGACCCCCAGTGACCGGCGATTATTGATGAATCGGGGCTATGTACAAGGGATCCAAATGATCGGCGCGAATCTCGGTTGATCAGAGAACAAAATCCGTGAAGGATTTGAATGTGATGGAACGATATATCGAGCGGAAAAAAGGGGAGAAGACGGGCGAAAAGATAGTTCTGACGGAAGTCAGAAGCGCAGGGAGAGTTGACCGGAGGTCAACTCGGGCCGCGCCCTTATTGGGCCACGTCGGACGCAAGAAGACAAAAGAGGGAATTTTCCGCGAAATTGAATTATTTGGCATAGTAAATGATTTTATTATTTTTTTATTATAAAATAAAAAATGTATATTATTTCATGTAGTATTTATTTATGATTTTTATTTATTTTTTTGAAGTATTTTATTATGGTTTTATTTTACTAATGTGTATATGTATGTATTTAAAGGTCTTTTTGTATATTTTATTTTTAATTTGTTTATTCTATTATTTTATTTTCTTATTTTATAAATTTATAACTTATTTTTATGAGTATGAATATATTTTTATTTAATTTTTCTGAGTTTATTTACATTTTTAAATAAATAGGTATATGCATATGTAAGTATACTTGTAGGTATTTTACCTATATATTATATACATTTTATTTATTTAATGAATTTTATTTGTTTTTATTTTGGATTTGTCTTTTTTTTTTAAAAAAATATAAATGGATAAGGAATAAAAGAATAAAAATCCCTTTTATTTATGTTAATATAGGTAGCATAGGTATTTTGCCTATGAGTTTTATAGACTTATTTTATTTTACAAATTCTTTTTGGTTTTATTGTAATTTCAACATGTGCATGTATTACATACATTATTAACAAGATTCTAAAAATATAGATTTATGAGAATAATGAATATTGAATAAATTGAATATTTTAATCAGGTATTATGTACAAGGAGGGCCAAAAACCTAACTTCCACAGATGGACACCAAAAATTATGAAACCAATTTTATAAAATAGTTCTTGGAATGCTATATACAATTAAAGTGAGTTTGGGTGATTTGGAGTTTTTATTTGCAAGATATGGGTCTATGAAGTTGAGATTTTGGCTTTTTATTTTGTGTATAAAATGTACACTGAGTATTATTTTTGCACAAACTCAATTTTGTATTTTTATTTACATTATTATCTACAACTTTTATGTACAAAGTTTCTTCATTTGATGAATAAATAATTATATACAAAATAGGTGTCAAAAATGCATGAATGAATGAATAAATAAATGAGGTATTTATTGTTTACTTGGCCCTTATCTCCCCCTACTTTATTCCTTGTCGACCAATTCCATGCTGGCCTTGGTCTCGGGGTTCGGGTCATAAAATATTTGCAATATTTTATTCCTTTTTCTTTTCTTCCCTTTATTCTATAATTTTGGCATTAAAAACTTTATTTTATGTACAATCAATACAATAAATAATGAATGCTAATATGTACAAATTAATGCTATTTACATGCATTTGTTGGGGTTTTTAAGGCCAAAATGATAGAATAAATGTGATGAAATGGAGATTCATCACCCCCCTATACTTGCCTTTGCTAGTCCCTAGCAAACACTTATGCAATAAGTACAAAAAGAATAAAGAATAAGAAAAAGAAAAAGCAAAAATAAAGAATTCAAAGAATAAATTGAATTGATCATGATTATTAAACTTATCTGACAAAATCAAAGTTTGGAGCTCAGGTTAGACCTTGGTGTGAGAATGTGTGTGGAACCTGGTAGAGAACCAAATTTAAAACACAATAGCCTTCGATAGTCACAGAACTTGGTTCAAATCACCTCAATAGCCAGGTCATAACTAACCTACCTCATACGCAAACCCTTATGACTATGAAGCTGACTTGTACAGTGTAAGTGATAGTGGCTCTCCCCAACTGAAATGACAAAGAGACTAGCTTCTCCAGAATGACAACCCAATGATTCCCCAATCCAGCCCTCTACCGTCGAGGAGCGGGGTATTCCATTCTAAGTTCAAGTGGCAACCGGCTCAAGAAGAGGGGGAATAAGAGGTATAGAATTTTGGGAGCTCAACCAGTGTAGCTAAGTCTCCCGCTGCAAGCTTCATGAGATGTAACATGGATACCATAAGCTTTTGCTTTATTGAACTATATACACTCCGGTGGGGTTATTAAATTTTCAATCCGACCCACCACTTTTTTGGAGTTCTTTTTGCATTTTTTTAAGTGCTTTTGTACATCATATCTACATGGTGCAACATATATACAAGAAATTTCCTCTTGAGCCAGTAGACTATCCCTCTTTTGAATTATTGCAACCCACACTCTCCTGTCATTCGACTTCATTGAAACTGGACCAGGTTGGGGTGCACTTCCCTCCCTAGACGAGGACGAATGTTTCCACCCATGTGCGTCTCAGACTGGCAAATCCAACCCCCTCACCACTCCAACCGAGTTGAGCCAAGTGAAAGGTGCAAGTGTCCAAGTTAGGTCACGGCCGACAAGAGTCATGCGTGTGTTTCGAAAAGTTCTAGTTAGTCTACTGAGGTGACTTGAACCTAGCCCTGATTTCTCAAAGAATTAAGTCTGAATAGACCTGAAGTACCTTAAACCTAGTTCCCATAAGGTTCCAGTGCAGTTAGGTGCAGTAAGGTCCAACGAAGCTCCAATCCTCGACTTTATTGGACTAGTTCAATCATCAAGCTCAATCAAGGAATATGAATGCCATGCAAATGTTATTTACAAATATGCAAAGAATAATGCAATTTTTGAAAACAAAGAGAAATAATTTTTACACACAGAATTTACAAGTAAAAGAATTTTTGCACTCAAAGAATAGAATATATACAACTATTTACACGGGCGTGCCGCTTTATTTTACAAGATTTAAAGAATTTACTAGTTTTAACAAGAGCGGGTTATTGAGGTGTATCTACAATTGATAAAGAATTTAATGTATTTTATTTTATTTTATTTTAGTTATTACGGTGCTTTTATTCCTCAAATTTATTTGAAGAATCATTTTGAAAACTATAGTGCAAAATAATTTTTGCAAATATTTACAAACATTTGAAATCCATTTTGCACAAGATTTTGCAAACACTATATATATACATTTTCACAATATTTTTACAAAAATGTTTCCGCAATCATTTGCAAATAGGTTTTCAAATCCTTTATTTCACACAAGTAGAAAAATTTTGCAATCAAGATATTTTTACAAAGGTTGAAAATATTTCATAAAAAAGTTTTCCAAACAGTTCACACCATTTTTCAAATCATTTTGCAAAACTATTTTTAACCTGATTTATTAATCAGTATATACAAAAAGAATCTGAGGAATAAGAAGCATTATTAATTAATGAATTGTATACGAAAGTACGAGTTATGGATGAAGTATATACATAGTATATACGACCCCCCTATACTTAGCTTGAGCTATGTCCTCATAGATCGGAAAGAAGAAAGAGAAGACATAACTCGTACTGAGTATAGAAAAGTGTATACTACAATGACTAAAAGAATAAATGAAAGAATAACGAGATAAATGAATAAGAAAATGACCGTCCCCCCTATACTTAGGATCAAATAATCCTAAGTATAGCAGACTGTACACAAGGCAGGGAGGGCCATGGGTGGGAATAAACAGTTCAAAGAATTAACAAATCAGGGGTGCACCCCCCTATGCTTAGGACAAAGTACGTCCTAAGTATAGAAGACTGTCTACAAGGGGCATCACCTTTTATTTAGATACAGAAGATAGAAAAGGAAAAGAAGAAAAGAAGAAAAGAGAGGCATATACAGATAGACGAAAAGATCATGGAGAATATACGCATCACTCCCCCTATACTTAGGGTGAGATATCCCTAAGTATAGGCAACAACAGGAGTGATAAAACTGAACAACAAAAGAACAACGCGGCGTGCACCCCCCCTATACTTAGGACAAAGTACGTCCTAAGTATAGACACAAAGATATGGCGATAAATCTAGGGCACACATGACCTGCGAGAGAAAGAATGAACATGGAACACATATATACAAGTGGTGAAGAACCGGTGAAGTACAGGACGGTATCTGGTAAGTGAATACCGTACTCTCGTCGTCGTCTCCCTGTGAGAACGAGGACGCAGTCAGAAAGTGAAAGGACACCCGGATATACACGCAGGTGGGTGTCGGCTACCGGGGACAAATAGATCAGGAAGTAAAGATATCGGGTGTGGTAGCATGAAGCAGACAATCGGCACACAGGGTCATCATGAGGGAACGGAGCCGATACTATAAGACCGGGAGGAAGAAAGAGCAGTACAGAGCCCTCCGGTCAATCAGAGTCTCGGTAAGATATGGGAAGGTAAAGAGCAAGAGACGTCATGGCATGCGGTGGTCATGAGTTTGGGAGATCGTAGGAGACACGCACCTAATGCCGCAAGACATGGCTCAACCCTGGGAGGGTCATCAAGGTTAGCAGGCTCAAAGGAGCCAGGAATCAGACCATAATCAGAAGACTTGGTCCCGTGATCCGCAGGTCGGATACATGATCAGAGAGGGGACCAAGTACATAGCTCAGAAGAGTCGGCTTCGTGCTCCACCAGACAGGAGACACCAGAAGTGAAACCGAGTACCAAGAAAATGATGTACCCTCTCGCAGATAACCCTCGGAGAGTGGTACATGCTAATCAGCGAATAATCAGAAGGAGACTCGGCCTTGCGAGGGTCATCAAAGCGAGCGGACGCAAAAGCATCAATGATCCATCAGACGGATCACCATTAAATAAGGTCTCGATAGACGACATATCGACTATCAGCAGAAGAGATTGGATAATCTAAAGAATGCGGCAGCGTCCCGCAGACAACCCTCGGGGAACGTGCTGCCAGCTAGGCATGGCAATTGCAGATATCAGGAGCTCATCCTTGCGAGGACTGTCAAGGCGAGCAGACTCAAAGGAGTCTAATCAGATGGGTCCCATGATCCATAGATCGGATAGGCAACTCAAGATGGGACCAAAAATCAAGTATATCAAACGACTCGGTTCCGTGCTCTGCAGATCGGAGACACAAGCAGAGAGGAAACCAAGCGTACAGAGAGTGTCGCAATCTCTCGTAGATAGTCCTCGGAGAGTACTGCGATCTAGGCAAGGAATAGTCAGAATGCATCTCTTCCTTGCGAGGGTCGTCAAGGAGAGAGAAGGCATCAAAGGAGCCGGGTCCATCAGACGGACCCACATATTGGTCTCGATGGTCGACAAATCGGCTACCATTAGAAGAGACCGATCAGATCTGAAATATGTCATAGTCTCCCGCAGATAACCCTAGGGGAGCTACGAGCTAGTCAAGGAATAATCAGAGAAGAGCTCTTCCTTGCGAGGACCATCAAGGAGAGCGGATTCAAAGGAGTCTGAACAAGTCGGTCTCATGCCCCAACAGCTCAGGCGCATAATCAGAAAGGGAGACCGAGCACACAAAAGCAGATGAGTCGGTTTCGTTGCCCCAACAAGGTGGCGGCACTAGAGGTGAGTGAAGCCGATCGTAACGACAGTGTCACATCCTTCCGCAGATAGTCCTCGGGAAGCTATGTGAGCTAGATCAATGAAGGTCGCGGGAATGCTGGCATAAAATCTCAGGTCCTCGAAATAGCAATCAATCATTAATCAGTCGGAGGGCATAAGATCATGTGAGGGAGAAAATAATCAGGTCTATCACAAACCTCCTTCAAGTCAATCCAGTAAGCTGAGCTGGCACAACATATCATCAGTAATCCTCTAAGTGCCAGGGTGGATCAAAGCGTCAGGAGATCAAGGATGGGTCAATCAGGAAGATGAGAAATCATGGGGGGCTCGGGGCACCGTCATCATGAAGCATATATCAAGATAGTCCATCCAAAATCCGAATCAAGATAGGCCGAAACCTCAAAATAGATAGATCAGTCGATACTCATGAAATCATCACCAAATCATTGCTTCATATCACATCCTCAATCCGGTGTGCAAGATCTAAATCCTCAATAAAGAATCACACCTAACGACCATGCATCCACACAAATCCTCAATACACTCGTATGCATGTATCCAAAGTCAAATCCACCACATCAATCTCAACATCCTCAACCTCATTGGCTCGACTTACACAAATAATCTATATACATAATCCTCGATGCGGGCCTCATCAATATGCACAACATTCCTGGGTGAAGGGAGGGATGATACGGGGAACACGAGGAAGATGGATAAGAAGGGTACACAATGGGGTGGAGAAGCTGATTGAGCGGGTGTGCCAATATCATGGGGAGTAGAAAAGTGATACGGAGGGGATGAGGAGGGCGGGTGGGAAGATCGGGATATGGACAAAGTTGGGTGTTCCACACAAGGCGGGAACACCGTCAAAATGGTGGTTCGAAGAGCATGCTCTCCTCGAACCGGAGAAGATGGGGATGATACAGAGGATACGAAGAAGATGGTGAAGAAGAGACAAACATTGGACTTGGAGAAGAATGATTGAGCTCAAGCGCCAATATCACGACTAATGAAAATGAAGAGGTATATGTATAAGAGAGGTAGAGAGACTCAAAGATGAAAAATGCATGACTCACACGGACGGAACCGACTACTCTAGTAATGAAAAAAAACACAATGAACTCCAAGTCACAATCAATACACAAGGCAAACCCCCAATTCACCTACTCGACACGGTGAAGACCGTCAGGTGACGGTCATTTATCTTGTCGGTTTTAGAGTTAGGTGAGAACCACAAAGTTGTACATACACTTAGGAGGCTTGATAGGATTTGGGCTCTACTCCTTAGTGTGTACGTGAGCACTTAAAACGCATACAATGAGGGGGTTGCTCTCCCCAAGTCAAGGAAATCCATTATTTGTTATTTTAAGTCCAGTAGAGTTAGCAGTCCCGTTTTTATTTTAGTTATCACTATTTTTGGGTATTTTCAATGCACGTGCCTATCGGGGTTCCAATTTCCATTAAGCATCCTAAGTGGCAAAAATAGAGGGAGAAGGTCGGAAAAGCCATGCAAGTCGGAAATCGATGATGCATGCTAAGTAAGGAGACTTACAGTGCTTCCCAGCTCTCTCCATGCGGGATGCATAACAGAATCGAAACCTATGCTATATGCAAATGCAAGCCGAAGAAATTGCCCTAAGATAGTAGCTGCTATTATCGTGAAGCACCACAAGTCGGTCACTTATCCCCAACCTAAGAGTCCGATCTTGGCTCACCCCTCCTCTTCTCGACACGCTCGAGTTCAGGAGTAGCGCTTGATGGGGATCGCTCACGGCACATGGGTTAAGAAATAAGTGAGTCGACTGTTTTGATTTGACTAGATCCAAAACACACTATAGGTACATGCAAATATATTAGGGTGTTTGGACCTTAGTCTATCGGCAAGCAATTCCTAAGCTAGGGCTCATTCACACAAAATAATAAAAATAAAATAAAAAGAAAGAGCGTCAAAACCGTCGAGGCCCCCAAGGGAACAATCCCTCAGGCAATGGACCTCGGGAGTCGGAGTGTACCTGTGAGAGTCCTGTATTATTACAAAATTCTAAGTGTCACTCTCTCACATGAATATACATAATGAAATAATATGCATGAAAATACGGATTGTCTTCAAAAATTCTCTTTCTTCTCCCTTTGATGCTCTCTCCTGTTGGCTTGGCATAGAAGAGCCAACTCCACCTTGCTTGGATGCATAGGTCCTCCTAGGAGGTCCTCCTTCGCTCGGCGTTCCCTCGCATCAAAGTCAAAGAAAAGAGGTGGTCAGAGCAGTCAATCAAATAATATCAAATAAAAATAAAAATCACACAAATAAATAAATATATGGACATGAGCAAAGAATTAAATAAATGAACAAATAAACTCACAAAATCATACAAAATCCGTTGCCTCCCCGGCAACGGCGCCATTTGATGAATGGGGATTAGCCAAGGTCGTATCTTTCCACAAGGCGGAGAGACAGTCGCTGAGTTGACCTCAGACGAAATCCCCAAACCGATCAACAATTAACCCACAATAAATATATGCAATGAATATCCAAAAATGTGGAGTTAAAATTTATTATAACTCTACATGTAAATGTGTATAGGTGTAAGTACAGGTAGAGGTCGAACACTGGGAGGCGAAGGGAATGTATGTGGTGTATCATGTATTCAATCCATTGTTCATGTCCAAATGTTTATTGTTTTTGTGGGTTTTAATTTTTTTATATTTTTTTTTATATTTTTGGTTTTTATAATTTTTATTTTCTTTTTATATTTTGTAATTTTTAATTTTTTTATATTTTTAATTATATAATATTTATACATATAAGGAAATATATATATAAGAAGAGAGAGAGATGTAGTATAAGGATACATAGACATATATATATGTACTCAATATATTAAGTATAATATTTTTTTAGGTTTTTTGTATTTTTCTAATTTTTATGTTGTTTTTCAGGAATTTTGCTAATTTTTCTGTATTTTTAATTCCAAAAATGTCCACCATATAGGACTAATTAAATAGCCGGATATAATTTGGGTTTTAAAAATATAAATTAAACTCCAAAATTACCCAACTTAATTTTAATACATTAATAATAATATAAAGATAATTACAGAAGAGAAAAATATATTTTTTGGGATTTTTTAAGGGTTTTTTTATTTTTTTAGGATTTTGGAGTTTCTTGAACTTTTTATATTTTTCTTTTTCTATTTTTAGGGTTTTTCATTTTCTGGACTCAATATAGATATAAATATACCATATGTAATTTTTTTGTAATTTTTCAAAAACATTTTCTAATTTTTTTGTATTTTCTAATTTAAAAAGTACAAAAAGGGCTTCTGTTTCATTTTTAATAATTAGGAAAAATGTCAAAATTATGAAATAAAATATAGGCGTGCAAGTGCATCACATGAAACATTTATCCTGATTTTTCTGGATTTTAAGAAGCCTCATAGGTTTTTAAAATAAATGGATAAAAACACAAAAATAAAACAGCCTGGCAGGGACATTTTTGCAAATAAAATAAATGACAAGGGCACAGGTGCAAAAATCCCTACTGAAATAAACATTTATTTTGATTTTTAAAACTATTTTACAATATACAAAAATCGTCAGGGCTAAAGTGAAAATTTCACACGCCTCACGTGGGACTGCACGTGAGGCGCGGAAGGACCTAAATGCAATTCCAAAAAGTTCAGGGTCCTATCAGCAAAATTTACATTTTATTTACAACGTGCTATATATTTTACAAGATTAAAAATTAAATATAAAAATGACAGGGGCTAGATGTGCAAATTACCCCCAATAGACGCTTCATCTGACGGCTGATGTGAGTCACTAATATACGTGGCGCCTCCACGTGCGCCGATGACGCTTCGCCGATGAGCGCTGAAGATTAGATCTCGCGGGAGATCTGACGGTCGTGGCATCGCTCCATCGGACGGCTGTGATTGAAACTGGGACCTGCTCTTCATCCAACGGCGGAGACGATGTCTGGAAGAACGGGGAAGAACGCTCGCCTGGGCGGGCTTCCTTCGGTGATGTCTCGCGTCTCCGTCGATCATTGCTGCTCAAAAGTGTCCCAAACGCTTCCTGGCAGAGTCTTCTATTTGCTGGAGGTGGTAGGTCGGCCGAAGATGCCCTGGAGCGCCGCCACGAGCTCGAAGAAGAAGCGGAGCTCCAGGTACCTCCGCCGCGTTGGGAATCGTCTCCTGGTGCTCTTGGGGGCACCTAACCTGCACAGAAAGATAGAGGGGCTCGAGGAGATGCTCCTCGACCCGGGGTTTGAAGCTGAAAGCAAGCGGACGATGGTGGGCGGAGAAGCTCCGGCGGAAGGCAGTGGAGGAGCTTCGATTCGCGGATCCAGAAGGAAATCCGGTTGAACAAGGTGGTTTGGGAGATAGAGAAGGCGTAGGGGAACGAAATGAAGGTGGAAGGGTGGTCGGAAAACAGTCGGGGAACGGTGGAGAAGTCGCCGGAGCGGAGCTCCGGCGAACTTCGAATCGCGTAAATTACGCTACAACTAAGTGCTTATTATTAATCTAAGGACAGAAATGAAATGCTGAAATAAAATCCTAACTAAAATAAGTAAAAGTTCAGCTCTTATACCTGGGGGCCTCCAGGGAGCAGGGCGGCCGCCGGAGCACCGCCGCGACAAAATTCTCCATCCTCCGTCCGAGTCAAGTTGCAAGGACACTCCCCCTGTCACAAGGAATGGTCCAGGAACAAGATCAAGGCTTAAGGTTGGAATGAAAGTGGCCAAATTCGAGGAAGGAGGTGGAGTGGCTTATTTATAAACATTCCCGAAGACCCCCAGTGATCGGCGATTATTGATGAATCGGGGCTATGTACAAGGGATCCAAATGATCGGCGCGAATCTCGGTTGATCAGAGAACAAAATCCGTGAAGGATTTGAAAGTGATGGAACGATAGATAGAGCGGAAAAAAGGGGAGAAGACTAGCGAAAAGATAGTTCTGACGGAAGTCAGAAGTGCAGGGAGAGTTGACCGGAGGTCAACTTGGGCCGCGCCCTTATTGGGCCACGTCGGACGCAAGAAGACAAAAGAGGGAATTTTCCGCGAAATTGAATTATTTGGCACAGTAAATGATTTTATTATTTTTTTCTTATAAAATAAAAAATGTATATTATTTCATGTAGTATTTATTTATGATATTTATTTATTTTTTTGAAGTATTTTATTACAGTTATATTTTACTAATGTGTATATGTATGTATTTAAAGGTCTTTTTGTATATTTTATTTTTAATTTGTTTATTTTATTATTTTATTTTCTTATTTTATAAATTTATAACTTATTTTTATGAGTATGAATATATTTTTATTTAATTTTTCTGAGTTTATTTACATTTTTAAATAAATAGGTATATGCATATGTAAGGATACTTGTAGGTATTTTACCTATATATTATATACATTTTATTTATTTAATGAATTTTATTTATTTTTATTTTGGATTTGTCTTTTTTTTAAAAAAAATATAAAAGGATAAGGAATAAAAGAATAAAAATCCCTTTTATTTATGTTAATATAGGTAGCATAGGTATTTTGCCTATGAGTTTTATAGACTTATTTTATTTTACAAATTCTTTTTTGTTTTCTTGTAATTTCAACATGTGCATGTATTATATACATTATTAACAAGATTCTAAAAATATAGATTTATGAGAATAATGAATATTGAATAAATTGAATATTTTAATCAGGTATTATGTACAAGGAGGGCCAAAAACCTAACTTCCACATATGGACTCAAAAAATTATGAAACCAATTTTATAAAATAGTTCTTGGAATGCTATATACAATTAAAGTGAGTTTGGGTGATTTGGAGTTTTTATTTGCAAGATATGGGTCTGTGAAGTTGAGATTTTGGCTTTTTATTTTGTGTATAAAATATACACTGAGTATTATTTTTGCACAAACTCAATTTTGTATTTTTATTTACATTATTATCTACAACTTTTATGTACAAAGTTTCTTCATTTGATGAATAAATAATTATGTACAAAATAGGTGTCAAAAATGCATGAATGAATGAATAAATAAATGAGGTATTTATTGTTTACTTGGCCCTTATCTCCACCTACTTTATTCCTTATCGATCAATTCCATGCTGGCCTTGGTCTCAGGGTTCGGGTCATAAAATATTTGCAATATTTTATTCCTTTTTCTTTTCATCCCTTTATTCTATAAATTTGGCATTAAAAACTTTATTTTATGTACAATTAATACAATAAATAATGAATGCTAATATGTACAAATTAATGCTATTTACATGCATTTGCTGGGATTTTTAAGGCCAAAATGATAGAATAAAGGTGATGAAATGGAGATTCATCAAGCATCGGGTTCCAATCGCTCGCTTAATCTCTCTGATAGATTCGTTGATAACCTAAATAAATTTGACAAGATTAATGACCGAGCATTCATGGTCATCAATTCTAGTGTTGAGTAGGTGAATTGGGGGTTTGAGTGCTAATCTTGTTTGCATTCCAGATCTCATTGTCATAAATCCCTACGTCATGATGATGGGAAAGAGATCCCTTAGACTGCCTTTGACAGCACCGCTTTCGGGCACTCCTCCTCATTCATCTAAGGAGGTTTTGGAGAGCCTAGACCTGCTCTCCGAGCCCAAGTTCACTACCACCCTATTCCCCCTCGACCATCCTTCTTCCAGTCTTGAGGTGCCATAACAGAGGCCAACACAGATTTATGTACATTTAATGGCACTTGAGTTGGGGTCTTTTGCCTTTGTAGAGACTCGAGAGATGACCAGTAGTGAGGGACACATTGATGAGTAGCCTCTGGGTTCGACATATGTAGTTGATTAGGGTGCCATCAACAACACACTTCTTGCCTCCCTGGAGACCATGCAGCGACATATCTGAGACTAGGGAGCATTCATGTTAAAGGTCCCACAAAAGCTAGCGCAGATGTGAGCTAACAGAGGAGAGCCATAGAGACCAACCGATGAAGACATGCCAGCAGCTGGAGGAGGAGATGGACGACCAGAGGATCCATGGGAGCCAAGCAGACTTGTACGCACGATGAGGCAGTTGCACAACCTTGGTGCAACCCTCACTCACCGCTTGATCCAACTACTGGAGATTCTGGGCGACTTCGAGCTTCACCCCTAGATCAACTACTGCCCAAGTTCCATGGGCTAGCCATCGAGGATTCGCATCTACATCTCCAGGAGCTCGAGACGATCTGCAGCACAGTCCACGACAGATTCGTGGACGAGGACACAATAAAGATGACGGCCTTCCCTTTCTCCTTGGTTGACAGAGCAACCTATTGGCTGAAACATTTGGGGAGATATGTCACTGCTTGGGAGCAGCTTTAGACCGAGTATTTGAATAAGTACTATCCACTCGGCTGAACCAATGCAGCTAGAGCTTTGATCAACAACTTCACCATGATCCCAAACTAGCAGTTCCACGAGGCTTGGGATCGATTTAGAGAGGTCATCTACCATGTGCACATCATGAAATATCCAAGCCCATCCTAGTATAGAGCTTCTTCTGTAGGTTGACACCGGAGCTGCAGGGACTAGTTAGTGCCTCGTGTGGAGGGTTCTATTTTTCCAAGGATGAGGACCAAGTCTGGGCCATCTATGATAAGATGGTAGAGAACTACACGATGATGTCCCAGACTAGGGTCTACACTCAGGGAAGCCCCTCCCACAGGTCGTATCCTATTATAGTATAGCACAGGTCGATGCATGTCCATCTACTTTGTCAGCAACACCAGCACAGGAAGAGTCAGCAACAACTGACATGGGGATTATCAATGAGAAGCTGGACCACATCGAGATTATAGAGAAGAAGCAGTGCTAGGGCCTTAAACAAATAGATCAGTTGGCATAGACACTGAGTGACCTGAAGAGTTAGATCATGTGTCTCCTGGAGGCACAACGACTCCATAGCCCCATCTCAAGTCACGGGCTGGTCCTAATAGCAGCTGCTCCACCCAGCCTTCACCACATTCCGCTAGGTTCACCACATCCAGGAAGAGACGGTCCAATCACTACAACACTATTCCCAACAACCGCCATCTCAGGACACTTAGATGGTGGTTTACCATACAGATCAGCCTTTGGAAGTTCTTCCTCCTTCACCTTATAAGCATGAGCTGTTGATGGAAGTCAACGCGATTTGGTACGACCGGTACCAGCAACAACCTGGGATCCATTGCGATCATCTCGAATTCAGATGGTCTACCGGAGGTACCTTGTCCCAACAGTAGCCTCCAGCTCAAGGCGATCAGAACATCCAGCAGCAGCAACAACAATCCCATTACTCCCAGCCATCCCAGCGGTACCAGTAGGGTCCTCATCCCTACCATCAAGGACAATAATGGAGGCAACCACAACAGCGTCAACAGTACTCTCAACCTCCCCCTCACCACTACCAGCAGAGTCAGCCTCATTTACAGCGAGGCAATCCGTTTGGTTCTCATAGCATGTCTATGATAACCCAGAACTTGATGATCTCACCTGCCTACTCTCAAATCAGCAGGCATCCTTCTGGTGGGAAATAGATGAGTTCCGACATGAGATGAGGGAAATAATCAAGGGCAAGGCCACTATAACATCTCATATTGAACCAAACCCAAACAATCTGAAGAGGAAATCAGAGTAGGTACAGTTTACTGAGACTACCACTCCTAGTGATTCTTTGGGTGATATATCTTCCTATGTGTTTAATGCTGATTTTGTGATACTTAGGAGCGGTAGGATGCTAGCCGGCAACACCTCATCTGAGCAACGACCACATGGATATTCTGGAGCGCCATACGAGGAGAATAGCAACGTTGATGCTGCTTGTGATGTTGATGACAGTGGTGCTCAAGCCACCAAGAATGATTATCCAACCTACGGTATTGATGTTGTCGTGACTCCAGATGCAGTCGGTGGTACTTATGCCACTGTTTCCCTAGATGCTGAGCCAGAGTGCGGTGCTGATGCCGCAAAGACAGATGTCATGGGTGGTACTGATGCCACCATTTCTACTCCATTCAGAATAAACCAAAAAAATGAAAAAAAAGAAAAGATCGAAAATATGAATAAAGGAAAGGTTTTTGTATCTTCTTTGAGTCCATATGTGTTGCATGATGATATTGGTATGGATTCTACTCCACCCACACAAGAGCCTATTCTTGACCCTCTATCTGAGGAGGGACCTGCCATCCCCTTCTCTCAGGCACTTAGCTTAGCGAAGGAGAATAAAGTAGAAAATCCCAAAAAGAGACACCATCTAGAGTTCAACTAACATATGATTGATAGATTCCATATTCAACTGACTCTACAGGAGGCACTTGATCACATTCCTCTATTCTAGAAGAACTTGAGAGAGAAGACCACCATCGTAGGAAAAGTAGGAATCACAATGCAGAGATCCATATGTTCACTCGTGCCACATGCTTCACCAAACAAACCTGATTGCCAACCAAGAGACCTGATGCAGGAGCTCCATATGTTAGATGCCATATTCATGAGTAGCGGTTTGACCATACTCTATTAGACAACGACTTTTCTATCAACCTTCTCCCGGTATCCTTACTTGATCGATTTGAGTTTGGCCCTCTTCGATAGAGCATGATAGTGCTTCCGATTGCTGATAGATCTATCAAGAGGTCAAAGAGGTTGTTGAAGGACATGGTTGATGGCCGAAAAATCAACGAGCGACTAAGGAAGATAAATAACTCAGGTTGTTGCGACCTCAATCACTCGAAAATCAATCAATCAAGAAAATATAGGAACCACCAAACAGGAAGATCAAACAATAAAAATCAGATAGCGGTCCTCGTTAATTTATTAACCTGGTATAGCGACCAGGGTCGGACTCAAGGAGCACGGGATGGCCGAGACGACCTACGAAGTAGTCAAAATCGAAAATAAAGAAGAAAATGTTTTTGGTGGATTTTAAATGTTTTTAAATTTTTTGTGTTTTTAATTTTGTAAGAAAATGTAAGAAAGAGCAAATACAATGATTTATTTAAGCACTCAAAAATAATCCAAAAATTCAAATAAAATTGTCTTTGTGTTTTGTATCTTTTTAAGTGTTTTTGGTGAATTTGTCAGAATTTTTCAATTTTTATTTGATTTTCTAAAAATCAAGAAAGAGGAAAAATATGGGTTACTGTGCAGCCAGAATTGAAAGACCAATTAAAAATATATAATTGGTTTATAAAAGTCTGGAGACAATTTTTATGAAAGATATATACAAAAACTAAGCTACAGAAAAAGAGTTTGCATTTTTTGATCTTTATAGAATGTTTAATGATTTTTATAAGATTTTTAGGGTTTTTCAATTTTTATGGGTTTTATAAATCCAAATAAGCCAAAAATTTGATAGAAGCTAGAAACACCAAAATTAACTATCACTAATGTTTTTAGAATTTTCAAAGAAGATTTTATATTTTTCTTTGATTTTTCAGTTCAGACAGTAATAAAAATACGTGTTTTTGAATTTTGAAAAATAGCAAAAAGCCTCGAAAATGTCCCAAAAATTTAGGGAAATTTTTAGGAGTGGCAAGAGCTACGTTTCAAAATTTCACCTAATTTGGATTTGATTTGATATTTTATTCAATAAAAACAAGGCACACAGCAAGCAAGGACCTAAGTGTAAAGAAACATACTTCCAGGACCAAATAATAACAAATAACGAAAGTCCAGGGCCTGGAATGTAAAAACTCCATAAAAGCACACATGTAGCACGTGGTTCAGACACAGAGGGACATAAGTGTAATTCCTATTAAAAAATATGCAATCAATAACACAGGAAGTACAAGACTAAACATGCAAATATCCCAAAACCGCACGTGTCGATGCACGTGGCTCACATAAACAAGGACTAAATTGCAAATAAAATAAACCTAGGGTCCTAACTACAATTGTTCTTGAAATAAAAACAATGTAAACTAATATTTACAGGACTACACAACAAATAAGGAAATGATAGGGGTCTAAGTGAAATTACCCTTTATTAAAGATCGACGGTTGGAGACGCGCCACGTGGAGATCTGAAGGTGGCTGAAGGGGTACGCCTCTTCGCTGGATGAACGGTCCTGATCAAGCCCCAGGTGAATCGGACAGTGGAGACGCTCTGCGGATGGACGACGATGATTAGAACTAGCGGAGGGAGCTCGATCCAACGGTGGATGGAGGTCCTGGAAGAACTCGACTCCGGCGAAGTTCGCTGGCTCAATCCGTGCGCGTTGGACCTCCTCCTGAGCTACTGATATGTGTAGAAGGATGCTCGGACTCTTCCGCAGCTGGTGGTGTGCTCAGATTGGGCCAAGAGCGTCGGAGACGCTCTAGCAATGAGGAAGCTCGGAGCTTCGGTGCCCGAACTAGTTGGACCCCCATCTAGTGTTCTTTGACCTGCAAAATGGCACCAAACAAATCCTGGGTCGAGGGCAAAGTGCCTCGACCCCGTTATGGGTGGAATGGGTGATCGGAAGGGGGGAGGAGCGTGGTCTCCGGCGAAGCGACGGCGGAGGAGACCTGAGGTCCTGCTCCGAGGCGAGACATGATGATCGGAGATGCGTAGCAGATGGAGAGGAGTCTCGTGAAGGTGAATCGGGGGTCGGATGATCGAATGGGTGATTGAAACGTCGTGAATCAGCCAGTGAAGCCCGACGGCGCAAATGGGCGAAATCGAAAATTATCCAAACCTAAAGGGTATCAAAGTTACCTGATGAGCATGGTCGACTGTGGATGAGACACTAGGTGTCTGGGGATTGTCGCCTCGTTGGAGCGTCGCCTCCAGAGGCTTGGGCGCAGCCGGACCTAAGGTTTAGACCTCGAATCCTCACTGCAACACCTCCCCTCGATAGCTGTCACTCTAGGAAGGAAAGTGGAGGTCCCATGAGACGAAGGCGATGGCCAAAGGTGGATTGAAATTGCGGCCGGAGAAGAGGTTAAATAGTGGTGCAGGTCCGAGAAGATGGGGTCGGGCAGGGCACGGTGACGCTCGGATCCCTAGAATCAACCCCGGGCGAGGGTCTCGGATGAAGGATCTGTAAATGGAGCCCGGGGTTTTGACGAATGGATGTCGGGTCATGGCGCGAAAAATCGGCGAAGTCGGGTCAGCACCAAGATCCGCGGACGAGTGGTCCAGGGGGGGAGTTGACCGGGGGTCAACAATACCCCGTGGACCAATGGGAAAAATCCGTTTATTAATTCTTTGTAAATTCATTTAAAAATAGTAGATGGTTTTATTTTAAAAACTTTTAACATGAAAAATGTTTATTTAATTTCAAAGTATTTTTTAGTGATTTTTATTTATTTTTTTGAAAAATAAATAACGTATTTACATTATATTATTATTATATATAGGTATATACACATATGTATTTTTTATTTTTAATTGTTTATTTTTACATAATTATTCCAATTTTATATTTTATTTATTTACAACATAAAATTTGGAATAAAAATGTATTTTTATTTTATTTTTATGATTTATGCACATGAGTTAAATAAATAGGTTTATATACATATGTACATGGTATATATACAAGGTGGACAGTGATTTTTATTAATTTTCTTTTTATTTTAATTTTTATGATTTTTTATTTTATTTTTATAAATATGTACAAAATATGAGAAATACTTTTTATTTTTATAATGAGGAAAATAAATTTATTCATATACATGGGGTTATGTACAAGTATGTTTGACCTTATCTCTCTCTACTTGGATTCTTTTTGCGGTCAAGCCCAGGATAGGCCCTCCCTTGGGACTAGGTCACTCAATATTTATTCTAAATATTTCACTCTTTTTCTTGTGATTCTTTATTCCTTTTCTTTTCACAAAAACATGCTAATTATGCATATTTACATGATGCATGTGTTTTGTAAATTTATTGTATTACACATATTTAGATGGTTTTTGGCTAATGTTTCTAGCTAAAATAAAGGAATAAAGAGTGATGAATTGGGATTCATCAATGATCATCACAATTCAGGGCCTGAAATTCCCTGCAGACTTTGTTGTAATGGACATGGAGATCCCCGAGTCTGTGACAGATACCCCCATCATACTAGAATGTCCATTCTTGGCCACAACCAAGGCGGTGTCCAATCATGATAGCAAGAAGGTATACTTTCGCATCGAGGGTAAAAGTGTACAAATAGAGACGATCGATGAGACCAGAGCGAAAGATTCAACCTTCTCCAAGAAGTTGAGCGATACAGAGCATGTGACAAATGTAGAGAGAGACCTGCACTAGGGTAAGATTTTGTGATTACAGACGATGAAGCAGTTTGGACCGATCTAGTATCATGAGCTCTTGTCGCACCTTCATACACTGAATAATTACAAATTCCAGCAGATGAGAGTTCGGATAGCATACTCTTGGCAGAGGACATATTTGAGGATGACGATCGCGAGTAGGATAGCGAGGTAGAGTACATTTCGTGTTCTTCTAATTCAGATCCCTCAGATTCAAACATTGATTGAGATGAGTTTGATGATTATTTGCCATGTCTGATTCCTATAGAGCTGATAACTAGGGTGGAGATTGAGCCAGTACTGATTATAAAATACAAACAGGATTGTCTTCCCCAGATTTACATGCATAGCGAGAGTTCTCCCATACAGATCTGGTTTCCTTCACTCAGACTTTTCAGAAGCCAGATTTGCTAGATCCTAGTTGCCCATAGTTGAAGAATTTGCCATAGTCAATGAAGTACAGATTCGTTGCGGGTGAGCGAGAGATGTACCCAGTCATTATCTGAGCAGATTTGACTGGAGAGCAAGAATCTCATTTGATAGAGGTTCTTGAAAGAAATCACAAGGAGATTGGATGGAGTGTAGCTGATATCCAGGTGATAAGTCCGTCCATGTTCTCTCACCATATCTATCTCGAAGAGTACACCAATCCATCGCGTGAGTTACAACGATGGTTGAACTCGAACCTTCGAGATGTGGTCATGAAAGAGATATCAAAATGGTGGAGTGCCTATTTTATCTACTACATATTCGACTCCAAGTGGGTTAATCCATTACATGTGGTACCCAAGAAGACGGGCATCACTACAATTGTGAGTGAGTCTAGAGAGGAGATTGCTACCCGGGTACCCACTTCTTGGAGGGTCTCTGTGGACTATAGACGATTGAATCAAGCCATCAAGAAGGATCATTTCATGCTGCCATTTATTGATCAGATTATTGAGAGTCTAGCTAGGAAGAGTCACTACTACTTTCTTGATGGGTACTCCGGCTATAACCAGGTGGCCATAGAGCTCGAAGACCAAGAGAAAACAACATTCACCTATCCGTTTATGCTTTCAGATGGATGCCCTTTGGTTTATGTAATGCCCGAACTACATTCCAAAGGTGCATGTTGTCCATCTTTTCGGACATGGTAGGTGACTGTTTAGAGGTCTTCATGGATGACTTTTCGATCTACGATGTGTTTGATGCTTGTCTTGACTTCCTAGACCACGTACTTCAACATTGTATCGAGGTCCATCTTGTACTATCTTGGGAGAAGAGCCACTTCATGGTGACTCAGGGATGGTGCATGGCCATATCATCTCCAACAGGGGCATATAGGTAGATCTGGCCAAGGTGAATATCATCAGGAAACTCAATCCACTGTCCAATTTGTGACAGTTGCGGTCTTTTATGAGGCATGTCAATTTCTACGGATGATTTATTCAGGACTTTAGTCGTATTACCCAACTTCTTACTGATATGCTGACGATAGACATCGAGTTCATTGTAGATGATAAGTGTCTAGCACATTCGAAACTCTTAAGGGATTAGTTGTTGAGGTTCTTGTCTTTCAACCCCCCGATTGGTCTCTCCCATTCGAGATTATGACGAATGCTTCTGATTTTTCCATAGGGGATGTGCTAGGACAGAGGAGGGATGGACTGACTTATGCCATACACTACACTAGTCGTACTTTGGATGTCGCTCATCGGAACTATACTGTCACAAAGAAGGAGATGTTAGCTATAGTCTTTGCTTTAGATAAGTTCAGATCTTATATTCTTGGATCTGGAGTGATGATTTTTACATATCACACCGCCATCCGATACCTCATGGCAAAGAAGGATGCCAAAGCTAGATTTACGAGATGAATCCTTCTACTCCAGGAGTTTGATATTGAGATTAAGGATAAGCTTGGAGTCAAGAATGTGTTGGTGGACCACATCTTCTGATTAGAGAACCTTAAGGATTCAGAGTAGATGGCACCTATTATAGAGACCTTCCCAGATGAGGCAATCCTTGCTATCGCCTCGCTTCCATGGTGCGTTGACATTGTGAACTATCCGGCCTATGGTGGCCTACCCTCTTCAAGGATTCTGATGAGTTCGTGAAGAGGTGTACTGATTGTCAGAGGATGAGCACTTATGGACAACGTGACCTGATGCCAATGCAACCCATTTACTTCTATGAGGTTTTTGATGCATGGGGCATTGATTTCATGGGTCCATTCCCTAAGAGTTAGGGATTTGAGTATATTCTACTTGCTATGGATTATGTGAGTCATTGGGCTAAGGCCATCTCCACCCAAATCGCATATGTTAAGATTGTTTACCGACTTTTGAGGAAAAATATCATTTCACGATTCGGGGTTCCTAGAGTATTGATATTAGACGAGGGGACTCACTTTATCAATGACAATGTAAGGGCCCTTGTTAAGGAGTTCAACATTGACCATCGAGTTGCCACTCCATATCATCCGTAAACCAATGGTCTTGCTGAAGTATTAAAAAGGAAGATGACTATATTGCTGAAGGTCATCCGCCTAGATCGAAAGGATTGGTCACCATTATTGGACTCGGTTTTGTGGGCCTATCAGACTTCCCTCAAGACACCTTTGGGTACGTCTCCCTTTCATCTCGTTTATGGCAAGCCATGCCATTTGCCTGTGGAGGTCAAGCACAAGTCACTATGGGTAGTCACTAAGTTATTATTGGATCCCAAGAGCATAGGAGACCAGAGGAAAGCAGAGTTGGCAGCCCTGAAGGAGCTTAGAGATACAACCTTTTCAAGTAGCCTACAATACAAGGAGAGTGAAGATATGGCATGATTCTCATATCAACCATAAATAGTTTGAGCCAATCTAGAGAGTATGGTTATTCGAAGCCAGGTTGATATTATTTCCAGGAAAGATGCGGAGCAAATGGAAGGGACGATACTTATTCTGAAGGTGCATGACAATGGAAGCATTGATGTATCCAAGTTGTCATCAGAATCCACCTAACGGTCAGCGCCTGAAGCCATATCTATATCATGATCCGTTGCTCATTGACATTGCTCCTATTCATTTTGCATGATATGTAGTCTTTGACTCACATCATTTGTATCTCATGCCTAATTATGACTTTTCCTTCGCAACTGTATAGATCCAGTTGTCCATATCATCCATTCTTTTATCTAACACCCCATCTTCACCCTATGATTATGCTATACTTAGGGTGTACTTTACCCTAAGTATAGGGGGTGTTAGATTTGTGATTATTTATTTGATTCTTTTTACCTCTATTTTACTTCCTATACTTTGGGATATTTCACCCTAAGTATAGGAGAGGTAGGCCCTATACATTCCAACCCTCAATTTTCCCCTTGTGTACAGAGTTCTATACTTAGGATTATTTGATCCTAAGTATAGGGGGATCACCGACTTGTATTCGTTACATTCTTTTATTAGTCATTATAGTATAACCTTTCTGTTCACTCCCAATACTCAGTACGAGTTATGTCTTCCTTTATCGCTCTTTGATCACTCTGATGACATCGTTCAAGCTAAGTATAAGGGGGTGTCTTATATATTGTATATGTACTTAGACATAACTTGTACTTTGTGTGAGTGTGTTAATAAATAATATGGCTAAAAACAACTAAAAGTCACAAAAATTTCAAATTTTTTCTTTCATATAAAATTCTTTCTGGTGCACACATGTTTGTAAATAACCTTTTTAAAATTTATTTTTGTACAGATGTTTGTAAAAATATTTTGATTGTAAAATGCTTGTAAATAGTTTTGTATCAAAATTATGTATATAGTATAATTTTTTGAAATGTTTGAAAAAATTTTTTTGCAAAAATCTATGTGTAATGTTTGTAAATAGTTTGCAAAACTTTCTCTTTTCTTGCATTCGAACATTTTCAAAAACTTTGCATATTTTGAAAATTGCATAAAAAGAGTTTTTACATATTTGTTTGTATCTTCTTTTGAATCGTAGTTGACTTTAAACTATTCTGGAATTAAATTGGAAAATGGAGCTTGGTTAAGAGTTTAATCCACCTAACTTCAAAGGAACCTTATATGATTCGGGGTTAAGACTTTTCAGATCTATTAGGGTTCATTTGGTTGCAGGGTTGGGCAGGGTTGGGTTGGGGTACCCATGTGAACAGTAAACTGTGAGGAGGATTGGGATGTTTGGAAGGAGGGGTACCCCAGGTTGGGCCAACCCAACACTGCAACCAAACGGAGCCTTAGCGACTTAATTCTTTGAGTCCACTAGGCTATGTTCACATGTCATCTTGATGAGCCTAAGTAGAATACTTAACAACACACCCATGACTCTCAAAGACAATGGCTTTACTTAGACCGACACCTTACACATAGCTCCACACGGATGAAGTGGTGAGGAGGCAGAATCCTTTGACGTGGGGTAGCATACGAGGGTAGTACTTCTAGGCAGAATCTTTCGTCTTCATTTAGGGAGGGATGTTCACCTCAACTTGGTCTGGCGATGTTGAGGTCTAAAGACATGAGTTTGTGAGATGCAATAATGCTTCAAAAGAGGGATAGTACTATCTCAAGAAGAAAAAGTCCTTATGTATATGTTGCAGCATGTAGATATGTTGTACATATGCATATAAAAAAAGTGCAAAATCAAGAAAAACTCTAAAAAAGTAGTTAGGACTGATTGAAAATAAAATGAATGTCGGCATATATATAGTAAAATAAAGCAAAGCTTATGTATTACACCTTCTAATCTCATGAAGCTTGCAGCAGGAGAGTTAGCTACACTGGTTGAGCTCTCAAGGATACGTGGCTACACTGGTAACCGTCCATTCTCTTCATTCCCCTCTTCTTGAGCTGGTTGAACTTGAACTTAGAAGGGAATACCATGCTCCTCGAGGAAAGAGCTAATAGACTAAGGAATTAGAGTTACCTGGTTGAGGGAGGTTGTTTCTTTGTCATTTCTGAGGTGGGGAGCTACAAATCATTTACACAGTACAAGGAAAGATGCATAATCATTAGAGTTTGTGTATGCAGACTTGTTCTGATCTGGTTAATTGAGGAGTCTTGACCATAGAACGGTGGAACTTAGAAGTTGTTGAGTCTTAATCTTATTTCCCAATAAGGTTCCGACAATCTAATAATTCAAAGGTCTGACTGAGCTCCATACTTCAATTTAATTAAGATAAGTTTAATAATCAACCTTGATTCCTTTTTCTTTCTTTCTCACTTCTTTTTCAAATAAGTGTTTGCTAAGGGACTAGCAAAGGTAAAGTATAGGGGCGATGAATATCTGATTCTCACTCTTTATTCTTTTATTTTAGCTCTTTTTCTTGGAAAAAACATCATGTGAATACTTGTAAATACAATAACTTAGCAAATTGCATGCCTGAGTTAATATTGCATAATTGACATGTTTTTGGCTAAATAAAAGAATAAAGGAAAAAGAAAAAGGAATTTTGTATTTAGAATAAATAGAGTGTGGACCAAAACCCAAGAGAAGGTCAAGACGTGACCTAATGGCAAAATAAAATAAGTAGAGAGAGATAAGGTTCACTATGTACCATATATACTACCTATACTTATACTTATAATTTATATATTTAATTTTGACAAAAAATTAAATTATTATATTTACATCCTTGTATATAATCATAGAAATAATATAAAAATAAAATAAAAATAATAAAAATAAAATAAAATTCCCAACCACTTGTACAAACTACACTTGTACATTTTATTTCCTCTATTTATTATATACCCTTAATTAATTTATAAAATAAAAAATAATTTACGCTAATAAAATTATGTTATAAATAAATACAACCTAAAATAAGGGTATTAATGTAAAAATAATAAAATAAAAGCACATGTACATAATATATAGTTATATTATACATGTATATAAGACTATATAGTGTATATAGATTAATTTATTTTTATAAAAATAATTAAAAATCACAGGAAATAGTTTGAAAATAATAAACAAAATTTATTTTATACACTTTCTATTTTGAATTCATTTGTTATTTTTATTGAATTTTTATTTATTTTGCATATTCCAATTTTCTGATTTGTCTAGGAGATTTCGTTGACCTCGGTCAACCCTCCCTTTCAGTCAGGTCAGACCCGATTCGCACTCGCTAGACCTTCTTCTCCCTATTCCCCTGCCCGACTCCGGCTGCCTCATGCCTCGATTTTTCGCCTGAGCCTCCTCCTAGGATCTGTGATCCTTACGGATACCTAGGAAAGTGCAAATCTTCCTAGGGTTGCGCATACTTGGTTGATCTTCCCAAGCACATGGAGTTTCCTATAAAACCTTGCCTTCGCCTCCTCTGTTGAGTATCTCGTCCCTTACACCCCCATTCCCTTCTAGATACCTTCGTTGAAGTGACAGCCAGCGGAGGAAACCTTCAGGATCGTTGGGAAGCTTTTGGAGACTTGTAGCTCATGACGTGGCCGGAGCTCCGCCGCGTGAAGCCTCTCGGCCAGCCGCAACTTGGTTGAGGCCAAGACCTGAATGCCTACCTTCGCGTGACCTTACTGAGCACCTCAGTAGATTCAGGTGTCGCTCATATCCATTGCATTTCTCATTACGATTCATCTTTTCATTCCATCTTTACCGACGTTCACTTGTTTTGACCAACTAGTCGGAGCCCCATTCCCTACATCTACCTTCTTTGATATACGCTACATCTCACTCTGCACCCGCTTAGGCAACCCAACCATCCTGAGACTCGACCATCAAGTCGAGATTAGGCTCAGACCTCCTTCTCATGCCTTCGTCGGAGTCGATCACCATCCATCGTTGCTTCCCTTACCCTTTGAAGCAATAGCCAAGGTCAGAGTGTAGCCCTGGGCCCTCTCTTCCCCTTGCGGTCTGCAAGCACGCCTGAAGATCACTTTGGAGCCTCTACTGCTAAGATGGAGTAGCTCTAGGAGGTGCTTCACCACAGTACCCATCCCGGCCTCGTCACATCCATCAGAGATGTCCATTGGAAGCGGAGCACCGTCACAACACTGCCGGACCATTTGGTGACCTCATCGGAGTAGTGGATTGATGAATCCCCATTCATCACTCTTTATTTTTTTATTTTAGCTAATTATCTCAACAATGCATCATGTAAATATGTGTAAATACAATAACCTAGCAAAATGCATGTATGTGTTAATAGTGAAAAATTAGCATGTATTTGTGCAAAAATAAAATAATAAAGAATAAAGAGAAAAAGAAGGAAGTATTTAGAATAAATATTGAGTGACCCGAATCCCAAGAGAGGGCCAAGCATTTGCCTGATTACCAAATAAAATAAGTAGAGAGAGATAGGGCCACTCCACCTTATATATATGTATCATGGGTGTACATAATTTATTTTTGCAAAAAAAAATAAAAATATATTTTTACCTCCTTGTAGATATTTCTAAAAATAAAAAAATAAGAAAAATAAAATAAAAATAATATAATAACTCTCTCTCACTTGTAAATAATACATGTATATAAATATATATATATATTTCCTAACCTGTAAATGCACAAAAAAATAAAACAAAAATTATTTTATACTCCAAAAATTATTTTTTAAATAAATAAAATATAAAATTGGAGTATTTATGCAAAAATAACAAATTAAAAATAATTATACAAAATACATATGTATATTATACATGTATATAATACATTATATTGTATATACAATAATTTATTTTTCATAAAAATAAATAAAAATCATAGAAAAATAGTTTGAAAAAACATTTTTCATTTTATACACTTTTTAATTTAAAATCATTTATTATTTTTTATTGAATTTGTAAATATTTTTGTAAATCCAATTTTCTGATTGGTCCATGGCGGATCGTCGACTCGGGTCAACCCCCTCTTCCAGGGCTTGACCCTACCCGACTACTCCGCCGGACCTCTTTCTCGACATTCTCTAGGCCAGATCATGCACCCATTTGCTCTGAAATTTCGCCCGTGCCCTCCCCATGGATCCAAGATCCTCGCGGATCCCTAGGGAAGCGCGGATCCTTCTCGGATTGCGTGCCCTGGCCTGATCTATCTTCCACCTAAGACTGCTATAAAAGCCTTCATCCGCCTCCCTAGGTTAAGAGCTTACGCCTCACTCCCTCTCGATACCCTAGAACCCTTCAGCATGGTGACATCCATCTGAGGAGCCCTTCGGTGGTCGATTCGATGCAGTGTAGCTGATGCACGCTCTTCATGGTTGGACCTCCACCGCGAGAAGCCTCCCTCGCTTGCCACCACTTGGTCGAGGCCATGACCCCGCCGATCATCTCGCCTAGATCTAAGGAACATATCTGGACCTTCAAGTAACCCTTTAGCCCTTCCTAGCTCTTTAGTGATTCGATATTTCATCCATACGCCGCCTTCGCTCTGCCAGCTCCGTCCATTTGGTCGGAGCTCCTTCACTCATACCCATTCGTTCAAATACCATCGCACACTCACCCTCCATCATCCTACGCAGCCTGATGACCCTGATCTTATCCCTAGTCACTAGGATTAGGTCTACGATCTCCCTCTTTTGTGACCGTCGGAGACCGAATCCCATTCTCCACCGCTTGTTTGCTTTTCATCCCTAATAACCTAGACCGAAGTTTACCTCCGAGTCAGAGAAACTCACTATAGGTCTTTTTCACGCACGGAGAGCCCCCAGATTACCCTCGCCCAACCTTGTTGGAGCAACTCCAGGTCCCCTACGCCGTCTCGCCGATCAGACCGTTGGAGCGTCCATCCAAGCCAGCCACCTGACTTGGAATAGGCCCACGATATCACCGGTATCTCCTGATCCTTCATCGGAGCCATGGATTGCATCCTTGGGTTTGACGAAGTTTGTCCAGCTTCGTTCTTCCAGACACCTCCTCCGCCATCGGATCTACACCACCTACCAGATTCCATCTCGACCACTCATACGTCTGAGGTGTGAGGAGGTTAGATGTCAGATCTAACGGTCCCGTACATCCCACGTTCCCGACCAACCGACACTGTCAGATATGACATTTGACGCCTACAAAGCCGCATGATCACGCCCTACCAACGGCCGGTACGTGGCCCTCCCACACGCGACTCACGTGCCTTTGAGGGTATATTGCTTTTTTATTATATATTTCTTTTAGTTTATTTAGTCTGTAAAATAAAAGTGATAGTTGGACCTTTTTGCATATTTGTCCTTATAGTTTTTGGTATTTGCAATTTAGTCCTTCCTGTTTGGAGACACAAGTCTGATCACGTGCGTAGTGGGTTATTTGCAATATCTGTCCTGAACTTTTCATGTATTAATGATTGAATGAATGTTTTTCAAATTTGCATATATGCCCCTGTGAACGTGGATTTAGAGCATGTGCATATTTTATTGGAAAAACTGCAGATTTGAACATGTGCTTTTATTATCTATTATTATTTAATCCCAAAACTTAACTAAATTGCATTTAGGTCCTTGTTATGTGTGTGTCTTGTTTTTAATCAAATAAATATCAAAGTTACTCCAAAAATTCCAAAATTTTTATATGTAGCTCCTGATACTGTGTAGTATTTTTGGTAATTTTTCTGACTTATTTTGATTTTATTTGATATTTTCTAAAATTCAAAAACCCTGAAAAGTGTCTCTGTCAGTTTTGAAAAATAAACTAAAAATATAAAAATAGCTTTAAAAAATCCAAAAAATCTTGTAATTGCTTGTTTTGACTTGCTTTGGCATCATTGTGATTTTTGTTTCATTCCCTCTTATAAAACCCCTAAAAATTGAAAAAGACTAAAAACCTTATAAAAATTACTAAAAATTCTTAAAAAAATAAAAAATTTTGTTTTCAGTTTATGTAGTTATATTTTACTTTATATTTTTACATAAAATTGTTGCTTAGATTTTATAGGCAATTTAGATATTTTTAAAGTGCCTGTCAATCTCGGCTGCACACTGTTTGCATTTTTCTTCCTTCTTTTATTTTTAGAAAATTAAATAAAGATTAGAAAAACACCAGAAAAATCTTAAAAATACTTAAATATTTTAAAAACATAAAAACATTTTTGTTTTTAATTTTTGATTCATTTTGGACCTTTAAATAATTGCTTGAGTGTTACTTTGTGTTTTTATTTCTTTTCTTAATAAAAAATAATAAAAAAATTAAAAATTAAAACCACCAAAAATACCTTTCTTGGATTACCTGACTACTTCCTAGATTTCATTCCATGCTCATTGCGTTCGACCCTGGTGGCTATACCAGGTTAAATAACTAGCAAGACTGCTTGCCTTGTTTTTATTGTTTGATTGATTCGCTTTGGTGGTCTGATTTTTATCGTTGAGCCCAGTTCAAGTGGTTGAGGTCGCAACGACCTTTGATATCACTTAACCTTAGTCGCTCGGGTCGCTCATCATGGATCGCCTCCATTGGTAGATTGAAGGTCACCCAAAGGGTTGTTCTTTCACCATCTTTAGCCACCGTCAGATTAGGACCACTCCTGCCAGATCACATTACCACCGTTTATCCACCCCCTTTTGTCAGAGGCGTCAGATACACGATTAACAGCCATCATGGCCGACATTCCCTGCACCGTCTGATCTCGACAGACACGATCAGATCCGTACATCTGCACCACGTGCCTGCACCGTCAGATCTTGAGTGGAGCAGATCAGAGACATCAACTGCCGCTGATGAATACCCATTCATCACTCTTTATTCTTATATTTTAGCTACAAAAACCTTTGCAAATACATGTAGATATATGTAAATATCAATAATTACCAAAAGCATGCATTGTGTAAAAACCTATAATTAGCATGTTTTTGTGCAAAAATAAAAGAATAAAGATTACAAAGAAAAAGAGGGGAATATTTAGAATAAATATTGAGCAACCTAACCCAAGGGAGGGCTCAGCATGGGCCTGACCGCATAAAAGCCACAGTAGAGGGAGATAGGAGCTCATGTGTAAATATTTATGTAAATAAAATAAATTATATTTTCCTCACCCAAAAATATGCTTATACATATTTTGTATATATTTAGAAGCTATTAAAAACAAAATAAAAATCTAAAAATCAAAAATTCAAAAAAATGCCCTTTCACCAGGTATATAGACCATGCTCCTACATGTATTTAACCTTGTAAATAAATTTATTTATTTTCAAAACTTTTTGTAAATATTTTATGTTATATGTTGTAAGTAAATAAAACAAAAAGAATCAAAACAAAAATCAAATAAAAATAACAAAATTAAAATTACAAAAATATATTGTACAAATGCCATGTATATAGTTGTACATAACTATTTATTTCACCTATGTATATAAACAATAAAAACAAAATAAAAATACCCTTTTATCCCTCATTTTATTCTATAAATAAATAAAATATAAAAGGGGAATAAAATTGTATAAAAATAATAATTAAAAATCAAGAATCAAAAGCCTCCATATTGTATATATACCTATATAATGTAAATACCTCATTTTTATTTCCAAAAATTAATTAAAAATCACCAAAAAAATAGAAAAAAATAAAAGAAAAATATTTCATGTTTTGGGTTTTTGCAAAATCGGCCATTTGCTGCCTTATTTTTGAGCTTCAAATCTTCTCCACGTGGCAGCTTCTGGTTGGTCCACGGAGATGTTGACCTCCGGTCAACTCCCTCCGCGGACCGTCCTCTTCCGCGGATCTCGCGCCCGACCCGATTTCTTCCCTTTTTCCGCGCTCGATCCGCTCGCCATCTCCGCAAACCCCGGGTCCTACTTCTTCTCCTTGCATCCGACATGCTCGCCGGAGCCCTTGCCTCGGGATCCGCGCTTCATGCTGCCCTACCCGACCAGCCCTAGTCGGGTCGGCACCCATATAAATCTCGAGCTCCGCCACCAAATTCCGCCATCTTTGGCTCTCCACCCTTCATCCCGTGACCTCCACAGCAGTCCCTGAGGTGACAGCTCTCGATTGCCCGTGTCGCAGCGAGGAGAGGGGCCGGTTTCCATTGATCCGGCGACTGTGCGCCGCCGTGCTCCGCCCAGAGCAGGAGCTCGAGCCTCAGGACCAGACGACCTTCGAGGCCACGACCGGGAGCTACCTCAGCTCCAGCCTAGTCTACCACACCGCCCAGGTAACCTTCTAGCTTTCCCATTTCGCTTAATTTCGAGTTTCCCCCAAATCGCTCCGTCCCCGTTCTTCGTCGATTCCGACCACCTCGCGTACCCATTCGATCATCGGAATCCATATCCATCTTCACCTTCCCTCCGTGCATCTTCTCCGTCCCTCCATTCAACCCAGCTCGCACAGGAGCTGGGATTCGAATCCCCTCGCCGTCGCTTCGCCGGGGTTCGCCCGCACCGACGCACAGACCACCTCCACGACACCTAACCGGGTCGAGGCACTTTGCCCTCGACCCGCGAAGCTCCTGAGCCTTTTTGCAGGACCAGAGGAGGCTATCTGAGGCCTCCCGACATTCAGACAGGAGCTTCTCCTCCGCCGACCTCGCCGGAGCCCTCCAGGGCTCGGCTGGGCCATCGGAGCCCACCATCAGCTGTGGAGCTTCATCGCGCACCTTCTCCGATCTCGGGAGGCAGCAGGGGAGGTCAGGAGCGCACGTACTGGGCCGGCGAACTTCGCCGGCCACCTGTTCTTCCTCGACCTTCAAGCACCGTTCGATCGCCCTCCAGCTCCAGTTTCAATCTGAGCCATCCGTTCCAGGAGCGTCAGGCACCGTTCGATCAAAGGAGGAGTGATCCAGACCATTTGATCTTGAGATGAGGCGCAGTTGAGCAGTCACCGTCAGATCCTCCACGTGTCTTCGTCTCAGCCATCCGATCACGCCAAGGGTTACAGGAGTGAGGCGCCTCCGCCTCTCCACCGTCGGATCTACACGTGGCGCATGCTCCGCCCTTGGATCTTAAATAAGGGGTAATTGTCCTTAGGCCCCTCTGTTTTTAGTTTTTATCATTTAGTCCTGTAAATATAGAATGCAGTTGTTTATTTTTTGGGATATTTGCACATTGGACCTCGCACTTTAGTTTGTTTGCATTTATACCCCTGTGCGTTGTATGCCACGTGCTTCGTCACGTGTTTATCTGGGTTATTTGCATTTAGAGACCCTGTAGTTCTGGTTGTTCTTGAATGAATGAAAGTTTTATTCTATTTGCACTTATACCCCTGTGCGTGATTTATTTCCACATGTGCGTTATATTTTGGGTATTTTGCAGATAAGCCCCTGGACTTTTGGTACTTGTTACCAATAAGTCCTCGGGACTTATTTTTATCACATTTGGGTCCCTGAGTGCCCCAGGCACGCGCCACACGCGTGACTTGCTGAGTATTTTGCACCAGGACCCCCAGAACTTCGGGTATTTGCACTTTGGTCCCTGTGCACAGTGCCCCCTTGTTATTTTTGAATAAAATATCAAATCACCTCCAAATTCGATGAAAATTTAACACATGGCTCCTGCCATGTTGTAGGATTTTTGAGAATTTTGGAGGACATTTTTGAGTTTATTTGTTATTTTTAAAAATTCAAAAACATCTATTTTTGGCACTGTTTCACTTGAAAAATCACAAAAAAATATAAAAACCCCCCTAAAAATTCTATAAAAATTAGGTTCTGTTTCTTGTGTGTTCTTTGATTTTCTAGCCAATTTTGGCTATTTTTCATTGCTTAAAAACCCTAAAAATTCAAAAACACCTAAAAACTCATAAAAATTATAATAAATAATCTAAAAACCCAAAAACAATAACTCCGGTGCTCAAATTTTCCTTATTTTATCTAGAATACAGGAAAAATACCTTCAGGCCCTCTTGAGATTCTTAGATATTTTATCTTTGGATTTTGGACCTGGCTGGACAGTACCTTCTCTTTTTAGTACTGTTTGATTTTTAGAGAATAAAATACATCTTATAAAAATCCCAAAAATTCACCAAAAACACTAGAAAACCTAAAAAACATAAAAATATTTTTATCTGAATTTTTGCTTGGTTTCTGATGCATTAAATAATTGTTGAAGTGTGATTGCTTTTAGTCTTTCTCATTTTCTTCACATATTAAAAATCCAAAAAAAAAATTTAAAAACAATTAAAAACCACTAAAAATGTTTTCCCTTTTTCTCTGATTCTTCGACTACTTCGTAGGCTTTTTAGCTAATCCGTGCTCCTTGTGTTCGACCCTGGGTGCTATACCAGGTTAAACATTTAGCAGGACCGCTTCTGCATGTTTGATTGATTTTGCATATTTCGAGTGGTTCATTTTTCTTGATTGACACATTCTGAGTGGCTGAGGTCGCAACGACCTATTTTTCTGTACCTTCTACCTTAGTCGCTCGGGGATTTTTGTGTCATCAGAATGGCGCCGTTGCCGGGGAGCACGGCTTAGTAGTCGTTTTTAGCTTTTTCCGCGGCTTTTGATTTTCGCGGCTTTTTGTATAGAATTTTTGTAGATATATTTTTCTCATATTCTCTGATAATAATTTTGGACTGACCACTTTTTCTCTCTGTTTCTTGCGAGGGCCCGAGGAGCGAGGGCGGCATTCCTAGGAGCGTCGGTGCACCCGAGCGAAGCGGAGGCGGCTTGTTTCTTCATCGAGTCGCAGGAGAGAGCGAGAGAGAGAGTTGAGTGGGTGAGGATAGTTTAGGGATATTTTTTATTATTATTTTTGTAATAACACAGGTACACTCCGAGACTTGAACTGTTGTGGACTTGACTTAGCGGGTCTGTTTCGCCGAGCACCGGTGTGCTCGGGGGACCCTTAGGAGATTTTCGCGGTTTTTGACGCGGCTTTCTTCTACTTTTTTACTGCCTTTCTGGTGTTTACGCGGTTTTTGCTCGAGCCCCTAGACTTAGGAATTTCTGGTGCTTGTGACGTAATTAGTAGGATCCGCACACCTAATTGCTTATCTGTTCCCATAGAACGTAATTGGACCTACTAATAATAAATAATAAAAATAACTTAATCACTTTCCTGACTTCGCTAGAGTCCGCCACGTGCCTTGCACACGCCTAAAAAGGGTATATTTCCCTTTTACCCTCATTTGTTTCTGCATTTAGCTTTTGTCCATTAAATAAATGTTATAGTTATGAAATTTCATAGTTTGGACCTTGTAGTTTTGATATTTGCATTTTATCCCTTCTTTGTGTGTAGCACATGGATGTACATGCGATTTTTGGGTTATTTGCACCATATGCCCTGCACTTTTTATATGTTATCAATTGAATGGCATGTTTTTGATATTTACACCAGGTCGCGCTCTGCCTTCGTATGACTGGAGGTCGGAGCAGGCAAGGTTGCACGGCTCGCGGTCGGAGATGGCCTTCATACGACTGTAGGTCGGAGCAGGCAGGGTCGTGTGGCTCGCGGTCGGAGACGACCTTTGTGTGGCTGGAGGTCAGAGCAGAAAGGGTCGTGCAGATCGTGGTCGGAGGAGGTGGCACGCTCAGTGCGGGGGAGCGAGGGAGCGTCGGTGGAGACGGTTCCGACCGTCCCTATTACTGCGACTAGTAGGGACGGTCACAACCATATCTAATGGTCGGACATCATTTTGAGACGACCACAGAAGATCGGTCGGGATGGTGACAACCGTCCCCTTTGGTTATTATAGGGGACGGTTGTGACCGTCACCAATGGCCGGACATCATTTTGAGATGGCCACAGAAGATCGGTCGGGACGGTTACAACCGTCCCCTTTGGAAATAGTTGATATTTTAAAAAGTAGCAACGTATAGGCGTCACTATATAAACCGTTGATAATGATAGAACGACAGATATGATATTCGTCGCTAATTTCGAGTATAAAAAGTCATTTCGCAATGAATAATATCATCGTTATATATATATATATAATGGCTAATTTAGTGACGGATTTTGAAAAAGCGTCACTATAGCTCAATTTTTCTGTAGTGTTCATAATCAACCATTTTGCTCAGTCACTTTGGCCAAATTGATTTATTTTTTGAGCCACCAAATCAGTGGCAACTCATATTAATTACACTATAATAATAACATGGTTGTGCGTGTGGTTGCTTAGACTTTTTACAACTTCAGCCTGCACTTTTTACTTGTGTTATTGTTAGGCCCTAACTTCATTTTAATTACACGTAGGTCCCTGTAAACTGTATCTAATTACATCTTGTACTTTGGACTTAGTAATCATCAAATTAATCCGAAAAATTATCTAAAAATTACCATAAACTCCTATTGACGTATAGTTATTAGTTTATTTTTGTGGGTTAATTTCTTTGCATCTAATATTTTAAAAAATAAAAAACCCATAAAAAGTGTCATGCCTCTCTTTAAAAATCCATAAAAATTCAAAAATTGTCTTAAAAATTCCAAATTATACCTGTTAGTGTGTTTTATCTACAGTAATATTTTTTTTAAAAAACTCCTTATAAAAACTCTAAAAATAACAAACACCTAAAATCTTATAAAAACATATAAAATTCAAGAAAATCAAAAAAAAATTCTCATTTCAGTTCCTATTTGTAGGTTTTCCTTTGTACTTTGTCATAAAATTGCTTTCTAGGATTTTAAGGCATTTTAGTTATATTGATCTTGCAATTTAATCCTGGATGTGCACTATTTATCTTTCTAGTCAGTGTTTTATTTTTATAAAATTATGAAAACATTTTCGAAACCTCAAAAAATTACCAAAAAGA
>JAZKJV010002086.1:340000-350000 GCA_037367405.1 Ottelia alismoides
TCTCGCGAATCGACGAAAAGGATCAGAATCAAGAAGCACAACGCGATTTTTTTATCATCAGAACGACATTACAGAGTTCCAGGAGCGAAAAACCCTTCGCGATCGGCGGTACACCAGAGAGGTAAGCATTTCGGCTTCCATACCATCTTTCGATCCTTAATATGAAATTTTTGTGCTGAACAATTAAAATAAAATTTTCCGTTTGATGTATAAATTAAGAAAATGATTTTGTTTCAGAAAGCATAACATCTTTGACCTAGAAAAATATTATGTTTTTAGTTTAAAGAAATGTTTGAAATAATCTTCACGTTACAACTTTTTCTCGAAGAAAATACTAAAGCAAATAAAAAAATTTCATGCGAACTATGTTTACAGGCACAGAATGAGCAGCACAGACTATGATTGTGATGATCCAAGTGGCGATAGTAGTTATGAAATCAATCCATCTGTAAGTGAACTATCAAAACTGAAGAACATCCTCCCAATCAGAGGTACAATACAAATTAATAAATAGTTTTCCATTTTTAAAGATTTTACTATTTTTCTTATATGCCAAACTCGGTTGTAAATATCAGAAAAAGGTTCTACAAGGGCTATTAAAGAAAGAAGAACACGAATGCAATCAAACACTGATGGATGTGATGTCACTTCTGAAAATTTTGGATGTAAGAGATAATTGATCATTTCATTGATTAGTTTGATTATAATGAATAAATATAAACACAACTCTTATTCTACAGGTAAGGGGTATGTTCAACATAGATGTTCCATAGATCACTTCGTACAATTCATTGATAGCCATCGTCCAACTGCAAAGCAACAATCACTACTTAACAAGACTGCATTTGCAAGACTTATTAATATCGGGAGCATTGATATCGAGAAAAAAAATCTTCAGTGGATTGTAGAACATTATCAAGGAGGGAGGAGTTTCAGATTTGGGAACAAAATTTTGAACTTTAGTGATGATGACATTGGAGTTATACTTGGTATTCCAAGTTCAGGGTATACGATTTCAGTACGTGGAAAACATTTGCAGTGGAGAAGCTATATAGCTAATGAAATGTTTGACAAAGGCATGATTTTCAACCGACGTAAACTTGTTTGCGTACTGACTGAATACCACTACGATGACGACAACTCAGTGGCTATTTACGTCACGTGCCTAATACTGTTAATGTTTTGCACATTTCTTTTCCCGGATTCAACTTATTCATTTCCAAAAGATCTTTTGCACTATGTGGAGTCTCTTGAAGATACAAAATTTTTTAATTGGTCTGATGCTGTTGCACGATTGATTCTATTTAACATAGATGATATCGTCAATAGAATAAACCAAAGACGACGTGGTGCAACACGTATCACACTGGGATACCTTACTGGATGTGTATCTTGCCTATATGTAAGTCTTTATACATGAAGATTGTCATTGTTCATTAAAAAAATATTCTTAAGTTCCTTCTATTAGGTTTGGATGCTAGAGTACTGTTGCAAAGATATGGTCATAAGCCGTGATCTTCGACCAAGAATCAGGAAATGGTCTGGCTCCATAAAAAGACTCACAAGACGATTGGTATCTTTGACAAATGACCAGGTAACTCTATAAATCATTACTGTTATGAATAGTATATGGTAATAATTTCCATAAATATATTGCATATACATGAACAGATACAAATTTCAATGCATCATGAGAAAACTGGAATAGTCAGAATTAAACATGATGAATACATATTTCCTTTTGAGAAGTTCACAATGAATGGGTTTTCAATACGAAAGCCAAATATTGTTATTGAAAAACCCATTCCACTGCCTGAAGATGGTCCTTTGAAAAGAGGACGACTCAAAAAGGAACAAAAGTTTGATGTGATAGAATGGAAAGGTTCAAAAAACAAGGAGTTGAATACAGAAAAAAAACCAACTGAGAAATGCAACTGCAGTGAATATATGAAGGAAATTGAATTTCTGAAAGGGAAGGTGTTGGAATTGGAAGGTTCAGTATTGAAAAATGCAACAATACAAATGGATTCCAATAACAATGACCAACTAAGAAGTCTTGAGGATGAGAATAAACTGTTGAAAGAACTGCTACAATCAAATGGGATTCAATTTAGAGAAAAGGACAAACAGGGGTTTTCA
Organism: Ottelia alismoides; assembly: GCA_037367405.1. Taxonomy (NCBI): domain Eukaryota; kingdom Viridiplantae; phylum Streptophyta; class Magnoliopsida; order Alismatales; family Hydrocharitaceae; genus Ottelia; species Ottelia alismoides. The sequence goes on from JAZKJV010002086.1 coordinate 342,140, forward strand.
GAAGAGCATGGAATTTGCATGGATGGTGCATCAATAGTAGACAACAATGTCCATGAAAAAGAAAATGAAGAGCATGCTAATAACCAAACTTTACATTGCGAAAGTGAACATTTTGATGAGCTTGCTTTGGTTCAAAAAAGAAATGATCATAGCAGGATGGACATTACTCACAATGAAAATGAGAGTGACAGTATTGGAGAAAAGCCTGATGTCGAGAATGAGACCATGAATGTGGACATTGAAAAGATAACATACAATGAAGAAGAATATAACAGACCTGTGATAAATGAATGCCCTACTTTTGATCTTGGAATTGAACTTCATTCTCAACAAGCCAATGAGGAGGAGAAAAAAACAGCAAAGAAGCGGAAAAACCCGAAATCTGCTATGAGTCCAAGCTCAATGGCAAAGAGAGTTAAGGCAAGGAGAGAAGCACGACGACTTAGAGATGAAAGTACAACAACATTCAAGAAGAAGAAAAGAGATACAAAGAAGAGGAATGTTTCAAGTCATATTGTTGAAAGCGAAACAGAGGTTAGATATAAAATTTATAATGAAAAAACATTCTACACTCTAATACTAACAAATTCAGTTTCCAGTATCTATGAGATCCACCGACCGATTGTATTGGATACGAAGACAGCTCTGAAGACATTCGAGCAACAATTCAAAGCTTTTTGAGGGATCCAACATACAAGTACTTATATTTCTTATTTAACATTTGAATTATTTTATGGCATATTATCATACTATACTGTATTGATTTTTTTTAGATTGAACGCAACATATTTTTCACCACTGAGAAACTACTGCAAAGGACTTGAAATACACAACTTCTTGTACGAAAGAATGGTTGAAGATCCAGTAAGTATCAATGAATTAAACTAAGTAAATTTATCATCTTTTTTTCTAATGACATATAACTGTATGTAGATAATTGTCATGTACATGGATATATTGCATCATAAACATTGCAAAGAAAACGACCAAGTTCCATATTTGTTCACTCCTTGGTACAGAATGGTGAGAATTATAATAAATTGAATAAATTTTATTTACATATACAAAGTGTTTATTGATTTTAATTATATCGTTTCAGCAATACTTTCTCAACAACGTAGAAGCCGGCACAAATGATGACTTTGAACATTTGGAGAGATTATTTGACATCAACGAAGAAAGAATGATGGCACTTTGGAAGGTATTCACAGTGATACACACCAAAAATCATTGGCATCTTCTAGTGACAGATTTTAGAGCCATAAAGCATTTCTCATTCAATTCCATGAATGGAAATAAGCAACACAAAAAGGATCTCTTCAAATGGGTAAGGATAAAATATGTTTGTTATGATTGAATTTATATGCTGCATAGAATTAACAGTATACAATAAATAAAACAATTTGAAAACGCAGGTTGGATGGATATCTGAATATTTTAGCGGTACCATTGTGGACGACTTATTAATGCACTGGGAAACTCTGTTTGTAAAAGATTGTCCACAACAACCTGCTCAAAGTCTAGACTGTGGTGTATACGTGATGAAGATGATGGAATTGCTTTGTGAAGAGAGTCCCTTAGATTTCGAATATGAAGATGTGCACAAGATTAGAGCAGAAATAGCCAACACAATCCTATGTACTAGTCATGTTGAGAATGCTAGTACACCTTAGAATGTAATGATAGAACATGTTTTGTTAGAAACAACTAAAACTGCAGTAGATGTTATTAACTTTTTGAGCTGTATGGAAGTGATTGATATCACGTTTGTTTTAGGAATGGTATATGATATTAGGATTATGTTTATCGCAATGTTATGCTACTACATGATTTACAAATAGATGACTAGCTATAGTTTGCATCTATCATATTGAAGTTTGAATCATGACAATGCTTTGCTGCTGACAAATATATGCAATTTAAATATGATTGAAATTGTGAAAGTTTTCAGTCAATGTTAGCTTATTATATGTTGTCCATATGAAATGTGATATTGAGATTTACAGGATAATATTTATTCTTTAAAAATATCATACCTAATCTGGAAAACAACGGATATGGTAAAATATATTGAGATGTGTGGATTATTGTTTGCATTTATCAAATTGAATTTTATATTCTGACAATCCTTACTTGCTCCCACATGTATAACAATTTCAAGATGAATAAAATTCTGAATGTTTTAATGTAAGTGTTAGCTGAATATATGTTCTTAAAGAAATATGTCATATTAACATGAGCATAGTTTTGGAACAAAATATCACATAAACATGAGTGCTTTCTTAAAACACAATAACACAAACACATGAGTGCTTTCTTTGAACACAATCAAACCAATCATCTAAAAGACACATAAACCAAACAGCTTAACATAGAATTTAGATAAAACAATCAAATGGACCAAAAGAACTGCATTAGAAATGTGATCGTTTACATAGAAAAAAAAGAAAATTTCTAATAAATTGAATTCCAAGACAAGCAGCCTTTGAATATTGTGTTCTTTATTACGAGAAGACATCTGCATAATAATTTATCTTCAAAAAACTTCAAATTCTTCAACTGATATTTTTCTGACAAGATATTACTCAACAGCAGCATAGAAACACTCATCAGCAGCATATATATCCTAATTGCAACCTGACAGAAAAAAAACAACAAATTTTAAACAATCAAAAGAAAAATGAACAATAATGAACAGTAAAAATTAACAATAAATAACAAAAAAGTGATTAATTTAAATTACTTGTATAATGAAGAGATCAAAAGTTTTAAAACTCCTATGAAGAATCTGTATTGGGAATATTAGAGACGTCATCACTGCAAATATAACAAAAAATCAGCAACAATCTACAACTCAAATAACATATTGCATAGGTTAAAAGATAAATACCTATCTGAGCTAGAATTGTGTTTATTGTTTGGACAGTTCCTTGAATCGTGACCTACATTGAACTTCTTGCAAGATTTGCATTGCCTACCCCTATTTCTTTTTGATTCATTGACACTGACAATTCTATTAGAAACACCTTTAGGTCTACCTCCTCGACCACTACCTTTTGTTCTTGCTTTTTTTAGATCTCTAACAACATCATCCCCAACATTTGGTCTGGCTTCCTGAACAGTTCTATCCTCAGAAGGTTTATCTTGATATAAACCTTGCAGTTTAATAATTTCTCTATCAATCCTTTCTAACTCTTTTTTTGCAAATGAAAATATAGCATCACAGTCCACAGATCTAGCAATAAAACCAGAGCAAATTCTATTCAAACTAGTTGCTCTATCCTGCTGAACACTTCTACCATATACAGGATAATTACCAGAAATCTTTATATTTCTAGTCCACCGTTTCAATATAAATACCTCTGGTAATTGCTGGCAATTTCGTGACTTCAAAACGGCTAAAATATGCTTGCATGGAATGCCTTGAAATTCCATCTTCTTACATATGCATGATAGCTTTGAAGTGTTGTTTGAAAGTAATACTTCAAAACTGTTCTCAGCTTCACCAATCTGAGAGACAGAATATTCAGTTATCTCATCATGAGTACCAGAAATAATTGCATTCAACAACAAACTATCATTTAATTCTTTCAGAAATATGTAAAAAATCCTTTTAGTATATAACATCGACATTTGCTTCTCTAGTGCCCAAGTGGTACTCAGCTTCGGTCTCGGATTGACAGTATCATTATCCATGTCATTCTCCTTCTCTCTAATCTTATGAAGTGCTACGTGAAACCGTGCAATATATTCCAATAGAGAATTTTGTTTGGTAACATGGCACTGGAGGAAAGAATTTATGCTTTCACTTCGTTGTGTGCTCCTCATTCCAGCAAAGAATGTCTCCTTAGAATATATATCTATCCACTTATGCCTTATTGCAAACTTTTCAGATAGCCATTTGTTTTCTTGTAGACCAAATTGGTCAAGTATTGAAATCCAAGTACTTTCAAAATATAGCACACTTTTCTCATCCCATACAAGTCTGCTAATAGACTTTAGAGCTTTATCAATATCTTTCATGCGTCCCAACTTCGACGTCAATTTGGTCATAATATGCCATGTACAGAATTTGTGGATTGTACTTGGAAGAGATATAGCAATTGCAGCACAAATAGCCGGATCTTCATCAGTAATGATGGAAATTGGATGCTTACCCATAGCATGGACAAAACTATCAAACAACCACACAAAGGAATCAGTGGTTTCCCTGTTCAGGAAAGCACTTCCAAAAAAAATGGTCTTGCCATGGTGATTAATACCACAGAATGACCCAAAAAATAATTTATACTCGTTTGTTCTGTATGTAGTATCAAATGATATTGTATCTCCAAAAATAGAGTAGTTATGCCTAGAAACAGAATCAATCCATAAGACATGAGTCAAATAATTTTCCTCGTCCACCTTATAAGTGAAGAAAAAATCCGGCATCATCTTCTGACATTCTGAAAAATGATCTAAAAGCATCTGAGCATCTAACCCATGCTTGCTTTTCTTTTGATTTCTATAAATATTATAGGGATTTTATCACTTGTGCCCCTCCGAGATGTTGCAATATCAGTTATGCCCCTATCTTTTTCGTAATATCAGTATTGCCCCTCAAAACTTGCTATTTTATCACTTGTGCCCCTCGGGTTAGTGACCGTCCATCTACAGTGCAAACGGACGTTAATTTTGAGGACATAAGCGGAATTATTTTTTTTAAAAAGGTTATATGGTCATTTCCTCCTCCTCTTCCCCAACCTCTTCTTCTTCCTCCTCTTCCCATCTTCTTCCTCCTCCTCCGACCTCCTCCTCCTCCCTCTCCGCCCCGAGCTCCCCGCAGCCCCTACCCTCCCCGGCGCCGCACCTCCTCCCCCCCGCACCTCCTTCCAGCCCGCCGCCCCCTCCCCTCCCCGGCGCCGATTCTTACGATTGCAGGACCAACCGGTGTCGGGGAGGGGAGGGGGCGGTGGTAACTCTTGCCCACATCTTTCCAGCGGCCCCAACGAGCGAAGGTTTTGTGGGGTTTAGGTTATCGGCAACGGCGATGGACGTCCGACGAGGAGGCGCCGCCGATGAGGGATCTCGCCAAGTCCATGTCCGCTTCGTGACGAAGCTCCCGCCATCGCTCAGGATTCCTATGAGTACCATCGCTGTGCCGTCCAATCTCAGACAATCGATTGCCACAATCGATTATTTTAGCGTACTGTGATGATAATTTCAGTGTGAACGTTCTGTTGTCAAAAGCAGCAGCTGTGGTGGTGTCCAAGAGGGAAGGGTGGCGAAGGAGAGCCATATGGAGTAACGTGCAGGACTTCTCTAGACTGACCAAGATCCTTGTCTCCAGCCACATCATCTCCGTCATCCTTGGCTCCGAGGAGTCCGCACTCCAAGCAAGCAGGTACACGTCTCCTCCTACAGTGCATCGTTTTTACCATGGCCGATCTTCTTCTCTGGTATCTCGAACTGCTGTTAGGTATATGTTGGAGAATGGATTCCATGTGGTTGCAGTGAGACCTCCCACAGTCCCCCCCAACTCCTGCAGGTAAAAACTCCGGTGGCTTCCCTTCCATTACGGATTCCCCTGATTCTGAATAGTAAACTTGAACTGTTGAGGGGATGCTAAAAGACTGAATCAGACACTGAAGATTGAACGAATCATTTCTCTTCAAGTGAACATGGTTTGGACTCTTAACTTGTTTCGCCTTTCTGTAACAGGCTCAGGCTGTCGGGGAGGGGAGGGGAGCTCGGGGCGGAGCTCAGGCCGGAGAGGGAGGAGGAGGAGGTTGGAGGAGGAAGAAGAGGTCCCTGGACAATAATACCCCTCTTAAATGCACCAAGGTTTGAAAAAACCATGGTTAAGTCAATTCATTGACGGTCAACCTGACGGAAGGGCACAACTGATGACGGAGAAACTTTTGAGGGGCACAACTGATATTACGAAAAAGATAGGGGCATAACTGATATTGCAACATCTCGGAGGGGCACAAGTGATAAAATCCCAATATTATAAATATCTCTGACTATTCCACCTGCATGACTATTGGTTAAACAACCATTGTCAATAAAGGTGGATTGCTTCGAAGTAGATATATTAACATCTGCCATAGACGTAACAAGCAATCTTGTTGCTTTCGTAAACCTTCTGTTTGCCCTGAGATACCTCTGTTTGTTTGGTGATACTAACTCATGGTTGTGTGAATCTATGAACCTGACAACAACCCAATCCAACTCTACATGGCGTAGACTGATTTCCATCAAAGTATGGCAACCAGTTCGAACCCGTCCAACTCTTCTCTCTTTCAAATCAAATATATCCCCTTCACTATCATCGTTGTAATCTGGAAACTTTGATTTTCTTTTTCCATTAGCTCTTGTGTGGCCTTCTTTCCAACATAAAAATCTCTTGAAAACAACAACCTTTTTTCTTCGAACAATGATCTATGCCATGACGAGTACCGGCTTTCTAACATTGAATCCAGTCCTAGTTGCATACAATTCATAAAATTTATATGCATCTTCTATCGAACCAAATGTCATACCTACTTCTGGAACATCTACAGTTTCGCACTGTTCTTCAGTGGATGATTTTGAGAAGTTATCTTGGAAATCTGAAAATATAATAAATACATTATTTGAAATTGTGGTAATGAGAACAAACATAAAAAAAATACTATATTCGAACAACACTATCAATGTGTCATACTTTACCTATTATATTCCAGAATCAAATTTTATTTGTATTTTGTTATCTAAATTAAAAAGTATACGAAAAATGCAGTATAATATAAATATCTTTAGTATTTTCTGTTTCTACCTTTTGTATTTCATAAAACCCAGTTAATTCAAAATATACTTTTAGGAAATTTTTATTTTAATAATTCAGTATAATGTAAAACCTTTTTTGTATTATTGATTGAATATTCGTATACTAGTCAAAATATTTGTATTACCTGAAATGAAATACAGATACGTCATACTGATACTATTTTTGAACTTTTAGAATTCAGTATAATATAAATACTTTTAGTATGCGTTTTCCATTTTTTTGTAGAATAATCAGTATATTTGTATTATAAATAATCAAATACAAATGCAACAAAGTTTGTATTTTGTAGCCTATCTTCAAAGTTTATTTGATAAAAATGTATAATATAAAACGATTTACTATATATGATTACATGATATAGAAAATCCAAGACATAAAAATCATTTTTTGAATTTTAATGTGTATGTAAAATGTTTATATGAAACTATTGCATAATAAAACCATGATTAATAGAATGTACAACATCTTAGAAGCAGAAACAAATACAAATAAAGAACCTGCATCGATCATAGCTTCGAATTCCTCCTGTTCTCGCGACATTTGACACATACCAATCTAAAGAAAAAACCAAAATGAGAATCTACAAATCAAAGTTTCTTCAAAAAAATGTATTTAACAAATAAAATACCTCTGATTGATCTATTTCAACAGAAGGATTCTGGAAGAAACAATCTTCAAACATGCCGTCCGTTTCAACCATTTTCTTCAGAAAAAACCTGGAATAATGAACTACAGAACACTAACTTCGTAAATGACGCGATTTCTCAAAATTTCGGACTTTAATGGAGCATGAATTGCGGAGACAGTTGCCATCACTGAAAACTATTCTAAATTTGGATGGCACGTCACTAAGTAGATTAGCGGTTTTGCTTATGGAAGGTGGTTTCTTTATAAGCCGTCGATACAATGGTGGATCAGATCCAACGAATGGGATGGTTGGCCTTCCATATGAATGGAAGGACCAAGTCTCATATCAAAGATATCATATATATATATATATATATATATATATAGGGGGGGGGCCTTTCAAATAGGACGCAGGCCTTCCAT
>JAZKJV010002086.1:355000-393744 GCA_037367405.1 Ottelia alismoides
ACGGCCTCTATCGAGACATGGTCGATTTAAAAAATTTTGCGACCGTTAAAAAAATGACATATAGATGGAGGTCATAGAAGTCTCTGTTTCTGACGAAATTTGAATGGTATTTAGGAGGAATATAGGGATGAATATACATGGTTTTATTTTTTCAAAAAAATTAAAAAATTTGCCAAAAAAATGGGGTGGGGTCAGCCACTAGGGGTAGCCCCATTTTTCCATATATATATATATATATATATATATGGAAAAATGGGGCTGCCCCCACCTTATTTTCGCAATTATTTTATTTATTTTGAAAAATATCATTCAAATTTCGACTTAATTCGATACTTCTATCCCCTCCATCAAGACTATCAAATTTTAACGATCTCAGAATTGCTGAAAATTACCCCCTTCAGATGGAGGGCATATGAGTCTCTGTTTCTGACGAAATTTGAATGACATGTTAGAAGGATATAGTGATGAATATACATATTTTTTATTTTCCAAAAAAAATAAAAATGGGGGAAAATGAGGGTAGGAGTAGTCAATTGGCTACACCCAGGGTGTAGCCTCATTTAACCCACACATATATATATATATATATATAGGAGTGATCCTATGAAATGAGATTTTGTGAGATGGTGAAATGGGAGATTCTGGACCATAAGTTTCTGTATTCTCTCTCCTGGCTTTCTCTCTCCTACTTGAAACTAGTGGTCCAGAATGTCCCATCTCACAATCTCACCAAAATCCCATCTCATATGATCGACCCTATATATATATATATATATAGAGAGAGAGAGAGAGAGAGAGAGAGAGAGAGAGAGAAAGAGAGAGAGAATATTTCAAATGAGGTGCACCTTTCCTTAATACATGGAAAGCCCACCATCTCGTACATCCATTCTCCATCTACGGTTCGAGACAAATTAGCCTATGCAGTTGTAAAACCACTGGTGGTTTTCTATATTTAGTATGATTGAATTTAAATTATGCTGAAATCCTAATAATCATGCAATTCCTGTTTCATCCTGTTGAAATCCCAATAATCATGCATTCTCCGTCTCTTCCCCATCGAGGCACTCACGAACTTGCTCCTCTTCTTCCGAGCGTACATGTCCATTTCTTCCCCATGAACTTCACCATCACCATTCTTGCCTAAGGAATGATGGAGTTCACGTCCAGGAAGCAGGACAAGGACGAGCTCTCGCATTGGGTCATCGACTACCTCCTCAAGGCCAGCACCACAGACAACGTGCTCTATGAAGAGGTCGACGATGGAACCTCTGACCACGAGTGCTAGTTACGGCCTGATGATATGACCACTCCACAGACCACTTTCAAGATAGGCACCAACAAATCGGGCATGGATCTTGCCGCTGAGACACCCCCTCGCTAAAACCCTTAGCAAATATTGTGCCCTCCGCCCAGCACATTCTTCTCAGCCGACGGACCATCGTAGTGCTTATGAGTGCCGCCCCCTATGACGCTCTTCTCCACCGCGCTAATGTTGAGGAGTACCTCCCCCACCTCTTCTCCGTCGTAGTTCTTAACGAGTGCCGTCCCCCACCATGGTACAGATCGTCGCCACTGCTGACGAGTGCTGCCCCCACCACGGTTTTCTCTGCTGTTGCTGCTGAGTAGTTCCGCCCCCACCATTGAGATGACATTGAGATCTTGTTTGGAGGAGCACCCTCTGTTTGAAGCTGTTGCAGAGGCTGAACTGGAAACCGACCCTGTCGTGAAACTATTGTCTTGTGCTACGGAGGAAGGGCAGAAGGTCGCCAGGAATGGAGGGCAGACATATCGAGCGGTGTTCAGACGCATCAATATGAAAGATTAGCTAGCTCTATGAGTAAAGATAAGCAAGAAAAAGTTATGAAGATTGTTATATTACGTTTATTTTGAGTTCAATAATGTTTAATTTGATTACTTGGTGCATGAAATGCAATTTCCGTTCCTGATTTTAGTTAGTGGCTTAGCTGAAAATAAAGTGAGCAAATAATTTAGACTTGCTTTAACTGTTCAACTGTGGCATTCCAGAATTGTGTGCTTCATCTAATTTTGAACTGTTAGCTGCACTTGGATGATGACCTTCTTTTTAGTTATAGGTTGTGCATCTGTAGAATTTATACATGAAAATTTTAAGTCTGACTTTTCGATCATTTGACGCATTGAATGTTTGTCTGATTTCATTTGTAGTTTGGTGTGGATCGATGTGGAAAACCTACTTGTTCTTTTCAAGATTTTCTTATTAGGATGGGATTATATACTCTTGTTTTTTTCGTGTTTTCTCAAATATGTTCTAAATCCGCATATCTGTGTGTTGTTTAGGTGTGGGATTCAGGCTCAATACAAAAGACTTGGTGAGGCTGCGGATGCTGCAATAACAAGTGAAAGGCAGGGTAAACAACATCCAGTTTTTGAGTGAAATCTGTATTTGGATTTGCGGTTCATCTGTACGTGGATGCTATATAATTCTTCTATGGTTAGTTCTTTCTGTATCCTCTTTATGAGTAGTTCAGTTAATGGTGAGCCTTGGTACGTCTTATAATGTAGTTCTTTCTTGATTGCTTGCTTAACTAATTAGAAATACATTCTGACTGATGGTAATTGGTAATATTTTCATAATAATATTTCAATTTCGTAATATAAATTTGTCTTATATCATGCTAATTGCAACGTATTTCAAAACTTTTAATATAAAAAATTTTAAGTTAGTCATAATTAAATTATAAATATTTTCGATAATTGTTTTTCATAGGCGAAGTTAAGTTTTATATATTACAGTATCTGATAACAAAATTTTTATCATATATAAGTATTTATTATAGGTATTGTGTTTTTTTAAGTTGTTAAGTATTCTAACGAATAAATTTGTAATATATAAAAATAAATTGTAAAATATTGAACATTATTTTTGACTATCAACGTATTTATGTTGTAATATTATATCATGCTTTTGTATCTCATCAATAATTTTTGTAAATCCATGTTAGTTTATTTTAAATTGAACAATTGTAAAGTGATCGTTTAGTTAATTTTTATATAGTAAAAGTCCTCATCAAATTATTTGAAGATATATAACATTAAAATATATTTGGATATTGTATTATGCTACGTGCTTAATGTACTTTGCGGATTAATTTTGTATTTACATGTTAGAAATTGTAATATACGTGATATCATTTACATTTTCAAAAGGTGTTATTTTGTATATTTTTACCAATGTTTTGTATTTTAAGGTTTTATTTTGTAAATCTTAGTAAACTAAAGCAAGCATACCGTCCCTACCAGTTGCGAATTCATACGTTATCCTCAAGTTTGATTTATAATGTAAAGTTTTGTTTTATTAATATTGTGTTATGTTCAGTCATATAGTAATATTGAGACATATATTTCATTTAACTGATTAAAATTGTAATATCACTGGCAACAAATACCTAAAGGAATTGATTTATTTTGTAATATTTTGCAGTGTTTTGTATTGTGCCTTTTTATTTTGTTAATTTGAGTAGTTTAAAGTAAATACTCAGACAGTCTCAGTTTCAAATTCATATGCTCTTTTCGAGTTTGAGTTATTTTTGTAACCTTTACTTCGGATATTGAAATTTCTGAATATTGTGTTGTTATACATACATATTGTAAAATGGGATGTTATTTCGCAAGTTACTGGTAGAAATTGTAAAATAAATCACACTATTTGCTAGTACGAAAGAATTTATATTGTATTGTTTTGCATTGTTTTGTATTGTATTCCTTTTTTTTTGTAAATCGCAGTAACTTTAAGTGACCCAACGACATTCTCAGTTTCAAATACGAAGGTATACGGTAAGTATAATCTATTTTAGGAATTTTTTAGTAGTTAGTCGAATTAATTTTATAACTTTTTGAATTTTTAAAAATCGTAAAATATCTGTTTTCAAATTTCACACACTCAATCACCTCCTTAATTTTAGGTAAGTAGTTAATTCTAATACCACTCTTAGCTTTTCTTTGGTGGTTTTAATCTCATCCATTAGATCCACATCATACGGTCTTTATGAGTGGTTTTCCATGATGCATGGAAAGGTGGACCTCATTGGAAGGGCCCTCTCTCTCTCTCTCTCTATATATATATATATATATATATCTTTCAAATGTGACATGGTCCTTCCATCCAGAAGGAAGGCCAACTATACTATTCGTTGGATCTTTACAATATTTCCATCAACGGTTGATAAGAAAACCACCTTGCAAATCGAAAACCGCTTATCCCATGAGAGTTAGACCCTCTAAAAATGGAATTAGTTTTTTATTTGCAACAGATCTCTGGATTTTATGCACAATAAAATTTCCTAAATTAACTATTGCAATAGATCAACGTATATTGTTTGTATTTTTCCCTAACAAATATATCTATTTGTGTGTGCTTTTGTCTGAAAATTTAATTTTGTACAATTCTTCCATTATTTTGTAAATAAATTTTATTGAATTTAACATAAATCCGTGATCCTCCAGTGATAATTTTCCCTTTATAGACATCCCTTAAATTTAGGGATTGTTTTATAGCATTATTTAAAAACAATGGTCTAGTACAGGATAAATTTCTTTTGTATTTCATAATATTAATGTACATTATCTACATACTATATTTGTATCTTAAAATATTGTTTTGTACAAGACACAAGTCTAATTGTATATCAACCCCCATTTCAATCATCTTTTCTACCCTATCGTATCGAAATTATCTTTTTTAACATCCCATCACCCTATTAGATGGAAATTTCGTCATTAGACCTCCCATAAATCCAGGAACTAATAGCTAAAGCTTTTTCCTTAAAAATAGTAACGGATGAATACCAAAATATTTTTTTGGTACAATCTTTTACTAATATCTCAGAATCATATCTGTTTTTGTATTTAAATTTTGTATTTGTAGAATATATACATTTTTTGTACAAAAAACCTACGTTCTTCACTCATTGTGTCATATTCTTCTTTCTGAAATTTCCTTATTGGACATCCCTTAAGTTCTGGAATCGATGGTTAATGCTAATCCGATTTTGTATAATAAGGTGGTTTTGATTACATCCGTTGAAAGTGGATCTAATGGTTAGAATGTTTGGCCTTCCTTAGGAATGGAAGGACCATGTCTCATTTGAAGGGCCACACACACACACACACACACATACACACACACACACACACACACACACACATATATATATGTATATCTGTGCGTGTACATACATACATACATACATACATACATACATACATACATACATACATACATACATACATACATACATACATACTGGAGAAACTTCAAATTTTTTTTGAATAACATGAGGGTGACATCCCGAGCTGGGATTCACCGCTTTAAAAATATATTATAAAAATAAAGAAAGGATTACATTACCCGGAGGTCCAGAACCGATATAATGAATTAGAGAGAGCGATTACATTTTCCGGGTAAAATCTCCGATTTTTGAAAATGAGATCATTCCTCCCCGCCCAGATGGCCCAAAGAACCGCGAAAGGTAAAGCGCAATCATCCATGGAGTTGCCCCCCGCCGATCTGACCACCCTCTAAAAATCCGTAGCACCTCCCGACGACAACCACGACAGCCCAACCTCTTCCAAATCGCCTCAGATGTTGGGCACTTAAAGAATAATTGATTTGGAGAAACTTCAAATGAGGCGGGGTCTCACCGTATACACGGTGAGACACCCTCAATTTAGGCTTCTTTCCAATATATTTTACAATTTCTTATTTCATGCATATAACAATAATATTAACACAACATGTATAGTAAAATAAAATTATGAAAATATTATTATATTGGATGGAAATGTTAATTTAAATTTTGATGCTATATTTTACAAAATTTATTTTTTACAATGTACAGTTTATCTTTTACAAAACTGTTACAGAGGCCCTTACAATTTCAGAAAAACCCCCACCTCATTTCTAAGGTCCCATATATATATATATATATATTATGGAAAAAATGGGGCTGCGCCCTAGGGGCAGCCAACATGGCTGCCCCCGCCCCATTTTTCGGTGTTTTTTTAAAAATAAAACCATGTATATTCATCCATATATCCCTCCTATATGCCATTCGAATTTCGTCAAAAAGAGAGACTCCTACGGCCTCCATCTCGATGGTATCGATTTAAAAAAATCCTGTTACCGTTAAAAAATTACTGTCCGGATGGAGGCCGTAGGAGTCTCTGTTTCTGATGAAATTCGAATGGTATATAGGAGGGATATAGGGATGAATGTACATGTGTTATTTTTCAAAAAAAATAAAAAAATCTGCCCAAATAAGACGGGGGCAGCCACATATGACCCATATTATATATATATATATATATATATGGGTAAAATGGGGCTGCCCCCAGGGAGTAGCCAACTTGGCTACTCCCACCCCTATTTTTCCCTCATTTTTTTTATTTTTTTGGAAAATAAAAATTTGTATATTCATCATTATATCCCTCTCACAATCTATTAAAATTTCATCAGAAACAGAGACTCCTAAGCCCTCCATCCAGACGTCATTTTTTTAACGGTCGCATGATTTTTTAAATCGACCATGTTTGGATGGAGGCCGTAGGAGTCTCTGTTTCTGATGAAAATTTAATAGAATATGAGAGGGATATAATGATGAATATACAAATTTTTATTTTTCAAAAAAATGAAAAAATAAGGGGAAAATAGGGGTTGGAGTAGCCAAGTTGGCTACTCCCTGGGGGCAGCCCCATTTACCTCTCTCTCTCTCTCTCTCTCTCTATATATATATATATATATATATATATAGAGAGAGAGAGAGAGAGAGAGAGAGAGAGGTAAATGGGGCTGCCCCGAGGGAGTAGCCAACTTGGCTACTCCCACCCCTATTTTTCCCTCATTTTTTTATTTTTTTGAAAAATAAAAATTTGTATATTCATCATTATATCTCTCTCACATTCTGTATAAAATTTCGTCAGAAACAGAGACTCCTACGGCCTCCATCCAAACATGGTCGATTTAAAAAATCCTGCGACCATTAAAAAAATGACGTCTGGATGGAGGGCTTAGGAGTCTCTGTTTCTGACGAAATTTTAATAGAATGTGAGAGGGATATAATGATGAATATACAAATTTTTATTTTCCACAAAAATAAAAAAATGAGGGAAAAATAGAGGTGGGAGTAGCCAAGTTGGCTACTCCCTGGGGGCAGCCCCATTTTACCCATATATATATATATATATATATATATATATATATATATATATATATATATATAGGGTCATATGTGGCTGCCCCCGCCTTATTTGGGCAAAATTTTTTATTTTTTTTGAAAAATAACACCATTTACATTCATCCCTATATCCCTCCTATATACCATTCGAATTTCGTCAGAAACAGAGACTCCTACGGCCTCCATCCGGATAGTAATTTTTTAACGGTAACAGGATTTTTTTAAATCGATACCATCGAGATGGAGGCTGTAGGAGTCTCTGTTTCTGACGAAATTCGAATGGCATATAGGAGGGATATATGGATGAATATACATGGTTTTATTTTTCAAAAAAAATAAAAAAAAACACCGAAAAATGGGGCGGGGGCAGCCCCATTTTTTCCATATATATATATATGGATTTGGGGATCCTTAACCCATGTGTAGGTAACTTTCCTACACCCACTCCTTTTTCTGTCAATCTTTTTATTTTTTTGAAATGGATCCTTGAGAGATTTACTTATAATATTAAGTAGAATATGTGTTTCAATTTTCACGTAAAATAAACATTCCTAACATGTCCATCAGACAGGGTCGATTTCAGCAAATCTGAGACCGTTGAAATTTGACTATCTTGATGGATAAGTTAGAAGTCTCAAAATAAGTTAAATTTGAATGACACGACAGTGACAAATAGTGATCTAAATTCCCTAAGGATTCATTTCAAAAAAATTAAAAAAATTAAGAGAAAATAGGGTGGGTATAGGAAAGTTACCTACACCTGGGTTTAGGATCCCTTTTCCCTATATATATATTATATATATATATATGAGACTTATCCAATGGGCTCTGTGCCCGTTAGAGTTGTAATGAGCACACATATTTTTTAATAATATTTTCTATCATTTTGAGTTCAATGCATATTGATTTACAAGTATTATATATTATTCTTGTTGGATATGTGAGCCCACGGCGAGCCATTATGCAATAAATGTTATTGCGAATATCATTCCCTGATCTGAAATAAAGAATAAATAATTTGCATAATAGGTCCCTCTGTACAATTAGGGTTATGTACCATGGCTGTCTTAATGATCAAACAGCTGTTGATTCAATAATTGAATCATAGAGGCTGGTGCTTGGATGAATATCTAAAGAGTTAGATTGATGACTCATCAAGCACCGTCAAATGATTGTTAAGATGTGATCTCCAGCCTGAGTAGGAGATGGCAATCCTTTCTCACATAGGCTGATATCTGACCGACCTCTTGATGCAGGTCCTCTGCATAGGAATAGAGATTCGGAGGTGTCAGATTAGTTAGGTCAATGGGTTGACTTAACGAGATCGAGATAACCTAAGTCCTATGTTGAATGCTGTCACAGCATATGCACACATCCTCTGACCGGAGACAGATGTATTGCTATATGTCTGAGTATGTACATTTGACAGACCAATAGGTTGATGACCTAACCAAGGTCTATACATCGGCGCGTTGGTGTGCATATAAGGGCATATGAGTAATACGATCTCTCAAAGGGATCATACAGGTTCACTACTGAACCGGAAGACATGAGCTCACTCATGAGATATTGGGAGGAATCAAATTCCGTGGACGGTCGTCTCGCTTTGGAAGCTTGACTGAATTTGTAGGTTTGATATATACTTTTGGAAAGTATATGATCAAAACCTAGGTATGATATATGCTTTTGGAAAGTATATGATCGATACCAAATCCCAATGATCAAATGAGAAACTTGGTGATCAAACCCTGAAGAAGACAATGTAAAATAGATCTTGATCTTCGGGTTGACCATGGGTCTTCCAGTATGCAGGATGTACAGGTATTGGGAATACCTGAAGGGTGATGTGATCATAAACGATTGTATATCCATGACGCTTCCATTCCTAGGGAGTGATGAAACAGGTCTGGATTTTAGTGACTCCTTTCAGTAGAGAAGCGATCCGATCTTAGTCCAAGTGTTGGACATTGGTCTGAATGAGATTCAGATTCAATGAGAAGATTGGATTTGCGGTCTTGATTTAATCAAGCATCTGTGGGAGGTTCGTACGATCTGGATTTGAGACAAGATCTCAACATCCAAGTCACTATACATGGAATAATACAATCGCCCTGTCCTTATCTCCAAGTATCTGCGGAGAAAGCACATTATTCATGAAAGGGTTCAAGAATAATTCTTTTGATGAAATATCCAAGCAAGGACTTGATGATTAAATAAGATTTAATTATCAAGTTTGATATGAATATAATTCATATTGTGAAAATGATTATCTAAGATAATTAAATGGGATTCAATTATCAAGGATTAAGAGAATGTGGATAACACTATCCATGATATATGTGTGTTATAAATATGATTTATAATATACATATATAAGAGAGAGAATTTATGTAAATAGCATTTGTTAATTAATAATGTGGATTGGATTCACATTTATTAATTAATTGGAAATGCAATTTACTAATTAGTTTGGGTTGTGAATATGATTCACATAATATTCAATGGCATGATTGAAATATTCACAAATTAATTTGGAATTAATTTGGTGAATAATTTTGTGATAATTGTTATTGCAAAATTAATTAAGAAATAATAAGATAAATAAAAAGGAGACAAATTAACCACCTAAATAAGAGGTGGCGCCACCTATGACTCATTCATAGGTGACGCCCCCTATGATTTAGGGAGGTTAGTTGACTTCCTTTTTGTTATCACATTATCTCTTAAATAGTTAAATTAAATTATGTTGATAATATTGCAACATATTTTAATTTAAATAAATGTTGTTGGTTTTAACCAACAACAATCATAGCCATTGATTTTGCATGGACCAAGCATAGCCCTTGGATCCATGAGTCCCATGGATTGAGATCCATTGGACCCTAAACTAGTATAAAAGGAGGGCTAGGGTAGCCTTTCCAAGTTACAACACAATCAAGAGTTGTAAATGGTTGCAACTCTCTCTCTCTCTCACACATTCTCGCCCTCTCTCTCTTTCTCTTCTCCATTAAGTGGCCGTCCACTTTGTGTTGAGAAAGGAGAGACTCTCGGCTTCTTCTTCGACGACTCGTGGATCTCCATCTTCTTTGGAGTTGCTTACTCTAAAGGAAGACGACGGATTTCGTTTGACAAAATCGGGGGAGCCATCGCTTGGATCTTCATCGAGGATTGCGGGAAGGAACGTGACTCATCATCGCGCCCGCAAGTGCGTTCTTCGTGGAGCGGACTTAAGATAGGAGGATCTCTACTTTGGGATCTCGCGATCACAACCACGCTTCAAGAGGTATTCCTTGTACTTTGTGGTTTGATGAAACGATCCGAGAAGTGTTCTCGTGATCATGTGGTTTCATCTTTAGTTTAAAAAATTTTAATTTCCGCTGCATCTAGCATCTAGTACGACTAGTTGCTCCGATTGCATACGATGCGATCGACATGCTTCCGTGATGCGCTTGAGGATTCTCAATATCCTTCAAGTGGTATCAGAGCCAGGTTGAATAAGGTTTTGGATATGATCCATACACCTTAGGCGATTTGGTTCTTGAAAGGGTTGCGAAATTTTTACTGCATTTCAATTTTCGCTCCTCTGTCTAATTGAATTTTTCTGTACTGTTTAAAATGTTTAAACACGAAATTTTCAATTAGATTTTGTTCCCCATAAAACGAGGAAACCATAGGACTTGAGTTTACTAAATTTGGACTTTATTTGCTCAAGATATGGCTTTTTGAATATGACTATATTCACTGTTGCGGGAACTGCGGATTTGAACGTGATTAATGAGATAATTACGGTTTTAATACGCCTTGAAATGCATGAATTATCACTTGAGTTCTTTAATAAATCAAATAGGCAATCTTTGGAAACTGAGTTTGCATTTTTTGGATTTAAATTGATCAAGATAAGTTAATTTTAGTGATTGGGGGTCACTGCTGGAAATTAACAATTTTGATCTTGAACCTTGTGATATGTCATTCAATTATCATGATGAAAATTAATTGTTAATTTTCTGGAATAATTAGTGATAAATATTTGTGAAATATTTAAAGAAATAATTATTTCATTGAATGACACTTGCCTAAACCAATGATAAGATATTAGATCTTGATCATTGGTTCATCAACAAACATTGCTTTCATGAAAACCATAGTTTATCCTACAATTGTTGTAGGAAAACTTTTACATGAAAAACCCTTTTTGCTTGAATAGGATTGGGGATTTGTCTAGCAAATCTCCTTATAATCAAAAATGTTTTGATTTATATTATATGGTATAATTTCGGTTGAAAAACCGATGAACATCTCAAAGTACATGATGGTCTATCTGGTATTATCCTTTCCCGAGGCGGATGTGGTGCCTAGTCGGAGAGCATTGGGGTAGCGGGTTGCAACGTATGTGGTCCGTCCCACTCTCGTCGGTACTGGCCATGACAACGGGTAGGGACTGTATAATACTGGAGACAGACAATGTGTATTTTTCTAATTATTAAAATTCGAATAATACGTACTTTGAGTATATACCTACTATTCAAGAAAAAGACATGTTTGTTGATTGATGATTGGATTAATGATTAATTTAATATGATTAAATTAATTATATCCAATAAACACTCTATTATGAATAGATGTGTATTCCCCTTGGAAGAATTAATTATGTGAATATGATTCACAATAATTAATTATAATTTGAATATGAGGTGGAGGATCACATAAGTGACATCCATGGTCTCCCGTCAAGGCAAAGGATTTCGTCGCCAGTTGTTGTGTATAGGAGACGCCTGTCCGAAGTGACAGATCCTATATATGATTTAATTGGATCGGGTTCTTTGCTTCTCGAAAGAGTAAGGCCGTATACGTAGTGACCCCAGTATCAGGTCCTCATATTATTGGGGCGATATTGGATTGCGTATAGCGAGTATTAAGCCTGTTGACGGTTGGTTCAATTAATGACGGGTCAACATCATCTTAGGGGTGGTGGGCCCGGGTGTTAAAGACCGAATTGGGAGATGCAAGTTGGACTTGCAAGGCGGAATGTGTTCCCGCTTCTTTTTATCCGAGTTGTAGGTTCTCATATTATTGGGATGCAACGAAGATAGGAAAGGAGATCCCAGATCTTGCTAGAGATATAATGGTAAGAATATCTCTTACATTGAAAGTGATTAAGGGAATGAACTTTCAATGTTGACAAGGCAAGACAACTTTGATATAAAAATTCCTAAATCAAAGTAAAACATATATATATATATAATATATACACTTATGCAAATTTCTTATTTCAGATAATCCTTCATTAAACCCACTCAATGTTATACTCAATGATAACTAGTAAAATATCTTGGATTGGACTCATGATCCAGATATTGTACTTGCAATTGAACACATAATGTATGTGGTTGCAATGTGCAAGTTTCCTCAACATAATGAGGAATGACAATTAACTAAGACAATAAGACATCACCTTAGGGTTTGTATGTCTCTATGTTCTTGACCTTTCATCGAGTGTACTTTGGAAGTGACATGTCGATGGTGATCGTAATTGTCGAATAATCCTTATAAAATAAAAGAAGATATCTTGGCATATATGCTCTAGACATTTAATCATGGATGACATGGTTCTCTGCATTATGCAGAATGGTGGCTCAAAAGAGATGATGTATTCAAAATGTTTGAATACCTACCTGAACCTAAGTCTCTAAGAGTTAAGATGTATGAAGATATGATGAGTGTCATCATTCTATTATCTATACTCTAGTCATTCATGAAGCTTTATGATATTCATATTGTATGAATTTAATGAAGCATGTATAAATGTTGAAATGCTCTTACATTGAATTCTTTTGAATTTATCATAAGAGATCCTTAGTCTTAAGCAATGGTTGTTTATAGATTAAGAGAGTGCAGTGGAAGCATGGGTCGGACCCGAGTAAGAAGGAAAGTCAAAGAGTTGACCTACTTCTGTGACTTCCATATGACATCCAAAGAGTTAGATGAATGCCAATACTGCAATATGTTGATGTGTTGATAGTATGACTATCAAGTCTGTCTAAAATCCTTAGTGAAGGACTCAGATAGAGCATCAGAATAATCTACATATAATCATTGACTCTGACTTTATTATTTCATAAGATAAAGTCTGACAATTGTATCCCAATCTTCTAATGACATTTGCAATTGGTTGCATATATATTAGAAGATTAGAAATTTGATCTTAAGGTTTAGTAGTCATCTACATGGATATTGATGTAATTGTTGCATCAATCTCTGTTGGATAGATGGACTTCATATTCTCAGTGGGAGAGCCCTTAGTCTTAGAGAATGTCTCTATGACCTAGATATTAGAATACCCTCATTGTTTGTTTCTAAATGTTGGAAATAAACATGAATTCTGAGATAGAACTATCATAAAGAGTTATGATGGAAATATTTCAGATAGTAATCTAGCATCTAGTGGACTCCACAAAATTAGAAAATTAATGAATGGTTCATTAAGATTTCTAATACTGAAAATTAAACCTTGATAGATCAATAGGAGGATGAAGATCATTTGACAATGATCTGGCATCAAGCCTTGGATGTTTGTCTGTTGATTTGATCAATAGACTAGTAAGATATGAAACTTTAGAATGTCTAAAATTTCAAATCTTACATACTTGTGAATATTGTATTCAAAGTAAAATGTCCAATACACCCTTCTCTGGAAATGGTGTTAGATGTCGAGGTATTCAAGATCTCATACATATTGATGTATGTAGATCATCTATATCATAGTAAACATTATGGATATGTGATATCTATTGATGATTATGTATGATATGAGATTTCTTATCTTCACCTGAGAAACCTTTGAAATGTTCAAAGATTTCATAATTTTGGTTTAGAACCAAAGTTTAAAGAAAGATGAAATGAATTGATCTAACTTAGGTAGCTTGTACCTGTTAGATAGAATTCAAAGAATACCCTTATAAAGATATGAATATCATTTCTATCTCAATCCTCCTAACACACCTAAACTCAATGGAGTTGTAGGTAGATACAATTGGATCATGTGTGACATGATTTGATCAATGATGAATTTTAGCATAATTATCCCTTAGTTTCCGGGTATATATGTGTAGTAGTGACTACAATATATATCCTTAATAAGGTTCCATGCATGTAAGCTGGAATCTAGCACTTGAGAGTGCTACTTCATTAGGAAAATAAAGAATGGTATTGGATACCTACTTTATGACCTTGAGATTCTTAAAAGATCTCATCTCTGAGAATGTGATTCTTGGAGGATTGAGACTCTTGAGAATCAAGATGAAAATGAAGTAAAGGAACTCATTTAATCTTGAGAAGATAATGAGGATCCTGAAATCAGAAACTAAAAGGGACAATTAAAGATGAAGCACTAATACCTCTTCAAATAAGTTTGAGGATGTATTCCATGTGTCAGTTGAGTCTGACAATGATCGGACTTCATGTGATGAAGCTCCTGAGGATCGTGACATGGAAAGATGGATATTAGCAATAAAGTCTAAAGTAGACTTCATGTACACGTGTTGTATATGGACCCTAGAGGATCCACCTATAAGGGTTTGACCCATTAAGGTGTAAATGGATCTTCAAGAGAAGAGGGAACCTGATGAGAAGGTAGAGACCTTCAAAGCTCGGTTCGTAGCCATAAGCTACACACCGGAAGAGAAGACATTGCTTGCAATGAGACTTGCTCTTCGGTAACCATTCTTAAAATCATCAGAATATTGCTAACCTTAGCTACACAACTTGACTATTGCATCTTCAGGATGTAATTCAAGATTGCATTCCTCTAAGAATACCTCTCTGAGGATATTCACAATGAAGTAGCCCCAGGGCTTCATGGTTGAGGAAAGTAAGGTGTGAGAGCTAAAGAAATCCATCTATGGACTCAAATAAGCTTTTTGTAGTTGGAACATCAGATTTGATGAAATCATAAGTGTTATGATTTCAGATAGAATCTTGATGTACCATGTGAAGCTTAGTGGGAGTGCCATTGTGTTCATCGTGCTAAATGTAGATAATATCCTAATCATTTGGAATGATATAAGGATGATAATAAGTGTTTTATGATCTGGCTATTCCATACCTTGAGATATGATCTCAAGAATACCTCTTAGATCTTAGTTCTGAAGGAGTTCAGAAGCAAAGAAAAGAGGGTATTGGGACTGTCACATTTGTAGTACACATTGGACATATTCCATTCCTGGAAATTCCAAGAAAGGCTTCCTTCCTTGAGATTTGGTACTGACCTATCTAAAGGAATAGCACCTCAAAGAGTTGAGGAAGTGAATGCTAGAACTACTTGCACTTGTGCATCAGTTACGAGAAGCTTAGTGTATGCTAGATGTGTACGAAAGCCAGATATCTGCCATGCAGTGGAAGTAGTAAACTGTTACTAATCCTACTATGGAGAAAGAACACTTGACTGTAGAAATAACGATATCTTCAAAGATGATAAGGATTTAGAGATGGTGATATCTAAGTCTTATCTTCAAGAAATTAAGACTTTTAGATAGAGATCTAAAAGGTGTTAACTGTGGATACCTTGGGAGATAGTGATCCCCGGGAATAAAGGTATTCTGATAAGGATTATGGAAATACTGGATAATAATTGAGCATTAGTGTCAAGGACACTATGACTGCTTTGACTAGATTGAGTATTGGTTGCATTAGGTGCAACATTCGCATTGGATGCGAGCACTGTTACCTAGGGATATGCAAGTGCCGTAAAAGGACTTGGCATAGTCTTTTGAGAACAGAGTGACTGATCAGCTTACCTAGCTATTTCTAAATAGCCTATGATTGTCACATGAGTGTGAGTTTAAATGATTAGCCCATTAATGGCTCTTTGGGCTAGTGGGAGATTGTTGGATATGTGAGCCCAAGGCGAGCCATTATGCAATAAATGTTATTGCGAATATCATTCCCTGATCTGAAATAAAGAATAAATAATTTGCATAATAGGTCCGTCTGTACAATTAGGGTTATGTACCATGGCTGTCTTAATGATCAAACAGCTGTTGATTCAATAATTGAATCATAGAGGCTGGTGCTTGGATGGATATCTAAAGAGTTAGATTGAGGACAAATCAAGCACCGTCAAATGATTGTTAAGATGTGATCTCTAGCCTGAGTAGGAGATGGCAATCCTTTCTCACATAGGCTGATATCTGACCGACCTCTTGATGCAGGTCCTCTGCATAGGAATAGAGATTCGGAGGTGTCAGATTAGTTAGGTCAATGGGTTGACTTAACGAGATCGAGATAACCTAAGTCCTATGTTGAATGCTGTCACAGCATAGGCATGCATCCTCTGACCGGAAACAGATGTATTGTTATATGTCTGAGTATGTACATTTGACAGACCAATAGGTTGATGACCTAACCAAGGTCTATACACCGGCGCGTTGGTGTGCATATAAGGGCATATGAGTAATACGATCTCTCAAAGGGATCATACAGGTTCACTACTGAACCGGAAGACATGAGCTCACTCATGAGATATTGGGAGGAATCAAATTCCGTGCACGGTCGTCTCGCTTTGGAAGCTTGACTGAATTTGTAGGTTTGATATATACTTTTGGAAAGTATATGATCAAAACCTAGGTATGATATATGCTTTTGGAAAGTATATGATCGATACCAAATCCCAATGATCAAATGAGAAACTTGGTGATCAAACCCTGAAGAAGACAGTGTAAAATAGATCTTGATCTTCGGGTTGACCATGGGTCTTCCAGTATGCAGGATGTACAGGTATTGGGAATACCTGAAGGGTGATGTGATCATAAACGATTGTATATCCATGACGCTTCCATTCCTAGGGAGTGATGAAACAGGTCTGGATTTTAGTGACTCCTTTCAGTAGAGAAGCGATCCGGTCATAGTCCAAGTGTTGGACATTGGTCTGAATGAGATTCAGATTCAATGAGAAGATTGGATTTGCGGTCTTGATTTAATCAAGCATCTGTGGGAGGTTCGTACGATCTGGATTTGAGACAAGATCTCAACATCCAAGTCACTATACGTGGAATAATACAATCACCCTGTCCTTACTCCAAGTATCTGCGGAGAAAGCACATTATTCATGAAAGGGTTTAAGAATAATTCTTTTGATGAAATATCCAAGCAAGGACTTGATGATTAAATAAGATTTAATTATCAAGTTTGATATGAATATAATTCATATTGTGAAAATGATTATCTAAGATTAATAAATGGGATTTAATTATCAAGGATTAAGAGAATGTGGATAACACTATCCATGATATATGTGTGTTATAAATATGATTTATAATATACATATATAAGAGAGAGAATTTATGTAAATAGCATTTGTTAATTAATAATGTGGATTGGATTCACATTTATTAATTAATTGGAAATGCAATTTACTAATTAGTTTGGGTTGTGAATATGATTCACATAATATTCAATGGCATGATTGAAATATTCACAAATTAATTTGGAATTAATTTGGTGAATAATTTTGTGATAATTGTTATTGCAAAATTAATTAAGAAATAATAAGATAAATAAAAAGGAGACAAATTAACCACCTAAATAAGAGGTGGCGCCACCTATGACTCATTCATAGGTGACGCCCCCTATGATTTAGGGAGGTTAGTTGACTTCCTTTTTGTTGTCACATTATCTCTTAAATAGTTAAATTAAATTATGTTGATAATATTGCAACATATTTTAATTTAAATAAATGTTGTTGGTTTTAACCAACAACAATCATAGCCATTGATTTTGCATGGACCAAGCATAGCCCTTGGATCCATGAGTCCCATGGATTGAGATCCATTGGGACCCTAAACTAGTATAAAAGGAGGGCTAGGGTAGCCTTTCCAAGTTACAACACAATCAAGAGTTGTAAATGGTTGCAACTCTCTCTCTCTCTCTCTCTCACATTCTCGCCCTCTCTCTCTTTCTCTTCTCCATTAAGTGGCCGTCCACTTTGTGTTGAGAAAGGAGAGACTCTCGGCTTCTTCTTCGACGACTCGTGGATCTCCATCTTCTTTGGAGTTGCTTACTCTAAAGGAAGACGACGGATTTCGTTTGACGAAATCGGGGGAGCCATCGCTTGGATCTTCATCGAGGATTGCGGGAAGGAACGTGACTCATCATCGCGCCCGCAAGTGCGTTCTTCGTGGATCGGACTTAAGATAGGAGGATCTCTACTTTGGGATCTCGCGATCACAACCACGCTTCAAGAGGTATTCCTTGTACTTTGTGGTTTGATGAAACGATCCGAGAAGTGTTCTCGTGATCATGTGGTTTCATCTTTAGTTTAAAAAATTTTAATTTCCGCTGCATCTAGCATCTAGTACGACTAGTTGCTCCGATTGCATACGATGCGATCGACACGCTTCCGTGATGCGTTGAGGATTCTCACTATCCTTCAATTCTTACTATTAGTAACCATTTTCACAAGAAGAAAACCTTAAATTCATACGAAATAGTTATATGAGTAATAATAGAAAAGACATTAGTAATACAAATAAAGATACAATCATTTCGTTAGAATTTGTGATTGGGATTTATCACTTGTGCCCCTCCGAGATATCGCAATATCAGTTATGCCCCTATCTTTTTGGTAATATCAGTTGTGCCCCTCACTTCTTGCTCCGTCATCAGTTGTGCCCTTCCGTCACATTGACCGTCAAAAAGTTGACTTAACCATGGTTTTTTCAAACCTTGGTGCAGTCAATAGGGGTATTATTGTCCTGACATCTCCTTCATCTTCTTCCTCCTCCATTTGTTCTTAATCCTTTCAATCCTTTCTTGTGTAGGGCGGAGGGGGCTGTGCGGGAGGCGGAGGGGGGCTGTGCCGGGGGGGGGGGGTGCGGGAGGAAGGGGAGGTGCAGGGGGCGGAGGGGGGCTGTACGGGAGGCGGAGGGGGGCTGTACGGGGGGTGGAGGGGGGCTGAGCAGGAGGTTGCGGGGCTGTGCGCGGTATGCGGGAGGGTGCGGGGGATTGTGCGGGAGGCAGAGGGGGGCTATGCGGGGGGCGGAGGGGGCTGTGCGGGAGGGGGAGGGGAGCTGTGCGGGGAGAAGGGGAGGTGCAGGGGGTTGCGGGGGGCTGTGCGCGGGATGGGGGTGCGGGGGGCTGTGCGGGAGGTGGAGGGGGGATGTGCTGGGGGCGGAGGGGGGCTGTGCGGGGAGAAGGGGAGGTGCAGGGGTTGCGGGGGGCTGTGCGCGGGATGCGGGGGGGGGGTGCGGGGGCTGTGCGGGAGGCGGAGGGGGGCTGTGCGGGGAGAAGGGGAGGTGCAGGGGGGGAGGGGGCTGTACGGGGGGCGGAGGGGGGCTGTGCGGGAGGCGGAGGGGGGCTGTGCGGGGAGGTGCAGGGGGTTGCGGGGGGCTGTGCGCGGGATGCGGGGGGTTGCGGGGGGCTGTGCGGGAGGCGGAGGGGGGCTGTGCGGGGGGGGGGGGGGGCTGCGTGAGGCGGAGGGGGGCTGGTGCGAGGAGAAGGGGAGGTGCAGGGGACGGAGGGGGGTAGTGCCGGGAGTGGAGGGAGGTGCACGGGGCGGAGGAGGAGGATGGGGACGGAGGAGGCTGCTGGAGAGCTCAAGGAGGAGGAGGGAGGAGCTGTGGAGGAGGAAGAGAAGGGAGGAAGAGGAAGAAGATGGGAGAGGAGGAAGAGCACAGAGGAAGAAGAAGGGGGAGGATGACTCTTCTGTCCTTTTTTTTAATTTAATTCCATTTGTATCCTTGAAGTTAACGTCCGTTTGTATTGATTATGGACGGTCACTAACCCGAGGGGCACAAGTGATAGATTAGCAAGAAGTGAGGGGTACAGCTGATATTACTGATGAACGCACAGAGATGACCACTCGGATAAAGGTTCTAATCGGTCGTTGCGACCCAAGCAGTCAAATGCGAACAATCAAGAAAAATAGACCACCAAGAGAGATAAAAATCAATCAAAATGCGAAAATAGCGGTCTTGCTATTTATTTAACCAGGTATAGAGACCAGGGTCGAACACAAGGAGCACGGGTTGGCCTCTCGGCCTACGAAGTAGTCAATCAGAGAAGAGAAGATATTTTTGGTGGTTTTTAAGGGTTTTTTATATTTTTTGAATTTTCAAGATATTAAGAAAATAAGAAGAGCAAGGAAACTACACACTTCAGCAATTTATTAAAAGCACTAAAAATCAACCAAAAATTCTAACAAAAATAATTTTATGTGTTTTATAATTTTTAGTGTTTTTGGTGAATTTTTGGAATTTTTCTGATGTTTATTTAGTTTGCTAAAAATCAAACAAGCACTGAAATAAGAGGTACTGTCCATCCGAGCTAAAAGGGCCTAGATAAAATATCTAAAGCCATAAATTAGCTGGGAGGTAGTTTTCCTGTAAAGAGAATTAAACAAGAAAAATTTAGGCACCTATATTATTATTTTTAGATTTTTGGTTTAATTATTAGAATTTTTATAAGTTTTTAAGTGTTTTTCAATTTTTAGTGGTTTTCAGTAATGAAAAATAGCCAAAATTGGCTAGCAAATCAAGCATAATAAAATAGATAGTAGACAATTTTTTTTGTAATTTTTGGACACTATTTAATATTTTTTGGGGTTTTTAAAATTAGACAGTAGCAAATATGGAGGTTTTTGAATTTCTAAAAATATCAAATCAACTCAGAACTGTCTCCAAAAATCCTCGAAAATTTTACACTATGGCAGGAGCCATATGTCCAATTTTCGTTGGATTTGGAGGTAATTTGCTATTTTATTCAAAAATAAAGAGGGGGCACTGTGCACAAGGACCAAAGTGCAAATACCCAGAAGTCTGGGGGGTCTGGTGCAATTATCCCAGCGAAGCACGTGCGATGCGCGTGTCTGGGGCACTCAGGGACCCATATGTAAGAAAAATAAGTTCCAAGGGCCTATTGGTAACAGGTACCAAAAGCCCAAGGGCTTATCTGCAAATAACCCAAAATATAACGCACATGCTCAAATGTATCACGCACAGGGGTATAAATACAAATAATTAAAAATTTTCTGACGACACGAAAAAACCTGATCACTCGGGTATAAGGTACTAGAAATAGGTCGTCGCGACCCAAGCGATCAGACGATGTCGATCAAGAAAAAAATGAACCACTCAAGGAGGATAAAATCGATCAAAACACGAATAGCGGTCCTGCTACTGGATTAACCTGGTATAGCACCCAGGGTCGAATTCAAGGAGCACGGATTGGCCTCTCGGCCTACTAAGTAGTCAAAAGAGATAAAATGAAAGGAGAAAATATTTTTGGTGGTTTTTGAATATTTTATATTTTTTTTGGATTTTTTAGTTTATTAAGAAAATGATAAAAACAACCAAGCCCACAATTCAACAATTTATTAAAGACACTAAAAGTTAAGCAAAAAATCCAACAAAATTGTTTTTATGTGTTTTATATTTTTTAGTGTTTTTGGTGAATTTTGAAAATTTTCTAATCTTTATTTAATTTTCTAAAAATCAAACAGTGACTAAAAAAATATGGTACTGTCCAGCCGAGCCAAAAAGCCCTAGATAAAATATCTAAGGGCCTTAAAATGGCCTGGAGGTAATTTTCCTGTAAAGATGATAAAACAAGGAAAATTTAGGTACCAATTTTATTGTTTTGGATTTTTAATGTATTTACTGGAATTTCTATAGATTTTTGGGTCTTTTTAAGTTTTTAGTGATTTTCAGTAATGAAAAATAGCCAAAAATTGGCTAGAAAATCAAACTAAGTAAAGCAAACAGTAGACAATTTTTATAGAATTTTTAAGTGAGTTTTCTAATTTTTTTTGATTTTTCAAACTAGACAGTGACAAAAATGAAGGTTTTTGAATTTTTAAAAACATCAAACAAAATCAAAAATATCCTAAAAAATCCTCAAAAATCCTACACCATGGCAGGAGCCATGTGTCAAATTTTCGTTGGATTTGGAGGTGTTTTGATAATTTATTAAAAAATAAAGATGGGGCACTGTGCATAGGGACCAAAGTACAAATACCCAAAGTTCTGGGGGGTCTGGTGCAAAATACCCAGCAAAACACGCGCCAAGCGCGTGCCTGGGGCACTCAGGGACCTAAATGTAAGAAAAATAAGTCCCGAGGACTTATTGGTAACAAGTACCAAAAGTCTAGGGGGCTTATATGCAAATAACCCAAAAAATATCGCACATGCTCAAATAAACCACGCACAGGGGTATAAATGCAAATATCTAAAAACTTTCATTCATTTAATAACATCCATAACTACAAGGGTCTCTACTACAAATAACCCAAAGAAATCACGTGTCGAAGCACGTGTCCACAACTGGCAGGGGTATAAAATGCAAATAAAGTAAAGCTCAGGGTCCACTATGCAAATAAACCTAAAACTAAACAACTGACTTTAATATTTACAGGACTAAAACGAAATAAAATAAAGACAGGGGCCTAAGGGTAAATTACCCTTTATTAAGCGGGGGTGCTGGATGCGCGCCACGTGGAGATCTGACGGCTGCGGATGGTGGGCGCTCCGGATCGTCTCTCCTCGGATCGAGCGGTGCTGGTGGCTCCAAGGATGGACGGCCAGGATCAAAACTGGAGCGAGGGGTGACGATCGACGGCAATGGAGGATCCTCGAAGAACAAATCCCCGGCGAGACTCGCCGGGCTCGTGCGTGCGCTAGGCTCCTCCTGGGAGCCTTCTAGAGGTCGGAGAAGAATCGCGGAAGGCTCTCGCGTCTGCCGGTGGGCTCCGATGATCGAGCCAAGCTCCGGGGAGCTCGGACGGGGTCAGCGGAGCTGGACCTCCTGGCCTGAATGACCAAGCCCTCAGATGGGCTCGGTATCACCTACAAAACAGCTCAGGAGACTCGCGGGTCGAGGGCAAACTGCCTCGACCCGGTTAGGCAAAGTGGGGATGGCTGGTGCGTTGGGACGACGAGCTCCGGCGAAGGTGGTGGACGGAGGAGCTCGGTTCCCAGCTCCTGTGCGAGCTGGGTTGAGTGAGTGGGGTGGAGAAGGTGCGTCGGACGAAGGTGAACGTGAGGGTCGATTCCGATGATCGAGATGGGTGACAGGGTGGTCGGAATCGAAGAAATACGACGGCGGCGCGAATTGGGCGAAAGTAGAAATTGAAGGAAACGGCGGAGCTAAGTGACTACATGGGTGAACGGAGATACTGGGGAGGAGCAGGGGATGCTCCTGGTCGTCGCCTCGAGGGTCGTCTCGGCCCGAGGCTCGAAGCTCTCGCTGGTGGCGGAGCTGCGGCAGCTACGTCGCCGGATCAATGGAATCCTCCTCCTCTCCTCGCTGCAACAGGCTCAGGCGCGAGCTGTCACCTCACACACTCTCTGGAGCTCACAGGAGAAGAAGGCGAATGGCCAAAGATGGAGAGAGGAGGTGGCGGAGCTCGCTTATGTATGCTGGAGGGGTCCGAGAAGGATGGCTCGGGTAGGGTCGTGGTGGCGCGCGGATCCCAAGGTGGATGCCCAGCGAGGGTGTCGGAGGTGGGAAGATCAAAACGGAGCCGGGGTTTAGGGAAATGGGTGTCGGGTCGAGCGGGCGAAATTTCGAGAAGTCGGGTCCGGAGCTCAGCCCCCGCGGAAAGTGGTCCTGGGGGGGTGGGGGGGGGGGGGTAGTTGATCGGGCGGTCAACATCCCCAGGGCCCAATGGGAATGGGCCACGTGGCTAAATCTTGAAGCTCAAAATTAAGGTAGTCAATGGCCGAATTTGCAAAAACTTAAAACATGAAATATTTTTATTTTATTTTTCTATTTTTTAGTGATTTTTAATTAATTTTTGGAAATAAAAATAAGCTATATACATAGTATGTACTATATAGGTATATGTACATAATTAGGGTTTTTGATTTTTTTTATTTTTAAATGTTATTTTTATGCAATTTTATTCCTATTTTATATTTTATTTATTTTCATTATAAAATAAGGAATAAAAGGGTGTTTTTATTTTATTTTTGTTATTTATGTACATATGTATAATAAATATATATGTACATCTATATACACGGTATATGTATAA
The DNA here is from genome assembly GCA_037367405.1 of Ottelia alismoides. Taxonomy (NCBI): domain Eukaryota; kingdom Viridiplantae; phylum Streptophyta; class Magnoliopsida; order Alismatales; family Hydrocharitaceae; genus Ottelia; species Ottelia alismoides. The sequence continues at coordinate 379,235 of JAZKJV010002086.1, forward strand.
TGTATTTTTGTATTTTTAATTTTTCTATTTTTATTTTGTTTTGATTTTAATTGTTTTTATTTTATTTATTTACAATACATAATATAGACTATTTACAAAAAGTTTGAAAATTAATTTTATTTATTTACAAGGTTAAATAAATATGGAAGGGTGGTTTATGTACATGATGAAAGGGATATTTTTGGTCTTTTTGATTTTTAACTTTTTCTTTTGGTTTTTATATTTTATAAATATATACAAGTATTTACAAGCATATTTTTGGTGAGGAAAATATCTTTATTTATTTACATAAATATTTACACACCTGAGCCCCTATCTCCCTCTACTTCGGCTTTTATGCGGTGAGGCCCATGTTGAGCCCTCCTTGGGTTAGGTTGCTCAATATTTATTCTAAATATTTCCCTCTTTTCTTTTTAATCTTTATTCTTTTATTTTTGCACAAAAACATGCTAATTATAGGTTTTTACACAATGCACGCTTTTGGTAATTATTCCTATTTACATACATCTACATGCATTTGCAAAGGTTTTTGTAGCTAAAATATAAGAATAAAGAGTGATGAATGGGTATTCATCACCCCCCTATACTTAACTTTGCTAGTCCCTTAGCAAACACTTATTTGAAAAAGAAGTGAAAAAGAAAGAAAGAAAAAAGAAAAAGAGGGGCATGTACTTGGATCAATGTTGAAAATTAAACTTTCCTTCATTAAATTGAATTATGGAGCTCGATTAGATCTTTGGATTATTAATGTGTCGGAACCTTATTTAGACTTAAGCTTAAAACCCAACAGTCTCTAAGTTCCACCAATCTATGGGCAAGACTCCTCAATAAACCAGATCAGAACAAGTCTACATACACAAACTCTAATGACCATGATCTTTCCATGCAGTGTAAGTGATATGTGGCTCCCCACCTCAGAAGTAACAAAGAAAAACCTCCCTCAACCTGGTAACTCTAATGCCTCGGTCTAGCAACTCTTTCCTCGAGAAGCGGGGTATTCCCTTCTAAGTTCAAGTGCAACCGGCTCAAGAAGAGAGGGAAGAAGTATAGACTTTTGGAAGCTCAGCCAGTGTAGCCAAGTCTCCCGTTGCAAGCTTCATAAGATGTAACATGGATACCATAAGCTTTTGCTTTATTTGACTATATACACTCCGGTGGGGTTATTAAATTTTCAATCCGACCCACCACTTTTTTGGAGTTCTTTTTGCATTTTGCATTTTTTTCAAGTGCTTCTATACAACATATCTACATGGTGCAACATATAAGAAATTTTCCTCTTGAGCCAGTAGACTATCCCTCTTTTGAAGCTTTATTGCAACCCACGGCTTCTGTCTTTAGCCTTCATCATCACGAGACCAAGTTGAGACGCACTTCCTTCACTAGAAGAAGAAGAGAGGTTCCGCCTAGAAGTACTACCCTCATATGCTACCCCAAGCCAAAGGAAACTGCCTCCTCACCACCTCATCCGTGGAGAGCCATGTGTAAAGTGCTGGTGCAAGTCAAGCCATTGTCTCTAAGAGTCATGCGTGTGTTGTTAAGTGCTCTACTTAGGCTCATCAAGATGACATATGCTCATAGCCTAGTGGACTCAAAGAATTAAGTCCTTATGGACCTGAAAAGCCTTAACCCTAAGCCCTATAAGGTTCCTTTTAGAGTTAAGTGGATTAAGATCTTATTCAAGCTCCATTTCTCAATTTAATTCCAGGCTTAGTTTAAATGTCAACTCTCATCCAGAAAAACTATATACATATGTACACAAGATGCTTATTTACACAAATTTACAATCGTGCAAAATTTTTGAAAAATGTTTTGAAATCATGGATGAATGATGCATGAGGTGCAAGTTTTGCAAAAAGATCTTTACACATATTTACACAAGATTTTTGCAAACTTTTGATTTTTCAACACATTTTGGAAAAATTTTGTACTATATACATAATTTTGATACAAAAATATTTACACAAGCTTTACACAAAAAGATTTTTGAAATCATTTTTTACAAAAATACTTTGTACACTAGCTATGTATGTGCATGATAAAAGAAATTTATGTACATGAAAAATTTTTAATTTTTGTGATTTTTAGCCATTTTATTTATTAACACACTCACGCAAAGTACGAGTTATGGCTAAAGTATATATGAAATATATACACACACCCCATGTACTTAGTTCGAACAATGTCCTCAGAGTGATCAAGAGCGATGAAGAAGACATAACTCGTGCTTAGTAAAAGGGAAGTGAAAAGGAATGGTTAAGTACATGAACGAATAAATGAATAGAATGAGAGGGACTCGGTGGTTTCCCCCTATACTTAGGATTAATTAATCCTAAGTATAGCAAGCTGTACATGAAGGGAAATCCGAGTGAAGAAGATACAGAGTCTGCCCCCCCTATACTTAGGGTAAAATATCCCTAAGTATAGGCAGCAAAACAGGAGCAGAAAGAATGAAAAGAATACCCGAAGGTCCTACATCCCCCCTATACTTAGGGTAAAGTACACCCTAAGTATAGCATAATCATAAGATGAGAAAAGGGATGTGGGACTAAAGAATAGAATGATATGGACAACTGGATCTATACAAGGCGGAGGAACAGTGAAAATTAGGCGTGAGATGCAAAAGATGTGAGTCAAAGACCACATCTCACGCAAAATGAATAGGGGCAACAATAACGTCCCGCGGCTCATGATCTAGAAATGGCTTGAGCCGCTGGCCGTTCACTCGAAAGGTACTCTCAGAAGACAACTCGGATATATCAATGCTACCATTGTCGTGTACCTTTCTGACCAAGTAAGGTCCCTTCCATTTGCTCTGCATCTTCCCTGGAAACAAACGAAGCCTCGCATCAAACAGCCATACTCTCTGTCCAATCTCAAAATGCTTGTGGCTGATATGAGAATCATGCCACTCCTTCACTCTCTCCTTATACTGTAGGCTGTTTGAGAAAGCTGTATCTCTAAGCTCCTCCAGGGCAGCTAACTCTGCCCTCCTCTGGTCTCCTACACCATATGGATCCATAAGAATATCGGTAACTGCCCAAAGTGACTTGTGCCTCAGCTCAACAGGTAAATGGCACGGCTTGCCATATACGAGGCGAAAGGGAGATGTGCCCAATGGAGTCTTGAAAGACGCCCTATATGCCCACAAGACCGAGTCCAAAAGCTGTGACCAATCCTTTCGGTCAGGGCGGACGACTTTCTGCAAGATAGTCTTGATCTCCCTATTCGACACCTCAGCTAGACCATTCGCCTGTGGATGGTAAGGTGTGGCAACACGATGGTCTATACTGAACTCGCTAGCAAGGGCCTTTACCTGGTCGTTGATGAAATGAGACCCCCCATCAGAAATCAGAACTCGTGGAACCCCGAACCGCGTGATGATGTGCTTCCTCAAAAATCTGCAAACTGTCCTCGCATCAGCGGCTCGGGCGGGGATGGCCTCAACCCAACGACTAACATAGTCAATGGCCAACAGAATGTACTCAAATCCCTGACTCTTAGGGAATGGACCCATGAAATCGATGCCCCATGCGTCGAAAACCTCACAGAAATGAATGGGCTGCATCGGCATCATATCACGCTGTCCACAAGTGCCCATCCTCTGACAGTCAGTACACCTCTTCACGAACTCATCAGAGTCCTTGAAGAGGGTAGGCCACCACAAGCCGGATTGGAGCACTTTCTGTGCCGTTCTCCTCCCAGAATGATGTCCTCCTGCCTCAAGCTTGTGGCAGTAAGCGAGGACGCTATGGTGTTCCTCCTGAGGAATACACCGACGCCAGACGCTATCCACTCCTTCGTGGTAAAGGATGGGATCCTCCTAGTGGTAGGACTTGGCCCTCGCAAGGAAGGTCTCAAGCCTCTGCCTGGGCCAATCCTGTGGGACTTTCCCAGCAACGAGAAAGTTCACAATATCGGCATACCACGGGAGTGAGGCAATAGCAAGAATCGCCTCAACTGGGAAGGTATCTCGAATATGATCAATCTGCTCAGACTCCTCAGGCTGCTCTAAACAGGAGAGGTGATCCGCCACCACATTCTTGACTCCAGGTTTATCCTTGATCTCAATGTCGAACTCCTGGAGTAGAAGGATCCATCTAGTCAGTCTGGCCTTGGCATCCTTCTTTGCCATGAGGTACCTGATGGCGGTGTGATCGGTGTACAAAGTCACTCTAGATCCAATGATATAAGATCGAAACTTATCCAGGGCGAACACTACGGCTAGCATCTCCTTCTCTGTGACCGTGTAATTCCGCTGGGCGGAATCCAATGTGCAGCTAGCGTAGTGGATAGCAAACGGAACTCCATCCCTCCTCTGTCCCAGCACTGCCCCCACGGCAAAATCGGAGGCATCCGTCATGATCTCGAATGGGAGAGACCAATCAGGCGGCTGGAGAACAGGAGCCTCAATCACGCACTGTTGGAGAGTCAAAAAGGACGAGAGACACTTGTCATCGACAAGGAACTTGGTGTCTTTCGTCAAGAGGTCAGTCAACGGTCGGGCAATCCTGCTGAAATCCTGAATAAACCTCCTATAAAATCCAACGTGCCCCAGAAATGACCGTAGCTGCCTCAAATTGGACGGCGGTGCGAGTTTTCTAATGACATCAACCTTGGCCGGATCAACCTCCATGCCCCTGTTAGAGATGATGTGGCCAAGCACCGTCCCTTGAGTCACCATGAAGTGACTCTTCTCCCATGATAGAACCAAATGGTACTCAATACATCGTTGGAGTACTCGGTCTAGGCAGTCAAGACAGGAGTCGAATCCGTCGCCGTAGACCGAGAAATCGTCCATGAAGACCTCTAAACACTCCCCTACCATGTCCGAAAAGATCAACAACATGCACCTCTGAAAAGTCGCAGGGGCATTGCATAGCCCAAATGGCATGCGTTGAAAGGCATATGTACCAAAGGGATATGTAAAGGTGGTCTTCTCCTGATCCTCAGGAGCGATGGCCACCTGGTTGTAGCCCGAGTACCCATCCAGGAAGCAATAATGGCTCTTCCCTGCCAGTCTCTCAATGATCTGATCAATAAAAGGCAGGGGGAAATGGTCCTTCTTGGTGGCCTGGTTGAGTCTCCTGTAGTCAACACAGACCCTCCAAGAGGTGGGTACTCGTGTAGCAATCTCCTCTCCCGACTCACTGATCACAGTCGTGATGCCCGTCTTCTTGGGCATTACATGCAAGGGGCTAACCCACTTGGAGTCGGAAATGGGATAAATAAAATCTGCACTCCACCATTTTGATATTTCCTTCATCACGACCTCTCTCAGGTTGGGGTTCAGCCGCCGCTGGAACTCACGCGACGGCTTCGCCCCCTCCTCGAGATAGATATGGTGGGAGCACACTGATGGACTAATCCCATGGAGATCTGTTACGCTCCATCCGATTGCCTTGCGGTTCTTTTCAAGAACCCCCATCAAACGGGATTCCTTCTCTCCAGTCAGATCGGCGGAGATGATGACTGGGTACATCTCTGGTTCGCCCGCAAGGAACCGATACTTCAGCGAAGTAGGGAGCGGCTTCAGCTCTGGGCAGCTGGGCGCTGGCAATTCTGGCTTCGGAAGAAAATATGTCAATGCTGCTAAGTCTGCCAAATCTGCCTGGGAGAAAGAAAGCAAACTCTCGCAAACTGGATCTGGAGAAGGCTGCTCAACTGAGCTGTCTCTGATCTGCTCTGCATCTACCTCCTCCTCATCTGTAGGCTCGAGTGGACTCAGGTCTGGCATCTGATCAACGCAATTTGCCCAATCAGACTCTGAATCCGAGGGATCTGCATCAAACAAGGTGGCATCAGTACCACCGTAACACAAGGTGGCCTCAGCACCACCATCACTGAAATCCGTGTCGCGATCAAGGACCGGCTCTGCTGCCTCCGTGGTATCCTGAACCAGGGCTGTGCTCTCCAGACTCTCCTCTGCTATCATCTCGACATCAGCGGTATCTGAAAATGAGAGGATGGCATGTGCTGCAGGATCTGCCCATGCTGCCTCGTCATCAGTGATCACAAAATCACAGTCCCGGTGGATGTCTGGCTCGGCGTCTGTCAGCTGCTCTGAATCAGTGCTGGCCTCTGAGCGTGCTCTCTCTCTAGCTCTGTAGTCCTCGACCGTATCTATTTGTATACTCTCGCCCTCGACGTGAAAGTATACCTTCCCGCTATCATGATCAGTCACCGCCTTGGCTGTGGCCAGGAACGGACGACCGAGGATGATGGGGGTATCGGCCATTGAATCAGGGATCTCCATGTCCAACACTACGAAGTCCACGGGGAATTTCAGGCCCTGAATCGTGACGATAACGTCTCGCAACAACCCGTTCGGCCTCTTGACAGATCGATCTGCAAACTAAAGGGCTGTCCTGCTCTGTCTAAGAGTGCCCAACTCGAAGCGGTCGAGAAGGGCTGCCGGGAGAAGGTTGATAGACGATCCGCTATCCAATAGAGTCCGGTCGAACCTCTTCTCACTAATCTGACATCTGACATACGGTGCCCCTGAATCTGGCCTCTTGGCCGGCAGACGGTTCTGGATCGCAAAACACGTGGCTTTCGTCAGCACATGAATCTCTGAAGTGTGGTTCCTCCTCTTCCTCCTGACTGTGGTCCTATCTCTCAAAGATCGCTGAAGAAGGGGGATGTGCTGCAAAGCCTCCTGGAGGGTCAGCTGGATGTGGAATCTATCGATCATGCTCTGACTGAACTCCTCCTGCTCTCTCTTTTTTGGATCATTTTCTTTTTTCTTCCTCTTCCCCAGCTAAAGGGCTCTAGGGAAGGGGATCACAGGGTCCTTCGCAGATGAAGGACTAGGAAAAGGCCTAGACGACTCGACGACCGGATCCGCACATACATCAAGCACCACAGTGGGACCAGAAGAAACTAAACCTTTTCCTTTATTCACAACAGTGTTCTGAGATACATGAGAATGAGGAAAAACAACTGCTCTCTCTACAAAAACACTGGTGGCCTCAGTACCACCTCTGGCTGGCTCTGTAACTGGACGTCTCGCGGCCTCAGTACCGCGGGCTGGCTCGGCTCCTCTGGTGGCGTCAGCACCACCTCCTCGAACTGGTGAAGCGGCGGCCTCAGTACCGCCGGTGGAATCAGCATCCTTGGTGGCATCAGTACCACCACCATCATCATGTGCGACCTCAGTACCGCTCTCCTCCTCCTCATCTGGCGCCCTGGGTGGATCCTCGAGTCGTCGCTCAGATGAGGCGCCTCCTGCTGGTGCTCTACCGCTCCTAAGTGTAACAAAATCAGCATCAAACAGATCTGAAGACATATCATCAAATGGATCACTAGGAGTGGTATGCTCAGTGTCAACTACCTGCTCAGACTTCCTCTTCAGGCTGTTCGGATTCGGCTCTATCTGTGTAGGGGTGGCGGCCTTCCTACTCATCAGGTCCCGCATCTCCTGGCGGAACTCATCCATCTCCCGTCTAAATGTAGCCTGCTGGTCCGTGAGGAGGCGGGCTATGTCATCCAAAGCGGGGCCCTCATGGGAGCCCGACGGGTAGCCTCTCTGGTGCTGAGGCTGCTGGAACTGGTGCTGCTGGTAAGAGGGGTAGGAGGAAGGATGCTACTGCTGGTGTGCCTGGTGAGCCTGCTGCTCACGTCTCCAAGACTGTCCCTACTGCTGATAGGGATGAGGAACGAAGGATGACTGCTGTTGTGGCTGGTGAGCTGGGGGCAGCTGCTGCTGGTGATCTCTCTGCTGGCTATACTGCCCTCCCTGACCGGATGACTGCTGCTGGGGTTGGGTACCTCCACTCCCCCACCTGAATCTGGGATGGTCTCGTCGGATCCCAGGCTGGGGGCGGTCATACCAAATCCCGTTGACATCCATCAACGGCTCTGCATCGTAAGGGGCTGGCGGGAGTACTGCCAGAGGCTGATCCGACTGGTATACCGCCATCTGCATGTCTGGAGATGGTGGTGACTGGTAGGAGGGCTGCTGCGGCTGGTACGGCTCTGCGTGTACAAGATGAACCTATCTAGGCTGCTGTAGGGAGCTGGAGTGCTGGGACGAGCTGCTGCTGCTGCCGGAGTCGCCTCGCGACTGAAGACGGGGCTGTGAAGCCGTCTGTGCCTCCTGAAGACACATGAGCTGGGTCTTCATGTCACTCAGAGTCTGTGCCATCTGCTCCATCTGCGTGATACCCTGGCATTGCTTCTTCTCAATCAGCTCCATGCGGTCCAACTTCTCGCTGATGATACCCATGTCCGCAGCGGACGACTCTGCCTGTGCTGCTGCGACTGCGGACGAACTAGATGGACCTGCATCGACCCATGCTATCCTCTGGTACTGCACGGATCCTAGCTGCTGCTGGGGTCTCCCCTGTGTGTACAACCGGGTCTGGGACATCACCATATAATTCTCGGCCATCTCCTCGAAAATGGCCCAGACCTGGTCGTGATCCTTGGCGAAATAGGACCCGCCGCAAGAAGCATTCACCAGGCCCTGGAGCTCTGGTGTCAACCCGCTAAAGAAGCTCTGCACAAGGTTCGACTTCGTGATGTCGTGGTGCGGGCATCGGTCTGTGAGCTCTCGGAACCTCTCCCATGCCTCATGGAATTGCTCGTTGGGGAGCATGGAGAAGTTACTGATCAGGGCCCTCGCTGCATTCGTCCGCCCGAGTGGATAGTACTTGTTCAAGTACTCGGTGCGGAGTTGCTCCCAGGTGCAGACAAACTTCCCCAGATGCTTCAGCCAGGTGGCTGCTCTATCTGCCAGTGAAAAGGGGAAGGCAATCATCCGAATAGTATCCTGGTCCACATGACGGTCGTGGACAGTACTGCAAATCATCAAGAACTCCTGGAGGTGGAGATGGGGCTCCTCGGTGGCAAGTCCGTGAAAACGGGGAAGCATCTGCAGGGTGTTCGGGGGGAACTTGAAGTCCCCCACGATAGCAGGCACCACTACCCAATGATGCATAAGTGTAGATCCAGGGTTGTGCAACTCCCGCATCGGTCTCGGTGGTCCTCCTGCCGCAGCGGCTGCCGCTGCGGCGGCTGCGGCTGCTGCTGCTGCTGCGGCTGCTGCGGCTCGTGCCTCTGCATTTGGTCCGTCCTCAGGCTCGCTCTGATCTCTCTCTGCTCTGAGTCGCTCCAACTCTCTCCTCATCTCAATCATAAAAGCTCCCTGATCTCTCAACTGCTGCTGAACTGTCTCTAAAGAGGCGATCAGGGTGGAGTTGATCGCTCCCTGGTCCAGAACAAAATGCTGATCTCCTCGTGGACCTCCGGGGTGATCCTCAGAACTGCCGGCCATGACGTCTGCAAAATCAAATGAGCCCAACTCAGGTGCTGTCAAATCTGCTAATCTCTCCTTGGGCTCATGTCTCTCAGTACCAAAAGAAAGGGGATCGAGGGGGAACAGGGCGGAGTTGTACTCGGGCTCGGAGAGCTGGTCTCGGCTCTCGCAGGCCAACCTAGATGATCGGATAGACGTGCCCGAAAGCGGTGCAGCCAGAGGCTGCCTAAGAGAGCGTCTACCCATCATCTTGATTTGGCGAGTAGGGCGGATGAGATCTGGAGAAACTATGATCACAAAACAAACCCCCGGTTCACCAACGCAACGCGAGCTAAAGACCGTGAAAGTTCGGTCAAATTGTCTTGTCGATTTTATTAGGTGAACACACAAAATATCAGAGTGCTTACGTGACCTGTTAGGATACTCGATGCTACCCCAACCGACTGGCCCGCACGGAAGAGTCGGTAATCAGTCGGGACTAGCACCGGAGGGCTCTACCTAGGGTGCGGGTCACTCTCTCGCGCATCCAAACCATACAATGAGGGGGTTGCTCTCCCCAAGACAAAATTTTTAGGTTGAGCGTCTTTTAAGATCAATAGTGTTAACCAGTCCCAATTTTATGGTTTTTTTTCTTTTTAATATTTTTCAAATATCAAACAAACGCCTAACGAATTTTTCGGTTCTCCTAGTTATTAAGTCCAAAATAGGGGGAGAAGACGAAAAAGCCGATGCACGATAAATCAATGATGCATGCAAAGTAAGGAAGGCGTACCTGACTCCAGCACTCTACATGCAATATGATCCGCGCATAAATGTAAAGACAGGAAATAAACTACCTAAATGATGCAAGCGGAAAACCGAGGCCCTAAACAACAGTGCTACTCGAAAGAACGGCTAGCCGACCACCAGCCTCCAATCCAAAGGGTCCGGTCTAGACCCACCCCTCCTCTTCTCGACAGGTCGAGTTTAGGAGTAGCGCTTGACGGGGTGGGCTCGCGGCGCGTAGGCTCGGAGGTGATGGAACGGCTATTTTATTATTATTTTTATTATAGGTCCAATTACCGTACTATAGGAACAAGCAATTATATTAGGGTGTTTGGATCCTATGAAGTACGTCACAATCAAGCAGAAAATCCTACGGCTAGGGGCTCGATCAAAAACCGCGTAAACACCGGAAAAGGCAGTAAAAAAGATAAGGAAAACCGCGTCAAAACCGCGAAAATCTCCTAAGGGTCCCCCGAGCACACCGGTGCTCGGCGAAACAGACCCTGCTAAATGTTCAAGCACAGTTCAAGTCCAGTCTTTGAGTCCCTGTATTATTACAACAATAATAGTCAAATAAAACCTAATCTAACCTCACCCACTCAACTCTCTCTCTCTCGCTCTCTCCCGCGGCTCCGTGCAGAAGGGAGCCGCCTCCGAGTCTCGCGGTTGCGTCGGCTTCTCGAAATCGGTCGCCTCGATCCTCGGGCCCTCGCAAGAAAAAGAACAGAGTGGTCAGACCAAATTATTATAAAAATGTCAGGAAAAATATGTATATCTACAGAAATCTATACAAAAAGCCGCGAAAATCAAAAGCCGCGGAAAAACTCAAAAAGTGACTACTAAGCCGTGCTCCCCGGCAACGGCGCCATTCTGACGACACGAAAAAACCTGATCACTCGGGTATAAGGTACTAGAAATAGGTCATCGCGACCCAAGCGATCAGACGATGTCGATCAAGAAAAAAATGAACCACTCAAGGAGTATAAAATCGATCAAAACACGAATAGCGGTCCTGCTATTGGATTAACCTGGTATAGCACCCAGGGTCGAACTCAAGGAGCACGGATTGGCCTCTCGGCCTACGAAGTAGTCAAAATAGATAAAATGAAAGGAGAAAATATTTTTGGTGGTTTTTGAATATTTTATATTTTTTTTGGATTTTTTAGTTTATTAAGAAAATGATAAAAACAACGAAGCACACAATTTAACAATTTATTAAAGGCACTAAAAGTTAAGCAAAAATTCCAACAAAAATGTTTTTATGTGTTTTATATTGTAGTGTTTTTGGTGAATTTTTGAGAATTTTCTGATCTTTATTTAATTTTCTAAAAATCAAACAGTGACTAAAAAAAATGGTACTGTCCAGCCGAGCCAAAAAGCCCTAGATAAAATATCTAAGAGCCTTAAAATGGCCTGGAGGTAATTTTCCTGTAAAGATGATAAAACAAGGAAAATTTAGGTACCAATTTTATTGTTTTTGGATTTTTAATGTATTTACTGGAATTTTTATAGATGTTTGGGTGTTTTTAAGTTTTTAGTGATTTTCAGTAATGAAAAATAGCCAAAATTGGCTAGAAAATCAAACTAAGTAAAACAAACAATAGACAATTTTTATAGAATTGTAAGTGAGTTTTTATAATTTTTTGTGATTTTTCAAACTAGACAGCGACAAAATGAAGGTTTTTGAATTTTTAAAAATATCAAACAAAATCAAAAATGTCCTCAAAAATCCTCAAAAATCCTACACCATGGCAGGAGCCATGTGTCAAATTTTCGTTGGATTTGGAGGTGTTTTGATATTTTATTCAAAAATAAAGATGGGGCACTGTGCACAGGGACCAAAGTGCAAATACCCAAAGTTCTGGGGGGTCTGGCGCAAAATAACCAGCAAAACACGCGCCAAGCACGTGCCAGGGGCACTCAGGGACCTAAATGTAAGAAAAATAAGTCCCGAGGACTTATTGGTAACAGGTACCAAAAGTCCAGGGGGCTTATATGCAAATAACCCAAAAAATATCGCACATGCTCAAATAAACCACGCACAGGGGTATAAATGCAAATATCTAAAAACTTTCATTCATTTAATAGCATCCAGAACTACAAGGGTCTCTACTGCAAATAACCCAAAGAAATCACGTGTCGAAGCACGTGTCCACAACTGGCAGGGGTATAAATGCAAATAAAGTAAAGCTCAGGGTCCACTATGCAAATAAACCTAAAACTAAACAACTGACTTTAATATTTACAGGACTAAAACGAAATAAAATAAAGACAGGGGCCTAAGGGTAAATTACCCTTTATTAAGCAGGGGTGCTGGATGCGCGCCACGTGGAGATCTGACGGCTGCGGATGGTGGGCGCTCCGGATCGTCTCTCCTCGGATCGAGCGGTGCTGGTGGCTCCAAGGATGGACGGCCAGGATCAAAACTATAGCGAGAGGTGGCGATCGACGGCGATGGAGGATCCTCGAAGAACAAATCCCCGACGAGACTCGTCGGGCTCGTACGTGCGCTAGGCTCCTCCTGGGAGCCTTCTACAGGTCGGAGAAGAATCGCGGAAGGCTCCCGCGTCTGCCGGTGGGCTCCGATGATCGAGCCAAGCTCCGGGGAGCTCGGACGGGGTCGGCGGAGCTGGACCTCCTGGCCTGAATGACCAAGCCCTCAGATGCGCTCGGTATCACCTGCAAAACAGCTCAGAAGACTCGCGGGTCGAGGGCAAACTGCCTCGACCCGGTTAGGCGAAGTGGGGATGGCTAGTGCGTCGGGACGATGAGCTCCGGCGAAGGTGGTGGACGGAGGAGCTCAGTTCCCAGTTCCTGTGCGAGCTGGGTTGAGTGAGTGGGTGGAGAAGGTGCGTCGGACGAAGGCGAACGTGAGGGTCGATTCCGATGATCGAGATGGGTGACAGGGTGGTCGGAATCGAAGAAATACGACGGCGGCGCGAATTGGGCGAAAGTAGAAATTGAAGGAAATGGCGGAGCTAAGTGACTACCTGGGTGAACGGAGAGACTGGGGAGGAGCAGGGGATGCTCCTGGTCGTCGCCTCGAGGGTCGTCTCGGCCCGAGGCTCGAAGCTCTCGCTGGTGGCGGAGCTGCGGCGGCTACGTCGCCAGATCAATGGAATCCTCCTCCTCTCCTCGCTGCAACAGGCTCAGGCGCGAGCTGTCACCTCACACACTCTCTGGAGCTCACAGGAGAAGAAGGCGAATGGCCAAAGATGGAGACAGGAGGTGGCGGAGCTCGCTTATGTATGCTGGAGGGGTCCGAGAAGGATGGCTCGGGTAGGGTCGTGGTGGCGCGCGGATCCCAAGGTGGATGCCCGGCGAGGGTGTCGGATGTGGGAAGATCAAAACGGAGCCGGGGTTTAGGGAAATGGGTGTCGGGTCAAGCGGGCGAAATTTCGAGAAGTCGGGTCCGGAGCTTAGACCCACGGAAAGTGGTCCTGGGGGGGGGGGGGTAGTTGACCGGGCGGTCAACATCCCCACGGCCCCACGGCCCAATGGGAATGGGCCACGTGGCTAAATCTTGAAGCTCAAAATTAAGGTAGTCAATGGCCGAATTTGCAAAAACTTAAAACATGAAATATTTTTATTTTATTTTTTTCTATTTTTTAGTGATTTTTAATTAATTTTTTGGAAATAAAAATAAGCTATATACATAGTATGTACTATATAGGTATATGTACATAATTAGGGTTTTTGATTTTTTTTTATTTTTAAATGTTATTTTTATGCAATTTTATTCCTATTTTATATTTTATTTATTTTCATTATAAAATAAGGAATAAAAGGATGTTTTTATTTTATTTTTGTTATTTATGTACATATGTAAAGTAAATATATATATATATACACATGTACATCTATATACATGGTATATGTATAATGTATTTTTGTATTTTTAATTTTTCTATTTTTATTTTGTTTTGATTTTAATTGTTTTGATTTTATTTATTTACAATACATAATAAAGACTATTTACAAAAAGTTTGGAAATTAATTTTATTTATTTACAAGGTTAAATAAATATGGATGGTTTATGTACATGATGAAAGGGATATTTTTGGTCTTTTTGATTTTTAACTTTTTCTTTTGGTTTTTATATTTTATAAATATATACAAGTATTTACAAGCATATTTTTGGTGAGGAAAATATCTTTATTTATTTACATAAATATTTACACACCTGAGCCCCTATCTCCCTCTACTTTGGCTTTTATGCGGTCAGGCCCATGTTGAGCCCTCCCTTGGGTTAGGTTGCTCAATATTTATTCGAAATATTTCCCTCTTTTTCTTTTTAATCTTTATTCTTTTATTTTTGCACAAAAACATGCTAATTATAGGTTTTTACACAATGCATGCTTTTGGTAATTATTCCTATTTGCATACATCTACATGCATTTGCAAAGGTTTTTGTAGCTAAAATATAAGAATAAAGAGTGATGAATGGGTATTTATCAGTAACAAGTACCAAAAGCCCAAGGGCTTATCT
>JAZKJV010002087.1:0-156509 GCA_037367405.1 Ottelia alismoides
TTCAAAGGTGGTCTCACATGCAAGTGCTTGTAACCAGTCGAAGGGACGAAGGCAAATAGCCTCACCACCCGCGGTGGAGCAAAGGAAAGGATCGACACACTCAGACGTCCACATAATGTTCGACTATAGCTTGTATACCCACAATCCACGTGAGAGTGGTAGTCGTCCCGCCAGTTCTCATCTCATGTCATCGCCTAGGCTTTGATGAAGGACATGCAATTATCGAATCCCACCAGTTCTCATCTCATGTCATCGACGTGGATCTGGATAAGATAATAGGCGGAGATCAGTCTCGACGAAGGCTATGAAGGCAGCATAGTGGATGCCGGACCGTCATATAAATATTGACAGAGGTCTCAATCCATATTATTTGACTACTATATCACCATATCCTCAGAAAGCACGCCGAGATCCATACGACCCGAAGCATAGATGGGGGGTATCAACATAATAGAGACTGCTATGTATTGACTTTCCACAGTAGTCTACAACTATTATATCTATATTATCAGCGAGGCAAGAAAGCAAGAAGGTTGCGCCAAGAAAAAGTCCTTCCACAGTCGAGATCAAGAAGAGAGAGAAAGCCAAGGGTTGGCTCTTCCTCTTTGATCTAGACGAAGATGGACAGACAGCAAGACTGAGCCCTAATATATAATCTAGTTCAGCAGGGTTGATCAACATCCAGTAGAGGAGCGAAGACAGCTGCGATACCTGATCCACTCCATTTAACGAGGTGAAACTGGCGAAGAAAGCCGCTCGACAAAAGAGAGAGAAGGGCATGTCTCTAAGGGGCAGACAAGGGGAATATATAGGCAGACGCAGACAAGTCTTGCAGTTTCCTTAGAGGAAGAGCAGCTTAGACAAAGCATAGGTCTTCTACGAGGACTAGATAAGTGGAGGTCTTCCTTCCACTCAAGACAGCATTTTCTTTCTACTAGTACCCCCCCCCCAGAACCCCCCTGCTCTCTTCTCATAGTGTAGGGAAAAGAAGCTTAGCTTAGAGGAGGAGAGGAAATGAGGTCAATATGGGGAAAGAAGAGTGCGACTCTTCGGCGTCAGCTATGAAACGGAGAATAGAGGAAAATTACAAATAGGCCTGAATCAGACGGCTGTGGATAGGTGGCTCTCAGAAAGAAGTCAATGATCAAGAGCTCTGCTTCCACTATATAAACTCTAATGAAAACCTCATCTGCCGCTGGATCACATCAGGCTAGGCCTTATAATGACGAGGACGAGTTGATGAGATTTCTGACATGCATGAGTTCCCGGTTCCGTGTCAACCAACCCCCACTCCACAAAGTGCACTTCCTAACTAAAGCAATTGAGAGTTCTTCCACTATTTGTCAAAGAAAGAAGAGTTTCATTCCCATACCCTGGAATGCGATTAATTTGAGATCGACACTCTCCAGAGTTCTATAGCCTTCTGAGGTAGTGTATAGCACGAGGATACTTAGAGGCAGAGTGGATTTAATAAGCGAAGAAGGAGCTGACGGAGGTACCAAAGAAGTAGATACAGAGATCAAGAGGATAAGCAGTCTTCGAGCTCTTGATCCACACCCTTCGAATAATACGTGAAAGATGGGAGGTCAGTGATGACAAGCTCAGTAGGAAAGTGAGGTCATCAAGGGGTGATGGCAGTCTGATCTGAGGTGGCCACTATGCGGTATTCTAGGCATAGAAGAAAAATGACCCCAAACCTCTAATTAAAGCTCATGATGGTGCAGAATGCATGGTGTCGTGCTGAAAAGCCTTTTTCCGAGGGGTTGCTGTCACAGGCCTGGTATTGGGGACTAGTACCCTTCCACAACTGACATTCCTGCTATGCCGACAGGGGGTCAGACTGGACTCTGAGACCATGCCCTAGACTATAAGGGATGCCTCGATTGAGAAAGCGCTGATGAGGCTAGTTCCTTTAGGGTAAAGAAAGAAGTCATCCAAGGTCTCAAACCACATATATATATATACATATATAAAACAACACATCGTCTTTTCGTTGCTTTATTACATGTATACATCTATCCTGGCGGTGCCGATATGAGGGTCATTCCTATTTTCTTTTGTGTGGCGGGAGGTAGGGGTGGGTCGAAGAGAGGTGCGAGCCCCTAATATATAATTGGGGGATATATACATGCATCATTATAGGGGCCCTGTAATATATAATCGGGGGAATTCAACGTCAATCTCTATATATACAATGTTCGCTATTATATAAATATGTTCTCAAAAGTCAGAGTGCATAATATATAGTAGCGGGGGATTCTCCATTAGAGGCCCACTGGACTAGCACCTCCCGTAAGTCCTCTCGATTTGGAAGGGCACTGGACCTTCTAGTAGATAGCAGTCGTCACTCGTAGGATGCGAGGGCTGGGTAAGGTTGACTTCTTCCCCGAATACCCGAGACCCGGAACTATAGAAAAGGGAAGAAGTAGAGGATCAACTAGACGAGAAAAAAGGATGCATCGACGCAGAGTGCAGTACCCATCCCGCATCTGTGCCATACAGTGCAGCCCTCGGCTATCCGGATGACACAAAAGTCGCGTGACATCAACTGTGTGACCCCGACAATAGACATGATAAAAGGAACATGAAAGGTTTGTACAAGATAGGATTTGAGTGTAAGTTACATGGAATGCGAACTAAGCGGGTCCAGTGGTGGTGAATAGTCTGAATCTCTTCTTTGCGTGGAGGGGAGGAAAGAAGGAATTCATCCGCCCGAGGAGAGGGGCTTGCATTTGATTCACTAGTTGTTGGAGAGGCAATGGCTTACCAAGGGATGATCAATCAGTAGCTGGTCCGAGAGAGAGGATGATCAGCCACAAGACTGGGATTGAGACAGGGCCCTGAGTCCCTTCCCCTTTGCCTTTCTTTGAATTTTCATAATCACGATAGTAGACCACTGTTTTTTGCTTTCTCTCTTTCTTGAACCTGCTCTAGAAAAACAATATGACGATCTTCAAAGGCTCAAAAAAATAAGGTAGAAATTAGAAAAAGACCCCCAGAACTCCACCCCCCGAATATATAGTAGCCCCTATAACTATATATCACTGATTTGATGATTTTGAGAATATGATCATTATAGTTGCTCTCACCAATTATATAGTATGAGAATGGTATATAGTGAAAATTGTTTGAAAATGTTCTCGTAGCCTGTGACTTTCACAGCTTGCTCAACGCACCTTAACTGCTTTCGCTCTTCCCCCCCTCTGTCTGACTCCCCCGGAACCCCCTGCGGCTGGCTGTTTGCTAGTTTTGGTCTGGGGAAGGGAAAGTGGCTATTAGCGATGCATTTCTGCTCCCCAAATTCTAGATAAATAAATAATTGGTCTTGGGTTCGACGACTCAAGTAGCGGTTAATGAGTGTATGTGATGCACTAGCTTGCTTATGAATATATGGAAGGCTGCTTCGACAATTATATATATTGTGGATGTGACAACTACATAGCCAGGGATTCTTTGTGGTCTGCTTACGCGTGGGGTTTCAAAGGGGAGTCCCTACTCCATGCGCACCTGCCCTATCTTCCTCACAATGGAAGCTGCACCCGTAATATTGAAATGGTTCGTGCCTCGTGGTCGTGCCTCGTGGCACGGCAGCACCCGTACTATTGAAATGGTTCGTCAGTAGAGATGTTCCCACATGTGCCCCTTCTTCCAATGGTACCATAATTCCTATTCTTATCCCTTCATTCCCTTTTTTGGTCGGTATACATTCTAAGAAATCCATACGCTCCATGGACGGGGCAAAAAGTGGAGTCATGGTCAGAGCAAGTCGCCCGGTGCTATTACCAGACAGGAGGGGGAGAGGCTCATCCTCCCTAAATGCTTTATTTCATTTCATTCTGGTTCTTCATTTCCTTCTTCTCGAATAGGGGGAATGGGGGTTGGGGCTTTGGGGGGGTTAGAATCTTTCTGCGTTGTGCTCTGTTTACTATTCTTTCGTACTCTCTTCTCTTTACCACGCCATAGGTCAGCGAAGCGTGAGCGGCCGCAAAGAAAGAAAGGTCACAGACTTAGTGAAGGGAATGGGCAAGGACTCAATGACAAGATGAGATGCCTCGGGCACCCCCTCTATGTCTTCCAAGCAGAAAGAAGGATCGAAGGTTTTTGGTCGTCGGGTGGTGCTTGTTTGGGGGGTGTGCCACCAGAAATCGGGCTTGAAGCTCTCGCCTTACCAACGAGCTGACTGCTGAGGGATGTTGGTCACGACTACTACCAAAAACTGCAAATGAATATTCATATTGAACATGCAGGAGTCTTAATATTGATGTTGGGTGTTCTTCTGTCGTGCGACCTGGTGGCTTATGTGCGACCTGTGGCCCACACCTCCTATTTTTTCAGGGCGGGCGGCGTGAACTCTGATTCGATCCGGGTATTCAATCCTGCTGCTGAGATGCTCAGTTGACTCCTCCCCTTGATAGTAAGATGGTTGATTCCTAAATTCGTGCATAAGGGTCACGATCTTTGGATGAACGGAGGTGAATTTGTGTCAGCCTCGCATCTCGAAAACACCCAGTGCTGACCACACTGAGTGACACGAAAGCGCAGGTAATGCCAGTTTGCTAAGTGACGTTAAGCATCCCGAGAGGTACGCAAAGAGAGGTCGTGATGATATCATCTACGTACGTACCGCTCCTTGTGGAGTAGATCCCACATCCAACCAAGCCTTTTTTGGATCAGGGAATGGGATAATTCCCACGACTGCAGGCAGGCCTGCCTGGCCGTGAGCGTGGTGGGAACGGGCTTCCCCAAAAAGCCAGCCCGGGCTAGAGGGGATGATCCCCCTGTACCCCCCTTCTAAAATGAAGAAAGCATCGGGCTGATAAAAGCGGACGTGGGGACTTGGGTCAGGGCAAAGCGTAACTAAGAGAGCCATTCCATTTAGGTTCGACATTATTTTGGGCAGGCATAAGCGGGTGTCTGAGCCGAGATGACTACGGAAGTCTTTTTGGGGGGATCCGCCACCGCAAATATACATCGTATATATTATCTCATGGGCCACTAATTATATATTAAAGAAAGAACATGAAGCCTATAATGACGTTGGGGAAAAAAAGGATGCTTCTTCTTTTCCTGTCTGTCCCGACCGGCAGAGTCTCCTCAACTTCCCCCGCCCGAGCTGTATGAGGCAGAAACTCGTCCCACGTACGGTTCGGAGGCCGAGCCCCACCCCAGCAGTAATGGTGCGGCTTAGGTCAACTAATACGAATAAGATACAGTTCACTCAATGATTGCCTTTGGGTTCTGAACTCCATATGGGGAAGGAGTGTTGTTGTTTGCGTGGTCTCGATCATTTACATGGACCCACTTCTCATTCCATTTGTGGGAATTTGATGATTTATAAGCCGTCCGGAAAGAATGATCGGAAAGCAAATTTAGTAAGAACTTCCTTTCTTCTTTCTTCTTTATCGCATGATGAATCACTTCGTGCCGACCTATTGCCAATACACTTTCCGACCTCATATGAGAATGGAACAGTTTCGCATTTTCTTAACTATTTAAAAGGGATGAAGAATCGTAAACATCAGAATTTCTAGTTTACCATGTTCCCAGAAAAAAGAGACCTTCTTTCCATTCGAGAAAGAACTCACACGACTAAAGTGGATATACATACAAATCCATTTACGGATCTTATATGCTCCAATTGGAACCAGAAGTTCAAGAACTGGCGACTGGTATACTACCATAATGAAACTGTCTTTTCTTTTTTGTATTCGTATAGGATTTTTATTGGCTTCATCGGGAGGCTCGCGTAGTTTGTTACGTCAGCTCAAAAAGTACCAGTTGCATTGGAATCGAGAAGAGCCAATAACGCGATATTAAGGAAAAGTGAGTTCATAATTGCATAAATGGATTCGACTGTAGTGGCTGCAGTCTGTCCTTCCACTCTCTCAACTCACCTAATCATTAGGAAGAGCGGACTGGCAGGCCCTTGCTTCCCCGGATTGAGGGGGTCCTCTTGGGGGGATTCTGCAGCCGAAAAAGTCCAAGCAGACATGTGATGTGAGATTATTCGGACCATAGTTCAAGTCTCATCTTTATGTTCATCAGATTTCTCGACCGTGGATCACAACTCTGTGCCATTCTGCTTCGTGGGTCACAGAACTAGGCTTTATATATAGATATGTGGTTTTCTTTTGGGACTTCTGAAACAGGAATTTGAACTAGTGGACCTGGCCACTTTGACTTAAACTCTTTTGGGCCTTCTTCAGCATCTTGCATCTAGGCCTTGTTGTCCAATTCCCTAGCTCATTAGTCAATCTATCTTCCGTCAACTCTTGGAGGGTCAATGTCTTTTAATTAATCATCTAAGAAGGGAGGCGGGCAAGAAAGCGTGGGGACTGTCGGAAGGGGTGCGGGGGGGAATGGGGTCGTGAACCTGATGGGGATCTTCTACGACGATAGTAAATAGCTTCCCCAGATCATGAGCACAAGACTAAAGACCGTCGGAGTCTACTAAACAAACCTATCGCCATGAGCCTATCCATACGAAAGAATGGAATCAGTAAAAGCAATGGAGACTGGCAAGAGGATTCCCAGCTAATCCGTTAGTAGTGGTCAAAGAGGGAGTAGGCAATAGGAAAAGTTTGACCTTAACTAGCTAAATCTCTTTCCTTGGGCCAATTAGAGTGAAAATGGAAAAGTTCGAGTCGAAATCTAATTCTTCCGATTCCTGCCTGGGAAAAGTGAGTCAGCCCTGACTCTTTTTCTCGTAAGAGCCAGTCAAAAAGCAAATGCATTTTCAGTCTCTGGCTCTAATGTATTCTAGTCGTCCTTGTCCCTTATGTGCCTTCTTAATAACTTCTCTCTGGTGAGCCTAAAGCAAACTTTCTAACCATTGAGGGGGCCAAAGAGAAAGATAAGGTAGAAGCCAGCCTCGCTCTTATTTGTGACATGCTGAATTTACCCTCGAGCAAGTCAAGTAAAGGATAAAACTGAACTAGACGCTTGGCCTTCATCTGCACTGCCTACTTTCTGGGCCTTACTAAGACTAACCACTAACCCCCCACTGGTCCTTCCATCTTATTTCGCCAAACGTACTTGATTGGTGCTTGTTGGCGGGACATACTATTACAGACCTCGGGGCAAGAGGATTTCATTATGGGGACTCGGGCATCCACCTTTGACAAAAATACCTTGATTAACCGTTGAATGATAGGGGCCAAAAACTATGACGAACCCATGACGTCTAGTCAAGAGACCTTATTCTTTTCTCTGGCTCGAAATTAATCTCTTGACTATTTGATTTATCATCTTTTATATAATCTCTTGACATTATTGGATTTCTTAGGGACAGAGAGGAAGGTGGTCTCGAATTCCCTTCACCAAACAATCAAGAGAACTGGCGGGATACTAGCACAATCCTCCAGGAGAGGGGTACCGGTTCCCCCGCCCAAAAGCTAGGGCTGGGCTTGGTTAGAGTCCCCCTTCTGCTTGTGAGACCCCCCAAAAACAAGGCTCTGATTCCACAACTAGATATTTGGGGTACAGTCCGCACTGTAACAAGCCCATTCCGTTTTCAACTATAATGCCCTAGGCTCGGTATTCCGGGAAAATCTTAGGCTCGGTATTCCGGGAAAATCTTTCTTCTACAAATAAGAAACACACTACATATTTTTTCCGATTATTATCAAGAGTTTTTTCATGTTTTTTGATAGTCGCGAAGGTTTCTCTTGAAAAGAGAAAGGGGCTGTCGAGGGGGTGGAAAAGGGGGGTAGGTAGACATTGCTTGTTTGGTGTGGGAGGAATCCTTTGTTAAGAGATGACGAGAGGAAAGGCGGGAACAAGATCCTCCGCTTAGTGGGGGCAGCTGCTCTATCTATAGGGCCCGAAGAAAGAAAGTCGACGTGTAAACAACTTTTACAAATGGACTAGTAGGCTGCCAAGTCAGAGCCTTGACTCCAGACCAAGTCAGAGTAGCCTTTCTTAGTTGGTGATATTGGGAGCAAGAAACAGAAAGAGAGCATCAGACGTAGAAGTGGCCAATTAGCTAGTACCTCACTCACTTTTTTCAAAGGAGGCCTGGTCGATTCTCCAAGTCTACTATATTCGAAAAGCACGATACTGTTTTCCGCATTTTTTTCTCTTGCTCCTGGATTTGGACGACTGGAGAGAGGAAGACAGGGGGAGGCCCTCTTTCACTTTCAATAGGAAGAATGATGTCTATTCCCTTTCTCTCAAATATAATATATAGTTTTATAGCCTATGGTCGGGATTAGCCACCTCATAAGCGATTGCCATGATCCTCTAACAAAGGCTACTCCCCACCGCTCTGCTACCACTTGTCACGCACGGTTTTCGCTCACCAAAAGAAAGCAAGAACTGAACTAATCCCCTCTCTCGTCAAAGGAGAAGAGAGCTTCTTCGCCCCTTGTTAGTTCGACGTCAGCCAACCAACCCACTAGCACAAGACCGAGGCTAGAAGAGCAAACACAAACTCTATTTTAGTCTAGATCGAGCAAAAATACATATGAAAGAGAACTTCTCTGACTCAAGAGATCATCTTTCTACAATTGATGACGATGCCCTTCCCCTCAACGTCAGATAGAGGAATTGTTTAATGTAATGTAGTCGATCTTTGAAGGGGGTGGGGAGGGAGTCGAGTGGTAAAAAAAGAAGAAGCGTCAGGCTGAAAATCAATAGCTTCTTCTATTAAAGAGCTTGTTTCGATTGGCGTGTGAAAAAACTCTTTGACTAATTTGATTACCCCTCTGAGGATATTGTAAACTTATCGTGTGTTGTTTTTTTGAACTAGGCTAACTATGGCACGGGCACGCGAAAATAAGTCAGGCATGAACTCCCCGCACCAAGTGTTTACAAACCACTTCAATTCGTAAATGCCAATGGAATCTCTTAGAGTGTACAGTCGAAGGCCGCGCTGCCAGCCTCCCTGCTCCGAGTGGTAGCGAACCCTTAACAGTGACTGGGTAAATGCGTCGATATATAGTGGCGATCGAATGAGGCGAATAGGTCAAGTAGTAGTGCGATCCCATAAAAGTTGGAGTTAGAGTGCCTCACGTCAGGGATGAGATGCGGAGGATGGAGCCAGGTAAAGATGAGATTCCAAGCTTGATAAGCGTATAAGAGAAATAAAGAGCACAAGAGCAGGATCAGAGCTATTACTCATGGCTTCCAGGTGAGGGGCTGAGAGAGAAGTCTCAGGCGAGTTCGACAGTCAAAAGGAGAAAAGGACAAGGGAAAAAGCCAATGACTTATAGATGGTCGACTTCCTATCTTAAGTCACTATCCTCAACCCTCTTGCCAAAGGGCTCTGTTTAAAGAAGGGAGAAAGCCCCTTTCACCTATTTGAGTCAGTCTCGATTGCGCGGGACATAAGATCAGCAAGAGGTCAAATGCTATTTAAATCCAAGAAAAAGGAGGAGTTCCAATTTTCTCTCAATGAATGTGCTTGGGTGAAAGCTGCTTTATATATCACGATGAGTAGGCACTGAGCAACGCTCTGAAGCGATACGGTCTCTCTTAGAAGATAGGTACTGAACTCGGACCCCGGAAGACGTACAGGAAAAGGCTATGGACTAGGTGATTGAGGGTTGTATAATATCGGTGAGGTCATATATAGACGTAGTTGATAAAGCAGATAGTCAAAGAAGACGCATCATTTTCTAGGGAATCCGATAGGAGGAATCGAGGTCTCTGGTAAGCACTGGTTATAATAGCATCCGGAAAAGCTGCTTAGATAACCAGGACCATAGTTTTCTCACCAGTACTCACCTTTGACTTGACCTCATTTCTTAAATCGACCCTCCCTCATCCCCTAGCTCCGACTCGTCTGCTCCCTAGGACCATGATGTGAGGCTGGTTGTTGAAGAGAGGAAGGATGTCCAGATTAGTGCCTCTCTCAGGCCCCTGATATATAATTGTAGTTGAGTGGAAAGTCAAGTGCATATATTTGTAGTTGATCAGTCTGCCCTGCTTTAACTATACATCTTGAGGTACGTGCACGTCTGCCACTTTGAACAACGGTGGGTGCGGGTCTTGTGCAAAGCCCTCGTGGACGAAGAGAGCATGAAGAAGTACGCTTGTCTCCGGGTACGGCTGGTCCGCGATGACTTGATAGTATAGATATCATATAGCGAGGCCCTAGACTCATTCCCGGGGGTTCTTCCCCTCTCACCTCCCGTTCATCTACAAGATCTCAAGATATATATACGCAGGGGGAAATTATTCCCTCTGGTTGAGCGACGGAGCGGAAGAGCTCTGGCTATCGCGAATATTCTCACGCTTTCGTCAGCCCAGAAGATGCTAATCAGTCCCAAAGGTAGACTTCAGAAGACTCGACTACACAACGAATTAAGACACACGAAACCAACATTTGATAGTGAGTTAAGCAGTTGAGCATGAGGTTGGCTATCAAGCTAATCTGATGGACGGTCAAGAATGCAGGAAAGGAGAATTTCCAGATTATCGCTGAATAAGAAGCTTGTACAAGAGCCGAAGCGAGATTAACGTGATGCTAAATTCATTCCCAACTATATCAAAAGCGTAGAAAGATCATAAACTGTCAACTCCCTATGAGCCAATCAGAGATTGTGCGAGACCGGAAGAGCTGTAGACGGAGGCTATCTATAATAAGAGGGAGAAGTGAAGGCATGAAATCTAGGAGCCGGGTTTCATTCACATGTCACTACGCCCCGGGGGATGGTTGTTGTTATCTTGCTTGTTACGTCGAGCAAAAGTAGACCTGAAGACAAAGTGAGATTGAAGGAATTGAGAGACCGTCGGGTATTCCCTTTCTTCATGCACGGGTCGATGTGAGTTGGGAAGGTGTGTAGCGATTGTTGCTTTCTTCACTCCTAGAGGGGTGAAGAAGCTCTCTCTCGTTGGGTCCTTTCGTTTGCTCTATCCAACATTATCCCATAAGCCCTCTCAGAAATTGAAAATGGTAGCGAAGGGTTGACGGCTGGATTTCTAGATACTATATAAAAGGGGTGAAGATAGGGGACTCTCTTTCCTCATCAATGAAAAGGTCAGGCAAATAACCCTCGCATCTTTCCCCTTCCCATTCCTCTTCTTCAGGAACAGATATTTCCTTTCCCTGTCTTCCGATCTGTATCTGCAATCAAAGAACAGATGCTGGCCTCTTTCTACCTCTGATAATGAACAAGAAAGGGCCTGTGGAACCTCTCCTTTGCCCTCTTTGCCCCAAATCTCTAGACTAATAGAAAGATGCTTTTTTCGCAACGGCATTCTTCATTCGTTCAGTGCTTGGTCTTGATAAAAGGTATCGGTTTCAGAATCAAAAGACATCTCTTTTAACATCCTTTCTCGAGAAAGCAACTCCAATCTACTCTCTCCTTCCATCCAGCCATTATATCTATTATACAAAAGCCAAGGAAACCCCTTTTCGCAAGGGCATGTCTAAAGCCCTATAGCCTAGTTCCCAGCGTAAAAGAGCCCGGTCCAGAAAGTTTGTCTGATAATCGCCGAAAGAGGTGGATTTCTCTTTCTCCCTGGTTTTGTTTGATAGGCTACCCGGGCATGCAATAGGTACACAGGCAGCAATCGTTGTCAGGGATTCCAAGAGAGACCAGCCATCTCATAGACAGGTTCTCGTATACCATAAATCAAGGCTCAAGTGAAAGGTAGAAGGAAGAACATGAGGATGCTGCAGCCGCGGAGGTAGCGCAAGTGATGAGATGCCATACACACCTCATACTCGCAGTGATGACATTGACCAAACAACTTCCCTCATCACAAGACCCACAAGCATGTCCAAGAAATCCTGAGGATGAAGAATTCCACATTTTCGTTGAGGGGGCAAGACAAGATATAGTATCAGTACGGGGGCAGTTCTTCTTTCTTTGTCTTGGAGGGGCGGAGTGGAGTACCCTCCCGTTCACTGAGCTCTTTTATCCTCTTGGTGAACCAGAATCAGTACCACTACCACGTGAAGTTCATATGATGAATTGGCAATTTGACGCTTTTACTCACTTTTGCTTTTTGAGTGAGACGATTGGAAGCTGCATAGCCTCGAATGTAAGGAAAGGACTATTAGAGTAGGACAGTGTTTAGATAAGGGGATTCCCCAGGCTGAGGGTGAGATAGTTGGACGGCTCCGATAGAAGACTTTCCGCACATTTTTCTTTTGACTCGTTGGCGATCGTCTATTCACGCGGAATATGATTGTGCAAGCAAGAGAATGTACTAACTAGGAGCTTGACCGCGTACCTTGAACTGACCCAAGCGCTTTCCTTTCCATAGAAGCAGGGGAAGAAAGGTGGTATTTTGACTTATAGTTATCGTGAAAGCCCAATCAGCAAGAGTCTTGACCAACCGGTTGTCACGCCTCCGGCGAGGTGAGACAAGCATGCACCATGGACAGAGCACGTGTGCATCGAGGAAGAGGCCTGTGGAGAGGCATCTTCACCTGGGTATTTGCTATTCAACTGGTCCCACAGTCAAAGGTGGGATAGGGCTTTTCAAACATCACACTGCTACTAATTAGCAGAGAAGAAAGCTACGGATGATTTTCCAAGGCAGGTCCAATACTATACAACAGCTGTGTAGGACGTAGTAGCAGAGTTCTACGAACGAAGGGAGAAGGGGCAACGGAAATGTGACATCAAAGACCTCAGTCTTCTGCAAGAGCTTCCTTAACTAGACTATAATATCTATAACCAAATAAACGTCACCCTCAGAAACTATATCAAACTGCTTGATGCCCGATACGCTTGTTGGAAAGCTCAAAACATTTCTGAGCTAGAGCTACTTTAATAGAAGCAGGAGACCTGGAATGAAGTAATGAATAGGCTAATTTCCATCATTCCATTTCATATGAAAATTTCATAAAGGAAGAGAGTCGTAGGAAAAGCTGCCTTCCCTCTCCCTGCGGTCGAGCATTCATCTTCCCTCTTTGAATGTAATGATGAATAGGAAAATGAGCCTGCTGCTCAAGATCTTCCCTCTCCCTACGGTCGAGCATTTATCAAACCTCTGGGAATGTAGTGATGAATAGCGAAACAGACTCTCTACTGGCAAAAATCTCCTCCTTTACCCTCCGCTAGCCTCACAACTATCTGACCACCCACCCCCGACATCATATAATTCCAGAAAAAGAAAAGGACATTTTACGTCCCTCGGGGACCGACCTTGAAAAGGCTCTTTTGGGAAAGGGGCAACCCTGCTAACACCTGGAAATAGATGATGCCGCTACCGTCAATGAAAAAGAAAGCGCCTTTGCCCTCCTCACGACTCTCTTCCCTCTTCTCCCCCGATCGCATATCTTTCAAAAATGAAGGACAATTTACGTCCCTTGGGGACCGGCCTTGAAAAGGCACTTTTGGGCGAGGGGCATCCTAGCTTGCCAGGAAAGATATGAGACAAAGTGGAAGCCAGCGTAGAGAAGTCCACATGATTCAATCCTCCCATAGGTCACAACACCCCACGAAAACCTTAGTACATGACATGATTGTGGCAGGCCCCACCTCTCTGCTCCTGCCCCCTCCCCACTCAAGAAGAGTGAAGAGGGCCTCGCGAACAACACTATATGTCCGAATCTGCCCCATTTGGCCCTATGAAAGGAGTGACATAGCAAGAAAGGATGTTCCATTCTTGCCACTTGTTGCCTGGATTTGAGGGTCTCCTTTCAATACCCTTAGAGGAAGGCAGGCCGGCCGTTCCTTCGGAATCCACCTCTTTCCGGAAAGAAACGGACCCTAGAGAGTACAGGAGCCCATTTGAGGCTCAGATCATTTCCAATTGCTTTATAGGCAAAGAAAAAATATCACATTTTTTGAGAAGACTGTCTTCCCTGCTTATCTGTACTTTACAATGATTAAACAAAAGAAGCTGACTTCTTACTTCTTTCTTTCTTTCATCATTGTAACAATATTAGTGACAGATCCGTTGAGGATCTGGTGCTTGTGGGTTTAAGAATGGAAGAGACAAAAGAAAAAGTTGTTTGTCCCCATCTGAGTTTGTAGATTTAGGATTTTCGGAATCACATCAGCCAACATGCTTCCCTTTACTCCTAGACAACAAAAAATACCTCTAGAAAGCTGAAAATGAATGCAAGAAAACCTATCCCCAAGGGTGGCCTTTTCTGGCATGAAACGTAGAAGATGTGAAGAATTTATATCACTAGATAGAAAATATGCTAGTGTTATGCGAAGGGTAACGATGAAAAGAAAAAAAAATTGCATGTGTTAAGCATCTTGGTATATCCGTGCCTTATCCGATCAGATCATATCAGGACTCTTCGCCGGGAAACTGGCAGAAAAAGCCTTCCATTCAGAGTGGTGAGACTCTGAAACAGAGCGAAATATGCTCTCAGCTGGATCCTATTGAGGGGGGCTTTCGAAGCGGGGTAGGGCAGAACCACTAGATATAGGTTCTCTTTAATCTCCTGAGAAGGAGGGTTCTATCCATGTGTTTTCTAAATTGCGTTTGGATGAGGACAATTCCTATTAAGGACGAATCTCAAACCTCATTCTGCCTAAATCGACGTCCATTCTATATATGATCATTCTTTCTTCAATCTCAATCCACTTCCTTCTATCTAAAAAGCTATTTGATGAGTATAAGGCAGTTCCCTCTGGTAGAATCCCCCTTTCATATAAGCAAGAGGATGATTTCCCTACCTTTCTTTGCCTTTTTCTAATTCCCTAAGCATCAGACTCAAAAAGATCTTCTCCTTAGTTTCACTGCCAATCTTGAATAACATTGCCACGTACTATTCCAAAAGGGGCCTATTCTCTTCACTAATTCGCTTTCTAAAACAGTAGGCAAGGAAGGGAGCAAGTCGGTCTCGCTGACCCGTGAATGGATAGGCGTAGCGAAAGTAGCTGCGGAAGCGCACGGGCCATTTTGCCGGTTGGCTATCAGGAGCCCCGGCTATTCGAGTCATCCACTTACGGTACGGGGGTGAGAAGGTCACATTTCCTTCCACGTTCAATCACACATCTAGACCTAGGATATTCAGACGCTGCCTTTTTCCTCTAGGAGTGGATCCCCGACGTCTGTCTTCAAATTTCATAATTAGTTTGAGGCTTTGAAGGGCTTTGGCATTCCACTTTCAGAGCTGTTGGACCTGTTGAGATGTCCGATTCTCTATACTCTAATTGATTTCCAAGGGATTAAAGACTATCCCAAAGATCATGTCATCAGTATATCGATCGTATCTAAGCCAACTCCAGCGAGAGAGTGTCTCTTCCATTTTCTTGTCCAAAGCATCTGACGAGTCCGTAAATCACCGGGTTAAAAATGTGTTGTTATCTTCGTGTGTGAAAATAAATATGAGTCGTTCGTTGTAGGCGGCGATCGGAAACAGTCAAGAAATAACCACAATTTTTACTCAATTTTAATCAAGTGGTTTTTATGTTTATTTTACTTGGGCAAGTCCCAAGGTCGATCACAAGGAGGCAAAGGAACAACCTACGATTATGTCTATAAAATTTCAAGTTCGGTTTTCAAGGCGGTTTTTTTTGGAATTTTCAATGCAATAAAGGTATGCAAAATGCAATTTCGGCCTATTTTAAGGCCTAAATGTAAATTTCAATCAAACGATGTCCGAAAAATATGAAACTTGCTCACAATGTAAATGATGATAAAATAAATGCACTGTAATTTTTTTTGTAGATTTTGGATGCAATATGAATTTTTTATGAGTTTTTAAATGCAGAGAGAGTGATTTTCAATATTTAATTATAATAAATATTAAACCTACTTATTTTCAAGAATTAAAATTATCTAAGATCTATCACTAGGTGATGGATCTCAGAAAAATCCTATACTCGAAAATGTGGGGTTGAATACCTATTAAAAATTAAATACTGAAATGTGCTAAATGATCTTTTACCGAGCAATTTATGCATGTAAATGGAAAGATTTTTGGGCACAATGTCAATCAAAATAATCTCTACAAAATGTGATTTTTCGAGGATTTCTAGAGCACCGATTAATCAGCTATGAATTTTAGAGAGCAAATTGGAAAAAATATGCTAATTTCCACCAAATAATTAATTACTAATTAATCGTCAATCACAAAAATATCCACGACATGTCAAAATGTAGAGAATCTCAAGAGGAACACATTGCTATTTTTAAATAAATAAAATGATGTAAACTAGAGGTCTAAAATGCAACGAGAGTACAGGGGTATAAATGCAATAATTAAATAAATAAAGACAATACAGAGGGGGCCTAATTGTAATTACCTAAACACAGGAGGGTGTTTCTGCAAATTTTCCAAAAGGCACGTGTCGCGCACGTGCCCTTGGGATGGTTGGACTGATGCGCGATATGGAAGGCTTCTGGGGTGTCTCTGCAATTTGCCCCAAGGCACGTGCAAGGCACGTGACCCCCGGGTTGCTGCTGACGTCGTGTTGGCGTCCGCGGTCCCTCCCGCACGTGCTCCTCACATGGGAGGGCCTCGAGCTTCATGCCCGGCAGCGAAGGTGGAGAGGGAGGTCCGACCTGGTGGGGCTCCGGTGTCGAGCGGGCGCCCAGGCGAGGTGGAGACGAAGCTGCTGGAGGCGAAGTCGGTGAAGCAGGCGAAGCTCGATGGTCGGTGGCTTTTTTTCGTGGGCGGCCGGCGAGCGAGCGGAAGCTCCGAGGAGCGGCGTCGTACGGCGAAGGTGGACCGCTCGGTGGGGGCTGGTGTCAGAGAAGTAGGTCGTAGTTGATGGTCGATGGCGGTTGTTGACGAAGACCGTAGTCGATGGTCGATGGAGTCGAGGTCGCTGGAGCTGCGCCGAAGGCGGAATCGTAGGCGTTGATCGTTGTCGGAGGCGAGTCGCTGGTGGTGGTGGAGAAGTACGGCAGAGTTGAATAGCGTTGGCTCGACGGAAGAGGACTGCCGGAGCAGGAGCAGTAGTGGCGGAGGGAGGGACCCTCGTCTGCAACGAAGCTCGTGAAAGCTTCAGATCTCGCCAAGTGAAGAATCACGCCGGGCTGTCACCACCGGCGTGAGCTTGAAGATCTGGTTGATCGACGGATCGCTGGCGTCGATGGCGTCGATGCCCTTAAATAGGAGAGGGAGCGAGCGGGTGAAGGTTGTTGGCGGGGTTGACGGGATAAGGGCGGCGCGGCGATGAAGGCAGAGGTCGGCTGTTGCGGAGGATTCGTTGGCGGAGAAATCAGGGAGAATAGCGGCGGCGGTTGGCGAGGATTGCGGGGGAGGAGGACGAAGGTGGATGACCGTCCGATCGGCCGAGATCGGAAGGCCATAGAGGTGACGCGTGGCCTGGGTTGAGAAAGGGAAAAGGAGGGCGCGGGCGCACATGCAGTGCGCGTGCGGGGGGTGGCACGTGCGCTGCACGTGCGTGGTTTTTATTTATTTTATTTATTTATTTAATTTTTTAATTAATTTTTTTAATTTTTTTATTAAAAACGATATAAATAAAGGCTAAAAAACGCTGACACGTGGTGGCCTCTGGGGTTGCCACGTGTCAGCACCAGAAAAATTGAAGAAAAAATCTTTTGTAAAATAAAAAATAAATAGCAAATGACCTCGGATCGAAAAAGCTCCTTCACAAAAAATGCTCGTCTCGATGAGATCTACAATTTCATGAAGACATCAAAGCCAAATTCGATAAATGTAAAAAGTGAATTTTTGGGGTATCCCATGTACATAGAATACCTTGATATTTGGAATTTCTAATTTTTTGTCAATTTTAAACAAGATAAAAAATCCGGAAAAAATATGGAAAAATCAAAGATAAATAAAAGACATTTAAATCTATTTTTTTTGGATTTTTATTGATAAATAAAAAATACTCATAAAATATCGGTCAAAAGCCGCGAAAATATACAATGTACAAAAGAGGCCCAAAACCCAACTTTCACATACGAGCTTCGATTCACTTGAACTTGGTCTTGTTTTGAAGGTAATTGAATGTGCATTAGTTTAAAAGTGAGTAGGATCAAATCGGACACTGGACGGGGAAGATATATGGCTTTTAATCCGAAAATCCTGAAACTAGGGTTCGGGTTTTTGGTCCACTTACGTGGGTTAATTATTTTTTTGTATTTTTTATTGATTCTTGTTAGTGATGTGTACATAGTGGAGGTGGTTTTGGGTTATGCGGTGTTAGTATGAAGGAGTTAAAAATAGGGGAAGTTAGGCTATTTACAAGTCATTTTTGGCTTGGATTTTTGGCTTTTTATTTTATGCAGAAGTTAATGCTAAAATGAAATTCTTATGAAATCATGCCTAAATGCTAATTATGCGAAATAAATGCAGAAATGCAGTTGATTTTGAGGGATCTGAGCTTAATAAATGAGACTTAGAGTGATGAATCCGAGATTCATCATCCCCCTATACTTAAACCATGCTCGTCCCTGAGCATCAAAAAGAAATGCCATGAAGTGAAATGAGACTGGGTTCCATACTAAGACCATGAACTGAAGGTGAAAGTGAAACTAAACTCGACCTTTGGATTAATAATGTGTCGGAACTTCTGTAAGACTTAGAATTTTAAAATCAACAGCCCTCAAGTTCTACATATCATTGTCACAGTTTTGGCTCAGAAGTCATCTTAGATCAATCCTCTTCCCAAAGTATACCCTATGAATATTGAATAACCGACTCATGTGTGTGAAGGGTTTTAGCTCTTCCCATTCAGAATGCCAGACTACCATGCTTCTCTCCTCTCCAGTAACTCGTCCTCGGGGAGTCAGGTATTTCCTTCTAAGGTTTGTCGCGCTATGTTCACAATCGAATGAGGGAGAAGTTAGAAGAAGAAGAAAAGAACTGGAGGGTGGCCAGTGTAGTCACCTCTCCTTGTGAAGATGGCCAGTGTAGCCGAGTCTCCACCAAGATCTGCAGGTTCTTGAAGCTTGGACCTTTTTGGTCGGATTTTTATTTGGTAGAATGCTTCTTTGTGTTTGGAATTTTTGGTGGTTTCTGCTTGGATCTTGTTATGCCCCTACGGATATAGAATCTTTTTGTTCCGTATATTTTTTGGGGTCTTAGAAAAAATTGTGCCCAGCCGTCCATCCCTTTTCCGAAGCTTTATTTCAACCCGTACTCCGGTCTTTAGATTTCCATGCTACCAGAAAAGAGACTCGCACAGTCTTCCAACATCCCGTCTGGGTTGAGCTAAGTGCATAGTGCAAGAGTACAAATTAATTCCCTTATTCCAGAGTTGTACCCAGAATGAAGAGACCAGGTTAGACACTAAGAGTCAAACACTGCACATTGTCATGTGGAACTCAAAGAATTAAGTCAAAGACCTGAAGCTTCTAAAATCCTATTTCTCGGTGAAGTTCCTATGAAAATTAGGTGGATTAAGGTCAAGTCCATACCACTCTCGATTTCGGCTCGTAACTCGGTTCAGAATCCAATGACTTTTCATGGATGCAAATGCATGTGATGTTGGATGAAGTGCAAATGTGTGAAATGTTGACACATTTTTTTGAATTTTTTCTGTTTTTCTCTCTGTTTTTCTCTTTTTTTTTGACATTTATGCGAGGGATTTTTATGCAGAAAATGGAATAAGAAGCCTTTTTTTTCAAAAATTTTGGGCACGGTTAGTGTTAGTAGAAAAATCTTTTTTTGTGTGTATGTGCTTGTTTGTTGTTTTTTTTCAAGTTAGTACCCACCCCGTAAATACATATAGACTTACGCGAAAGTACGAGATATGGGTAAAATATATACAAAGTATATATATAGACCCCCCTATACTTAGCGAGTGCTGTGTCCTCAGAGCACAAGAAGCGGAAGACATAGCTCGGGCTAAGCGTAAAGGAGTGGGAAAAAAAATGAAAAGAAAAGCGGCCAGGAAATGAGGAGAGTATATACAGGTGGATGTCGATTCCCCCTATACTTAGGCTCTAATCAGCCTAAGTGTAAGAGAAGGATGGAGTGATAGGGAGAAGGAGTGTGACGAGAGAAATGGTATATACAAATGGCATCGGTCCCCCCTATACTTAGGCCTTGGCCTAAGTAGAGGAACAACCTGTACAAGGGAACCGATGTGGTCGGGAGGGAGGGTGGGTAGCCGATGATTAAGGCGGTTTTCGGCTAATCTTTTTGTGAGCCTGTGGTGGGAGATCGTAATGACGAGATGGAGATGAAGCATAAGATTCCCAACTATGATCAGTGTCATCCTCAGAAAAATCATGATGGATAATAGATGAAGTGTTTGAGTCAGATGAAAGATATCCATCATCAGAGTTATCCTCGGAGGAGTAGTAATTGAAAGTGGACATACTCCAAGTATTCTGGTCTTTTTGTTTCTTCAATTGTTTTCTCAAAATTCGTTCCTTCTTGGGGTCAATCGATTTGTCCTCGGATGAATACTCTGAAGCACTGATTTCAGTCAACTCATACGAAATAATTCCAGTGTACTTGAAGAGTGCAGGAGCATCAGCTTTGGATGAGTAGTTGTTAGGAACGGGAGTTGTCCAACGAGGATTGAATTTTGGATCCTTGCGAAGATATGGCTTTAGCGCTGCCGAACAGACTTCACTCATGTAGACCATCTTTTCCAGACCTGATGAGGGATCATCAGCTGATTCCTCTTCCGAAAGGTCAAAGGTGACTCTCTTTTTATTTTGTCGTGAAGGTGTTGGTTCACTTGAGTATCCAGATGAATAGCCATTTGAATTCTCCTTGGTCGGTGCTTGGTCTGCATGCTTGTTCTTAGTCTCACGAATGTTTGGGCACTCTCGATTTGGGATGATTTGGTCTAGATATTCAGAGAATGTTGCTCCAGGGTGTGACCATGCATATGTCTCAGGATCGTAGTAGAAAGATTTGTCTTTTTTTAGATCCACGGGAATTGAAATACTGGGGAGTGTCTCTGCATGTTCTTTTTCAATTGATTCGATGTTGGCGCATTCCTGTGTCGAGTTGATGTAATCCATGTAGTCAGAGTAGGTTGACCCAGGGTGTGCCCATGCATAAGTCTCCGGATCATATGATTCATATACATGATTCTCCATGGTGAGAGCGGTTGGGAATGGAGCAGGGGGGAGATTTTCTAAACCAATAGTCTCATCAACAACCGCTATCTGAGGTGTGGTTGCGGGGTAGGGATCTTCTACCGCTTCATGGTTACGGTTGTCGGGGACTTCGTGGGTTGCCTCAGAAGATCGTGGTTCCTCAAAGATATGGTCAGATCTAAGTGCTGTGAAATTGATTTCTCAAGTCTCACAATCAATACTCGCCTTGGCCAATGCCAAGAATGGCTTTCCGAGAATGATTGTAGATTGGGTGAATTGGGTGAATTCTCCTTGATGCTCAATATCAATGATCGTGAATTCTACTTTGAGCGGAGCACCTTGGAATTTCATGATGACAGAAATGATTCCTCTCGGCCGCTTTATTGATCGGTCCGCTAATTGAATAATCTCTAGTTTCTTCCTAATCGGTCCAAGTTTGAGTTCGTGAAATACAGAGGTCGGGAGGATATTAATCGGTGAATCGTGCTCCTCACGTGGGAGGGCCTCGGGCTTCGTGCCCGGCAGCGAAGGCAGAGAGGGAGGTCCGGCCTGGTGGGGCTCCGGTGTCGAGCGGGTGCCCAGGCGAGGTGGAGACGAAGCTGCTGGAGGCGAAGTCGGTGAAGCAGGCGAAGCTCGATGGTTGGTGGCTTTTTTTAGTGGGCGGCCGACGAGCGAGCGGAAGCTACGAGGAGCGGCGTCGTACGGCGAAGGTGGACCGCTCGGTGGGGGCTGGTGTCGAAGAAGTAGGTCGCAGTTGATGGTCGATGGTGGTTGTTGACGAAGACCGTAGTCGATGGTCGATGGAGTCGAGGTCGCTGGAGCTGCGGCGAAGGCGGAATCATAGGCGTTGATCGTTGTCATAGGCGAGTCGCTGGTGGTGGTGGAGAAGTACGGTGGAGTTGAATAGCGTTGGCTCGACGGAAGAGGACTGCCGGAGCTGGAGCAGTAGTGGCGGAGGGAGGGACCCTCGTCTGCAACGAAGCTCGTGAAAGCTTCGGATCTCGCCAAGTGAAGAATCACGCCGGGCTGTCACCACCGGCGTGAGCTTGAAGATCTGGTTGATCGGCGGATCGCTGGCGTCGACGGCGTCGATGCCCTTAAATAGGAGAGGGAGCGAGCAGGTGAAGGTTGTTGGCGGGGTTGACGGGATAAGGGTGGCGCGACGATGAAGGCAGGGGTCGGCTGTTGCGGAGGATTCATCGGCGGAGAAATCGGGGAGAATAGCGGCGGCGGTTGGCGAGGATTGTGGGGGAGGAGGACGAAGGTGTATGGCCGTCCGATCGGCCGAGATAGGACGGCCATAGAGGGGACGCGTGGCCTGGGTTGAGAAAGGGAGAAAGGAGGGCGCGGGCGCACGTGCATTGCGCGTACGGGGGGTGGCACGTGCGCTGCACGTGCGTGGTTTTTATTTTTATTTTTTTTAATTTTTTTAATTAATTTTTTAATTTTTTTTATTAAAAACGATAAAAATAAAGGCTAAAAAATGCTGACACGTGGCGGCCTCTGGGGCTGCCACGTGTCAGCACCAGAAAAATTGAAGAAAATTCGGTCAAATGTAAAAAGTGAACTTTTGGGGTATCCCATGTACACAGAATACCTTGATTTTTGGAATTTCTAATTTTTTGTCAATTTTAAACAAGATAAAAAATCCGGAAAAAATATGGAAAAATCAAAGATATATAAAAGACATATAAATATAATTTTTTTGGATTTTTATTGATAAATAAAATATATTCATAAAATATCCGTCAAAAGCCGCGAAAATATACAATGTACAAAAGAGGCCCAAAACCCAACTTTCACATACGAGCTCCGATTCACTTGAACTTGGTCTTGTTTTGAAGGTATCTGAATGTGCATTAGTTCAAAAGTGAGTAGGATCAAATCGGACACTGGATGGGAAAGATATGTGGCTTTTAGTCCGAAAATCCTGAAACTAGGGTTTGGGTTTTTGGTCCACTTACCTGGGTTAATTATTTTTTTGTATTTTTTTATTGATTCTTGTTAGTGATTTGTACACAGTGGAGGTAGTTTTGGGTTATGCGGTGTTAGTATGAAGGAGTTAAAAATAGAGGATGTTAGGCTATTTACAGGTCATTTTTGGCTTGGATTTTTGGCTTTTTATTTTATGCAGAAATTAATGCTAAAATGCAATTCTTATGAAATCATGCCTAAATGCTAATTATGCGAAATAAATGCAGAAATGTATTTGATTTTGAGGGATCTGAGCTTAATAAATGAGACTTAGAGTGATGAATCTGAGATTCATCATCCCCCTATATTTAAACCATGCTCGTCCCTGAGCATCAAAAAGAAATGCCATGAAGTGAAATGAGTCTGGGTTCCATACTAAGACCATGAACTGAAGGTGAAAGTGAAACTAAACTCGACCTTTGGATTAATAATGTGTCGGAACTTCTGTAAGACTTAGAATTTTAAAATCAACAGCCCTCAAGTTCTACATATCATTGTCACAGTTTTGGCTCAGAAGTCATCTTAGATCAATCCTCTTCCCAAAGTATACCCTATGAATATTGAATAACCGACTCATGTGTGTGAAGGGTTTTAGCTCTTCCCATTCAGAATGCCAGACTACCATGCTTCTCTCCTCTCCAGTAACTCGTCCTCGGGGAGTCAGGTATTTCCTTCTAAGGTTTGTCGCGCTGTGTTCACAATCGAATGAGGGAGAAGTTAGAAGAAGAAGAAGAAAAGAACTGGAGGGTGGCCGGTGTAGTCACCTCTCCTTGTGAAGATGGCCAGTGTAGCCGAGTCTCCACCAAGATCTGCAGGTTCTTGAAGCTTGGACCTTTTTGGTCGGATTTTTATTTGGTAGAATGCTTCTTTGTATTTGGAATTTTTGGTCGTTTCTGCTTTGATCTTGTTATGCCCCTACGGATATAGAATCTTTTTATTCCGTACATTTTTTGGGGTTTTAGAAAAAATTGTGCCCAGCAATCCATCCCTTTTTCGAAGCTTTATTTCAACCCGTACTCCGGTCTTTAGATTTCCATGCTACCCGAAAAGAGACTCACACAGTCTTCCAACATCCCGTCTGGGTTGAGCTAAGTGCATAGTGCGAGAGTACAAATTAATTCCCTTATTCCAGAGTTGTACCCAGAATGAAGAGACCAGGTTAGACACTAAGAGTCAAACACTGCACATTGTCATGTGGAACTCAAAGAATTAAGTCAAAGACCTGAAGCTTCTAAAATCCTATTTCTCGGTGAAGTTCCTCTGAAAATTAGGTGGATTAAGGTCAAGTCTATACCACTCTCGGTTTCGGCTCATAACTCGGTTCAGAACCCAATGACTTTTCATGGATGCAAATGCATGTGATGTTGGATGAAGTGCAAATGTGTGAAATGCTGACACATTTTTTTGAATTTTTTTTGTTTTTCTCTCTTTTTTTTCTCTTTTTTTTGACATTTTATGCGAGGGATTTTTTTATCCAGAAAATGGAACAAGAAGCCTTCTTTTTTTTTTCAAAAATTTTGGGCACAGTTAGCGTTAGTAGAAAAATCTTTTTTTGTGTGTGTGTGCTTGTTTGTTGTTTTTTTTTTCAAGTTAGTACCCACCCCGTAAATACATATAGACTTACGCGAAAGTACGAGATATGGGTAAAATATATACAAAGTATATATACAGACCCCTCTATACTTAGCGAGTGTTGTGTCCTCAGAGCACAAGAAGCGGAAGACATAGCTCGGGCTAAGCGTAAAGGAGTGGGAAAAAATGAAAAGAAAAGCCGTCAGGAAATGAGGAGAGTATATACAGGTGGATGTCGGTTCCCCCTATACTTAGGCTCTAGTCAGCCTAAGTGTAAGAGAAGGATGGAGTGATCGGGAGAAGGAGTGTGACAAGAGAAATGGTATATACAAATGGCATCGGTCCCCCCTATACTTAGGCCTTGGCCTAAGTAGAGGAAGAAGCCGTACAAGGGAACCGATGTGGTCGGGAGGGAGGGTGGGTAGCCGATAATTAAGGCGGTTTTCGGCTAATCTTTTTGTGAGCCTGTGGTGGGAGATCGTAATGATGAGATGGAGAAGAAGCATAAGATTCCCAACTATGATCAGTGTCATCCTCAGAAAAATCATGATGGATAATAGATGAAGTGTTTGAGTCAGATGAAAGATATCCATCATCAGAGTTATCCTCGGAGGAGTAGTAATTGAAAGTGGACATACTCCAAGTATTCTGGTCTTTTTGTTTCTTCAATTGTTTTCTCAAAATTCGTTCCTTCTTGGGGTCAATCGATTTGTCCTCGGATGAATACTCAGAAGCACCGGTTTCAATCAGCTCATACGAAATAATTCCAGTGTACTTGAAGAGTGCAGGAGCATCAGCTTTGGATGAGTAGTAGTTAGGAACGGGAGTTGTCCAACGAGGATTGAATTTTGGATCCTTGCGAAGATATGGCTTTAGCGCTGCCGAACAGACTTCACTCATGTAGACCATCTTTTCCGGACCTGATGAGGGATCATCAGCTGATTCCTCTTCCGAAAGGTCAAAGGTAACTCTCTTTTTATTTTGTCATGAAGGTGTTGGTTCACTTGAGTATCCAGATGAATAGCCATTTGAATTCTCCCTGGTCGGTGCTCGGTCTGCGTGCTTGTTCTTAGTCTCCCGAATGTTCGAGCACTCTCGATTTGGGATGATTTGGTCAAGATATTCAGAGAATGTTGCTCCAGGGTGTGACCATGCATATGTCTCAGGATCGTAGTAGAAAAAATTTGTCTATTTTGAGATCCGCGGGAATTGAAATACTGGGGAGAGTCTCTGCATGTTCTTTTTCAATTGATTCAATGTTGGCGCATTCCTGTGTCGAGTTGATGTAATCCATGTAGTCAGAGTAGGTTGACCCAGGGTGTGCCCATGCATAAGTCTCTGGATCATATTATTCATATACATGATTCTCCATGGTGAGAGCGGTTGGGAATGGAGCAGGGGGGAGATTTTCTAAACCAATAGTCTCATCAACAACCGCTATCTCAGGTGTGGCTGCGGGGTAGGGCTCTTCTACCGCTTCATGGTTACGGTTGTCGGGACTTCGTGGGTTGCCTTAGAAGATCGTGGTTCCTCAAAGATATGGTCAGATCTAAGTGCTGTGAAATTGATTTCCCGAGTCTCACAATCAATACTCGCCTTCGCCAATGCCAAGAATGGCTTTCCGAGAATGATTGGAGATTGGGTGAATTATCCTTGATGCTCAATATCAATGATCGTGAATTCTACTTTGAGCGGAGCACCTTGGAATTTCATGATGACAGAAATGATTCCTCTCGGTCGCTTTATTGATCGGTCCGCTAATTGAATAATCTCTCGTTTCTTCCTAATCGGTCCGAGTTTGAGTTCGTGAAATACAGAGGTCGGGAGGATATTAATCGGTGAATCGTCATCAATCCGAGCATGGGTGAAAATCGTGTCTTTGATTTTGCAGTCAAATCTGGGCAACCGCTTCACTATGCAGCTCTTGGTTTTTCTATTCAACACCACGGAGGAGGCCATTGACAAGATATGTCTCTCGGTCTTGGTTCTAATCCTGCCCGCCTTTTTGTTCATTAATTTATCTGTTATAAATCTTTTAAGGTCGGGGAAGTGTTCAATGACCTGTAGAAAGGGAAGTTCAAAAATCAATTTCTTACCTAGTGCTTCCCGTACAGTCGGATCCAAATTCCTCAGATTGTCTTCAGTCTCAATTTTTATGAAATTTTCTAAATTTTCATTTTTTTGTGGTTTTCAAATATTTTCATTTTTTTGGTATTTTCTGGGTGGTATGAGGGTGTGGGGTATTCTTCAGATGAAAAGGGGCTCTGGTATTCAGGGTGAAGGTCAACGACATAGTCATTTTCAGAATCGTCCCTAGATCCCTGAATATCCTCAGAATTTTCAATCTCAGATCCAATTATTTCCTCATTCATTTTACTGTCCGAGCCACCATAGAATGCGATGAATCGATCGGTAAATTTTTGAAATCTCTCCTCTATTGAATTGAATCTTGTTTTTATCCTCGAAATATCATCCTCAAAATTCAATTCATGATCAATCATAGGCGCAGTCGGTGTGTGTTCGATAATTTCTTCTTCCATTTTCTCGTTTGTGCTGAGAGGAGGATTTCTTGGAATATCCAATATATGATCATTAATTTCAGAAAATATCTCCTCAATAATCATGGAAGGCGGCTGCTCATATGATCCAGACATGTGGAGTCGGTCCGAGTAAATTTTATTCCTTTGAGTGGTCAGATCTTGGTATGGTGGAGTCAGCATACAGGGTTCATGTGTTTCTATGTAGTCAGTCCAGTCCTCTGTATGATCGTCATGTCTGAAGAGGGGGTTGTCATGGTCAATCCAAGCTGATGATTGTTCATTAATGTTCCAGGGCAGGGTCGAAGGACAAGATAAAGAAGTGTTCAATTCGATAATGTGGTTGTCATCTCCCAGGAATGATGGATTGATATTCACCGAATATGATGGATGAATTGCATAATCGGTGTAGAGAGGATTGATATATGAAGAAGTGGAGACCTCGGTCGGTTGTTGATTTATCAGGTCCGAAAACAGAGGATTGTCATTCATGGAGCATATCGGATTGGTCAAAAGAGATGGTGGTTGAGAGTCTCTTGGAGGAGGTGTTTTGGGTCTAACCGACACGAATTCGTTTTCATAGTATAGTTCTGATGGATTCTCGGTCATTTCTGATAGGAATGGGGGGTTGGATCTGCGAGAGTTTTTGGACAAGAGTTCCATTATGAGGTTCAAATCAAGAGAGGGAAGAGATGATTGCACGGGATAGTCAAGAGAATTTTTATCGAATGTGCGGCTATTGATCTTGAAATCGGTTCACGCACACCAATGTAAACACAATTCAAACCCCGGGTTCACCAACTCACACAATGAAGCCGTAAGAGTTCGGCTATTATCTTTTCAATTTTAGTTGGTGATAATATCAATCTTGGCAAAAATTTAACGCGTTGAGATTCTGGATTTGGGCTCTATCCTTAAGTGTCATCTCTCGCTCACTCAGAAAAATAAAATCATCGAAGGTCGGGGTTGCTCTCCCGCAGAAATTATTGATTTTATGGGTTATTTTGAAATCGGCTATATTTAGAAGTCCCAGTTTTAATTAGGTGATCACTGAAAAAATTAG
Source organism: Ottelia alismoides (assembly GCA_037367405.1). Lineage (NCBI taxonomy): Eukaryota > Viridiplantae > Streptophyta > Magnoliopsida > Alismatales > Hydrocharitaceae > Ottelia > Ottelia alismoides. Next base: position 28,048 of record JAZKJV010002087.1, read on the forward strand.
ATGAGCAAAAATACACGTCTACAGTCCAGTCCCAATTTTCTTTAAAATTATGTGATAAAACAAGAGAGAGGAGTTCGGGAAAAGCCGATGCACGTGAAAAATAATGATGTATGCTCAGTTAGAAGACTTACAGTGCCTCCTCGCAATCTTCATGTGGGATGCTAGACAGAATTTTAAAAATTATTCTAAATGAATGCAAGCCGATGAAAACCGCACCTAAGCAGAAAGTTCTATTAGCGGGGAAGTATTGAGTTAAATTTGGTTAAGTTGAACGATCTATGTGCGTCTTGATTAATGTGAAGTGTGGCTTAAGATCCTACGAGCACAAAAAAATAAAATTGCTGTGAGAGCCGTATGTGCAGGTCTATCCTAATCGCCACTCAAGTCGGGCCCCAGCCTCACCGGAGAGTGAAACAGACCACGACACACCACAAATAGAGTTCAAGATCTTTTTTACACACGCGAGAGTCCAAACGGACACCGCTATAAATGAGCAGAAATAAAAATTTGCAGAAATTTAAAACCTAGACTCTACGCTCTCTCATGACTCGACTCGATCTTAAATTAATTGCGGCTTCTTCGGATGTCGGTGAAGATGCATCGGTTTCTTGAAAAACCGCTCCACGTGCGCCGGGTACCTCGCAAGAAAAATAAGAGAGAGAATGTCAGAGAGTGACTCAAAAAATAATAAAATAAGAAAATAAATGCTGGAAAAAAAATTATGGGATTTACAATGAAAAATTCGGGGGTCAGACTACTCGAATGCGGAAAACCGAAAAAATTTTCAAAACACAATACTAAGCCGTTTGCCTCCCCGACAACGGCGCCACCTGACGAGTCCGTAAATCACCGGGTTAAAAATGTGTTGTTATCTTCGTGTGTGAAAATAAATATGAGTCGTTCGTTGTAGGCGGCGATCGGAAACAGTCAAGAAATAACCACAATTTTTACTCAATTTTAATCAAGTGGTTTTTATGTTTATTTTACTTGGGCAAGTCCCAAGGTCGATCACAAGGAGGCAAAGGAACAACCTAGGATCTTGTCTATAAAATTTCAAGTTCGGTTTTCATGGCGGTTTTTTTGGAATTTTCAATATAAAGGGATGCAAAATGCAATTTCGGCCAATTTTAGGGACTAAAATGTAAATTTCAATCAAACGATGTCCGTAAAATATGAAACTTGGCCACAATGTAAACGATGATGAAATAAATGCACTGTAATTTTTTTTGTAATTTTTGGATGCAATATGATTTTTTTATGAGTTTTTAAATGCAGAGAGAGTGATTTTCAATATTTAATTATAATAAATATTAAACCTACTTATTTTCAAAAATTAAAATTTTCTAAGGTCTATCACTAGGTAATGGATCTTAGAAAAATCCTAGACCTTGAAAATGTGGGGTTGAATACCTATTAAAAATTAAATACTGAAATGTGCTAAATGATTTTTTATCGAGCAATTTAAGCATGCAAATGCAAAGATTTTTGGGCACAATGTCAATAAAAATAATCTCTACAAAATGTGATTTTTCGAGGAATTTTAGAGCACCGATTAATCAGCTATGAATTTTAGATAGCAAATTGGAAAAAATATGCTAACTTCCACCAAATAATTAATTACTAATTAATCGTCAATCACAAAAATATCCACGACATGTCAAAATGTAGAGAATCACATGAGGAACACAATGCTATTTTTAAATAAATAAAATGATTAAACTAGAGGTCTGAAATGCAGCGAGAGTACATGGGTATAAATGCAATAATTAAATAAATAAAGACAATGCAGAGGGGGGCCTAATTGTAATTACCTAAACACAGGGGGGTGTTTCTGCAAATTTCCCAAAAGGCACATGCCGCGCACGTGCCCTTGGGATGGTTGGACTGATGCGCAATATGGAAGGCTTCTGGGGTGTCTCTGCAATTTGCCCCGAGGCACGTGCAAGGCACGTGACCCGAGGTTGCTGCTGACGTCGTGCTTGAAGGATATGGTTAGATCCTCAAGCGCATCACGGAAGCGTGAGCGTCATATCGAATACGACGAGGAGCGACTAGTCGCACTAGTTGCTCGATGCAGCGGAATTTAAAAAATTTTATACGACGAAACCACATGATCCAAGAACACTTCTCGGATTGTTTCGTCTAAACCACAAACAAGTAATTAGGATTACCTCTTGAAGCGTGGTTGCGATCAAGTCTCTAAACGAAAAGACCTCCTGTCTCATGTCCGATCCGACGGAGGAGACGCTTGCGAGCGCGGGGATGAACCGCGTGCTTCTCGCAATCCATGTTGATGATCCAAGCGGCGGATCTCCTGATCTCGACACACGAGATCCAACGTCTTCTTCACGAGCGAGGCACACCGAAGAAGACGGAGATCCACGAGCAGAAGAACGGGCAGCATAACGACGATGCCGCGGCGATGGAGAACCACTCCATGGCATCCATGGTGGACGGCCATGAGAGGGAGAGAGAGAGGGCTGACCTCAAGAAAGAAAGAGAGAGAGAGAGAGAGAGTTTTGCTACAATAGCATATGTAAAGAGAGAGCCAAGAATGCCTCTCTATTTATAGGGTTTTGGGATCCATGGATCTCAATCCATGTGTCATATAAAATCAATGGATGAGATTGATTTATGACAATCCAATGGTCAAGATTGTTGTTGGTAAAAGCTAACAACTTGTGATTTAATTTTGATTAAATATATTTGATAAATCAAATAAATATAATACCAAATTAAACCACACAAATAGAGAGAGAGAAAATAAGGGAGATACACCTTCCTCTTTGGAAGGGGGGACGGCCACCAATTCCCTCAAGGAATTGGTGCCGCCCCTCCTTTCCAAAAGGGGAGGGCAATCTCCTTGATTTTCTCTCCATCCAATTTCCAACAACAATTTGTTGGTATTTTAATTCACCAAAATAATTCTCAATTAATTTTGGGAATATTGTAATCTTGACATTGAATTATTGTGAATCAAATTCACAACCCAAAACAAAATGTAATTTACATTTTCAATTAATTAAACAATGTGTATCCAATACATATTAATAATTAATCTACTAATATAAATTATATTTAACTCTCTCTAATACATTATAAATCACATTTATAATATATTATGAATAATTGGATATTACTATCCACATTATTCTTATCCTTGATAATTAAATCATATTTAATCATCTTGGATCTCTTTATCTCATGTGTTCAAATAAAATGAATCACATTCACATTATTCACATCTTTGATAATTAAATCACATTTAATTATCTAAGATAACTCTCCTTATAATATGAATCAAATTCATATTATTCATGATAATTAAATCACATTTAATTATCCATTTTCTCAATGCTCGGATACATATATCAACAATAGAATTATCCATGAACTCTTTCAAGGAAAATGCGCTTTCTCCGCGAATACATGGAGATAAGGACATGGCGATTGTATTGTTCCACGTATAGTGACATGGATATTGAGATCACATATCAAATCCAGATCTCGGGCCTCCCATAGATGCTTGATTAAATCAAGACCGCAAATCTAATCTTCTCATTGAATCTGAATCACATTCAGATTAATGTCCAACATTTGGGCTAAGATCAGATTACTTCTCTACTAAGAGGAGTCACTAAAATCCAGACCCGTTTCATCACTCCCTAGGAATGGAAGTGTCATGGTTATACAACCGTTTATGATCACATCACCCTCAGGCATTCCCAATACCTGTACATCCTGCATACTGGAAGACTCAGAATAAACCCGAAGTATTAGATCAACTTTATACTGTCTACTTCAGGGTTTTATCAGTAAGTTTCTCATTCGATCATTGGGAGTCGGTATCGATCATATACTTTCCAAAAGCATATATCATACCTAGGTCTTGATCATATACTTTCCAAAAGTATATATCAAACCTACAAATTTAGTCAAGCTTCCAAAGCAAGACGACCGTACGCACGGAGTTTGATTCTTCCCAATATCTCATGAGTGAGCTCATGTCTTCCGGTTCAGTAGTGAACCTGTATGATCCCTTTGAGAGATCGTATTACTCATATGCCCTTATATGCACACCAGCGCGCCGGTGTATAGACCTTGATTAGGTCATCAACCTATTGGTCTGCCAAATGTACATACTCAGACATATAGTAACACATCTGTCTCCGGTCAGAGGATGTGTGCCTATATCATGACAGCATATGATATAGGACTTTGGTTATCTCGATCTCGTTAAGTCGACTCTTTGATCTAACTAATCTGACATCTCTGAATATCTATTCCTATGCAGAGGACATGCATCAAGAGGTCGGTCAGATATCAACCTAAATGAGATAGGATTGCCATCTCCTACTCAGGCTGGAGATCATCTCCTAATAATCATTTGACGGTGCTTGATGAGTCCTCAATCTAACTCATTAGATATTCATCTAAGCACCAGCCTCTATGATTCAATAATTGAATCAACAGCTGTATGATCGTTAAGATGGCCATGGTACATAACCCTAATTGTACTAAGGGACCTATTATGCAAATTATGTACTCTTTATTTCAGATTAAGGAGTGAATTGCAATAACATTTATTGCATAATGGCTCGCCGTGGGCTCACATGTCCAACAATCTCCCACTAGCCCAAAGAGCCATTAATGGGCTAATCATTTAAACCCACATTCATGTGACAATCATAGTCTATTTAGAAAATATCTAGGTAAGTTGATCAGTCACTCCGTTCCCAAGAGACTACACCAAGTCCTTTTACGGCACTTGCATATATCCTAGTAACAGTGCTCGCATCCAATGCGAATGTTGCATCTCATGCAACCGATACTCAATTTTGTTGGTTATAGTGTCATTGACACTACATCATAACCAGTATTCCCATAATCCTTATTAGAATACCTTCATTCCTGGAGATCTCTATCTCCTAAGGTATCTACAGTTAAGACCCTTATAGATCACTATCTACAAGGTCTTAAACCTTTGAAGATAAGACTTTGAGATCACTATCTCTAAGTTTCATCATCTTTGAAGATATTGTTATTACTGCAATCAAGTGTTTTATCTCCATAGTAGGATTAGTAACAGTTTACTACTCCCACTGCATGGTAGACATATACATCTAGCATACATTCAGCTTCTCATAACTGATGCACAAGTGCAAGCAGTTCTAGCATTCACTTCCTCAACTCTTTGAGGTTCTATCCCTCTAGACAGGTCACTACCACATCTTAAGGGAAGGAAGCTTTTCTTGGAATTGTCCAGAAAATGGAATAATTCCAAGGTGTACTATTAATGCGACAGTCCCAATACCCTCTTCTCTTTGCTTCTGAATGACTTCAGAATTAAGATCTAAGAGGTATCCTTGAAATCGTATCTCAAGGTATGGAACAACCAAATTATAAAACACTTATTATTATTCTTATATCATTCTAAATGATTAGAATAATATCTACATTTAGCACGATGAACACAATGGCACTCCCACTAAGCTTCACATGGTTCATCAAGATTTTATCTGAAATCACAACATTTATAATTTCATCAAATCTTATGTTCCAACTACAAGAAACTTATTGGAGTCCAAAGATGGAGTTCTTCAACTAGCACACCTTGCTTTCCTCAGCCATGAAGCCCTGGGGCTACTTCATATGAATATCCTTAGAGAGGTATTCATAGAGGAAAGCAATCTTGGCTCACATCATGAAGAAGTCATAGTCAAGTTGTGTAGCTACAGTCAGCAATATTCTGATGGGTTAAAGCAAGGTCACTGGAGAGTAAGTCTCATCGCGAGCGATGTCTTCTCTTCGGTGTGTAGCTCATGACTACGAACCATGCTTTGAAGGTCTCTACCTTCTCATTAGGTTACCTTTTTTTTCTCTTGAAGATCCATTTACATCTTAATGGGTCTGACCCATATAGGTGGATCCTCGAGGGTCCATATACAAACACTTGTATATCAAGTCTACATTAGACTTTTATTGCTAACATCCATCTTTCCATGTCATGAACCTCAGGAGCTTCATTACATGAAGTCCGATCCTTTTCAGATTTAACTGACACATGGAATTCATCCTCAAACTTGTTTGAAGAGGTAATAATGTTTCATCTTTAATTATCTATTTTAGTTTCCGATTTCAGGAGCTTCATTATCTTTTCAAGATTAAATGAGTTCCTTTACTTCATTTTCATCTTGATTCTCAAGAGAGTCATCCTATAAGAATCATATTCTCAAAGATTAGATCTTTTAAGAATCTCAAGGTCATAAAGTAGGTATCCAATACCATCCTTTATTTTCCTAATGAAGTAGCACTCTCTAGTACCAGGTTCCAGCTTAATCACATGGAACCTTATTAAGGATATATAATGTAGTCTCTACCACATATATATACCTGGAAACTAAGAGATAATTATGCTATGATTAATCATTGATCAAATCATGTCACACATGATCAATTGTATCTCCCTACAACTCTATTGAGTTAAGGTTCATCAGGAGGATTGAGAGAGGAATGATATTCACATCTTCATAAGGTATTCCTTGAATTCATCTAATAGGTACAAGCTACCTTGATTAGATCAAATTCAATTCATCTTCCTTCAAACTTTGGTTCTAAACCAAAATTGTGAAATCTTTGAACATTTCAAAGTTTCTATGTGAAGAGAAGAAATTTCATATCACAAATAATCATTAATAGATATCACATATCCAAAATGTTTATTCTGATATAGATGATTCACATACATCAATATGTATGAGATCTTGAATACCTTAACATCTTACACCATTCCAAAAGAAGGGTGTATTGGACATTTTACTTTGAATACAATATTCATAAGTATGCAAGTTTTGAAATTTTAGACATTCTAAAGTTTCATCTCTTACTTGTCCATTGCTCTCATCAACAGACATATGTCCAAAACATTATGTCAGATCATTGTCAAATGATTTTTATCCTCCTATTGATCATTAAAGGTTTAATTTTCAGTATTAGAAATCTTAATGAACAATTCATTAATTTTCTAATTTAGTGGAGTCTACTAGATGTAAGATTACTATCTGAAATATCTCCATCATAACTCTTTATGATAGGTCTATTCCAGATTTCATGTTTATTCCCAACATTTAGAAATAAACAATGAGTGTATTCTAATATCTAGGTCATAGAGACATTCTCTAAGACTAAGGGCTCCCACTGAAAATATGAAGTCTATTCATCCGGTGGAAATTATTGCAACAATTGCATCAATTCCAACATGGATGACCATTAAACCTTAAGATCAAATTTCTAATATATATGCAACCAATTGCAAGTGTCATTAGAAAATTGAGATACAATTATTAGACTTTATCTTATCAAATAAGTAAGTCAATATCAATGATTATATGTAGATTATACTGATGCTCCATCGGAGTCCTTTTCTGAGGGTTCTAGACAGACTTGATAGTCATACTATCAACACATCAACTTATTGCAGTATTTGCATTCATCCAACTCTTTGGATGTCATATGGAAGTCATAGAAGTACAGTCAACTCTTTGACTATACCTCTTACTTGGGTCCAACCCATGCTTCCACTGCGCTCCCTTTGTCTAAAAACAACCTTTGCTCAAGACCAAGGATCTCTTATGTTAAAATCAAAAATTTCAATATAAGAGTATTTCAACATTTATACATGCTTCACCCAATTCATATAATATGAATATTATGAAGCTTCATGAATGACTAGAGTATAGACAGTAGAATGATGACACTCATCATCTACATCCATCTAAACTCTTAAAACATAGGTTCAGGTAGGTACTCAAACAATTTGAATACATTATCTCTAATAGAGCTACCATTCTACATGATGTAGAGAACCATGTCATTCATGATTAAATGTCAAGAGCACATATGTATGCCAGAATATCTTTATTGATTTTATAAGGATTATTTGATAATTACGATCATCATCGACATGTCACTTCCAAAGTACATTCAATGAGATCAAGACTTATAGAGACATGCAAACCCTAGGGTTTTAGTCCTATTGTCTTTTTAATTATCACTTCTCATTATTATGAGGAAACTTGCATATTGCAACCAGATACATTATGTGTCCAACTGCAATTACAATATCTGGATCAAGGGTCCAATCCATGATATTCTACTGGTTATTAATGAGTATAACATTGCGTGGGTTTAATGAAGGATTATCTGAAATAAGTAATTTGCATAAGGGTATATATTTATATATATACACATATTATACTTTGATTTAGGAGTTTGTATATCAAAGTTGTCTTGCCATGTCAACAATGAAAGTTCATTCCCTTAATCACTTTCAATGTAAGAGATATACTTACAATTATATCTCAGCAAGATCTGGGATCTCCTCTTTATCTTTGTTACTTCCCAATAATATGAGAAACTGCAACTCCAATAAAGAGAAGCGGGAACACATTCCGCCTTGCAAGTCCAACTTGCATTTCCCAATTCGGTCTTTAACACCCGGGCCCACCACCCCTAAGGTGATGTTGACCCGTCGTTAATTGAACCAACCGTCAACAAGAATAGAACTCGCTATGCGCAATCCAATATCGCCCCAATAATATGAGGATCCGATATTGGGGTCACTACGCATATGGCCTTACTCTTTCGAGAAGCAAAGAGTTCGATCCAGATGCGCTTGCATATAGGAGCTGTCACTTCGTACAGGCGTCTCCTATATACAATCCCTGGCGACGGAAACCCTTCGCCTTGACGGGAGACCATGGATGTCACTTATGTGATCCTCCACCTCTTATTCAAATTTAATTAATTACTATGAATCCCATTCATATAATTAATTCTTCCAAGGGAATTATTAACTCTAATCATATTAGAGTATTCTTAATTGGACATAATTAACTTAATCATATTAAATTAATTATCAATCCAATTCAATCAATCAAACTTAATTTTATGCTTGAATATATATGATATTATTCTCAAAGTACGTATTAATTCGTATTTTAATAATTAGAGCACTGATTAATCAGCTATGAATTTTAGAGAGCAAATTGGAAAAAATATGCTAACTTCCACCAAATAATTAATTACTAATTAATCGTCAATCACAAAAATATCCACGACATGTCAAAATGTAGAGAATCACATGAGGAACACAATGCTATTTTTAAATAAATAAAATGATGTAAACTAGAGGTCTGAAATGCAGCGAGAGTACAGGGGTATAAATGCAATAATTAAATAAATAAAGACAATGCAGAGGGGGGCTAATTGTGATTACCTAAACACAGGGGGGTGTTTCTGCAAATTTCCCAAAAGGCACGTGCCGCGCACGTGCCCTTGGGATGGTTGGACTGATGCGCGATATGGAAGGCTTCTAGGGTGTCTCTACAATTTGCCCCGAGGCACGTGCAAGGCACGTGACCTCGAGGTTGCTGCTGACGTCGTGCTGGCGTCCGCGGTCCCTCCCGCACGTGCTCCTCATGTGGGAGGGCCTCGAGCTTCGTGCCCGGCAGCGAAGGCGGAGAGAGAGGTCCGGCCTGGTGGGGCTCCGGTGTCGAGCGGGCGCCCAGGCGAGGGGGAGACGAAGCTGCTGGAGGCGAAGTCGGTGAAGCAGGCGAAGCTCGATGGTCGGTGGCTTTTTTTCGTGGGCGGCCGGCGAGCGAGCGGAAGCTCTGAGGAGCGGCATCGTATGGCGAAGGTGGACCGCTCGACGGGGGTTGGTGTCGGAGAAGTAGGTCGTAGTTGATGGTCGATGGCGGTTGTTGACGAAGACCGTAGTTGATGGTCGATGGAGTCGAGGTCGCTGGAGCAGCGACGAAGGCAGAATCGTAGGCGTTGATCGTTGTCGGAGGCGAGTCGCTGGTGGTGGTGGAGAAGTACGGCAGAGTTGAATAGCGTTGGCTCGACGGAAGAGGACTGCCGGAGCTGGAGCAGTAGTGGCGGAGGGAGGGACCCTCGTCTGCAACGAAGCTCGTGAAAGCTTCGGATCTCGCCAAGTGAAGAATCACGCCGGGCTGTCACCACCGGCGTGAGCTTGAAGATCTGGTTGATCGGCGGATCGCTGGCGTCGATGGCGTCGATGCCCTTAAATAGGAGAGGGAGCAAGCGGGTGAAGGTTGTTGGCGGGGTTGACGGGATAAGGGCGGCGCGGCGATGAAGGCAGGGGTCGGCTGTTGCGGAGGATTCGTCGGCGGAGAAATCGGGGAGAATAGGGGCAGCGGTTGGCGAGGATTGCGGGGGAGGAGGATGAAGGTGGATGGCCGTCCGATCGACCGAGATCGGACGACCATAGAGGTGACGCGTGGCCTGGGTTGAGAAAGGGAAAAGGAGGGCGCGAGCGTACGTGCAATGCGCGTGCGGGGGGTGGCACGTGCGCTGTACGTGCGTGGTTTTTATTTTTTTTTATTTTTCTAAATTTTTTTAATTAATTTTTTTAATTTTTTTATTAAAAATGATAAAAATAAAGTCTAAAAAATGCTGACACGTGGCGGCCTCTAGGGCAGCCACGTGTCAGCACCAAAAAAATTGAAGAAAAAAATCTTTTGTAAAATCAAAAATAAATAGCAAATGAACTTGGATCGAAAAAGTTCCTTCACAAAAAATGCTCGTCTCGACGAGATCTACAACTTTCATTAAGACATCAAAGCCAAATTCGGTCAAATGTAAAAAGTGAATTTTTGGGGTATCCCATGTACATAGAATACCTTGATTTTAGGAATTTCTATTTTTTTGTCAATTTTAAACAAGATAAAAAATCCGGAAAAAATATGTAAAAATCAAAGATAAATAAAAGACATATAAATATATTTTTTTGGATTTTTATTGATAAATAAAATATATTCATAAAATATCGGTCAAAAGCCGCGAAAATATACAATGTACAAAAGAGGCCCAAAACCCAACTTTCACATACGAGCTCCAATTCACTTGAACTTGGTCTTGTTTTGAAGGTAATTGAATGTGCATTAGTTCAAAAGTGAGTAGGATCAAATCGGACACTGGATGGGGAAGATATGTGGCTTTTAGTCCGAAAATCCTGAAACTAGGGTTTGGGTTTTTGGTCCACTTACCTGGTTAATTTTTTTGTATTTTTTGTTGATTCTTGTTAGTGATTTGTACACATTGGAGGTGGTTTTGGGTTATGCGGTGTTAGTATGAAGGAGTTAAAAATAGGGGAAGTTAGGCTACTTACAGGTCATTTTTGGCTTGGATTTTTGGCTTCTTATTTTATGCAGAAATTAATGCTAAAATGCAATTCTTATGAAATCATGCTTAAATTCTAGTTATGCGAAATAAATGCAGAAATGCAGTTGATTTTGAGGGATCTGAGCTTAATAAATGAGACCTAGAGTGATGAATCCGAGAGTCATCAGCATCCAAAAAAGTTTTCATGAGAAGAGGGGAAATGGGGCTGTCCTGAGGTATCCGAATACCCCGTAGTGGATACTCGTACCCTTTCTATCGTAGATCGGTGCCTCTAAGAAGCTTCTCACAAGTTGGACTATCCCTTGGTTTCCTGAGCCAAGCCGCTGTTGAAGGGCCTCCAACAGGAGACTTTGATCAATACGATCGAAACACTTGACAATATCACTTTCAACCAGGGCATCTAGCGGCGGCCATCCATTCATGCTATGATGCAAGGTTTGTGTCCCTCTACCTGGGTGAAAGCCGTGGGAATGCTCTGAAAAGTACCAACAAGCAGAGGGGTCAAAATCAGCTCCAGCGGGTCCGTTATCGATCAAAGTTCCACTACTATATATGATGCAGCTTGATGAAGCTTGCTGCTTGCTTGTATTCTTCCTAGGATCCAGACTGCGATGGCTTTTCAAATCTCGAACCTGAGGCGAGACCCCTTCTTTCGACACTTTTGAGTCCATTCTACAATCATTTCGATCATAACTACTTTGCTGATATTCAAACCGGTATCTGAACGACTATATAATTGATTACGGAAACTCATTTGATTCATGTCAACTCTACGGAACAAGCTAACTAATCTCAGGGGGAAAGTCCCCTAGTAGACGATTCTCTTCCCTCAGAAATTCCGAGAAAAAGACAAACCGAAAAGGCCCTTATTATAGGCTGAAGCCCTCGCTCTGAGAACTCCAGGTCTTTCTTGCGACAAGTCAGAAAAACGAATATATACTTGATGGTCGGAACTTGGATGCCCGAGGAAGGGCCAAGCATTTCTAAATGAATGTGTTAAGCGCCTCTTGTTTAGGCTGCCCCCTCATCCGTGATGGAGGTGAATTCTTCTGAATTATGAAGATTCCGGTAACAGAAGACTCAAGAATTATCCTCAGAAGGTTCTTTCTACCGCGGCTTCAAATCAATATACGTTTTTTCTTCTTTCTAAGCAAGAAATCAGACCTAGGGACCATGTGATAATGGAACCAAGGCCACCTTTGAAACCAAAGGATAGAACCCCTCCACCAAAGGCACAAGCCAAGACGAAATCTCTATCTATATCTATATCGTCGGAGCAAAAGCTTGATGGTATAGTTCAGGTATATCCGATCAGAGCCGAAATCTCAGCACAGGTTTGAACCCCAAGAGAAGAGGGTCGAAAGCCTCCCAGAAACTCTCTCATGTCCCTAAGGCCACATACATGCCTCAAATCCAAAGAGAAATCGGAACGGAAATGGTCCCCTATAAGGGTAGCCAAGATGAAGCATGAATGATTGATCAATGGGAAAAGAGGCGACCCAGGGAGCGAAGCCCCAAGGGAGCCGGGAGAGCCCTCTAACTTTGACTTCGAGGGGGAGCAGAGGGAAAGGAAGGTATGGTAGTAGGATTTCCTTTCTTTATACATCATTTCTGTCTCTCTCTCAATCGGCGTCCTTTTTATATACATTCTTTCAGTCTCTCTCTCAATCCAAGTCTTTCTATCTACATCATTTCTATGCAGGTATTTAGGACTAGATGGCGGTTCCCTCAGGTTTTTTCCTCTTTTTTTAGATAAGGAAGAGGTGCAATTACCTACCTTCCCGGGGTCAGTAGACAAATAGAAATCTTCATATGATTATTCATATATGGATGTGATGAGCCCCCCTGGTTCTCTCAGTTTGCACGAGATTTTCTGAGACCAGTGGATAATCGACTATTCAGATAAGCTGCATCCTTGCGCTTTGAGGTAGGGAATGTCTCCAATTGCACCTATCGAGTCCTTGTTCAGATCTTCGTGTTCTCTAAGGGAAATCTGCTCCTTGTCCCTCCCTCGCTCGATCCAATCTACTTGTCCTCAACCTAATGGACCGGCCCCTCAGGAGACTTCCCAGGACATCTTAGTATCTAGTCCTCTTCCTGTATCTTAATATCTAGTCCTCTTCCTGTACTCACAGCTATAGTGCTCCAAGTTTGGTTCATTCGTTGCTTAATGAAGGGTCGAAGTCTTCAATTCATCCAAGTCCACTCTTCTAAGTCAATTCCGAGATTGACCAGGGCAAGGATTCATCAGATAGTGACTTGGTAATTCAGAAGAATCTCATATCATCTATCAAATATGATAAAAGATGCCATTCTTTCTATATATATGATGAGATCATGAAGTCCCTCGCTTGCTTGATCAAGTTCCCCGGTGGGCTTTCATCTAGTGCTTGATGTCTCATACGACTTTCACTGACCCGGTGACCACCCGGCGAAACCACATCTGTCAAAAGTCCTTGCTTACTGGACTCTGCTCGACAAAGAAGCTCGTCTCCACATGAGAACTCCCAAAGCTTCCTGCTCCTCCCTTGCGCCTTCGCGAGTTTTGAGAATCTGGGATCTCAGGGGTTCTCAGCCCGGTAGAGATGATTATCTTCTAAAAGCTGTCAGGCTTCACTCAGTCAGGGGACATAACTCACTCCCTAAGAAACCCGTGGATATTGAAGTCCCGCTACGCACCTGTGTCTACTATACGTCAATTTCTCAGCAGTTGACTGCTAAACTGCGAAAGGTGGAAAAAATGGTGCTAAATTTACACGGCACCGAAGATGAAATATAGAGTACCTATATCTAGAACATGAATTGTGGGGCAAGCGCATAAACCGCTCCACTGGTGAGGCACATGAGGGACCTTCCATGGGGCGCGGGGAGGTAGCATTGAACGATCGGTTGCTCCTGGAGTAGGCCTTGGTCACTGGTCATGTGATTTCACGGGAGGGCGAATCTGCGACTTTCTACTTTCTACTATGAAAAACGAACAGTTGAGGAAGCATTTCCTGTGGGTTGTTGCGACTGCTGCTGCTACTGATGCTTTTACAAGGGCTTTCGTCCAGGTGTGTCCGCTACTGGGCTAAGAAGTGAGCTTTAAAGTGAGGTTGAGGGTACTCATGTCACTTTCCCTGGTGCACGTATAATGAAAGGAGCGTCACGAAAGCAATCGACATGCTATTGCTCTAGGGTTACAACAACGGCAACAAAGAGGTCTTGACTGACGGGAACTAGGGGAGGCCACTGCAACTGAGGTTCCCAGTAGGTCTGCTACAGGAACTGAGGAGGTTTCACACAATCGTGCTCCTGGTCAGGTGCCCGTTCAACAAGGTCTTATTCCTGCGGTTGTTCTGTGAACGTTCCGCAGAATCCCCACTACATATAACTGTCTGCTAATCCTGTTATTAGGTTCCCAACAAAAGCAAATGATTCATATGTGACACGATTCCTCAAAGGGGAATTAATAGGGGCAACGCCAACCATATTGCAGGAAAACCTGAGCAACAGACAAGGGGAAAGGGAAGGTAAAATGTCTAGCCAAACAAAATCTAGTTTCATCTTAGACGATCTTGAGAAAGCTCTAATTAAATATGAAATATCAACCTGAAAGTGAGCACTATCTTTCTTTATAAGTAGGAGATAGAGCTAAGGCATTCAAGTAGGCGGCTATTGCCTTAGGAATAGCGGAAAGAACTAGAATATATAATAGCACATATAATAAGCTCGACAACTAGAATTCCAAATTTACCCCATAATATAGATTCTATATGCTCGGGGCTCACACCTCTCAACTTTGGATCGACCTCTCTTTCGACTGACTGATAACCAAGCACCTTTAAGTGTATGGATCCATGAGAAAAGGGAAAGCGGACTCCCACTCTGAGGCTCTCATGCAAAAGACCAAGAGCCAGAATTGCTTTCGCAACTTATATAAATATTCGAAACGAAAAAAGAGAATAAAAAGACATTACCAAGATCAAACAAGACCAAGAGGAGAGAAACTGCCCAGATACACACTACTACTTTTTCCCTAAGGCATTCGTATTCTCAGAGAGAATAGGCCCTCAACCGCCGGGTCAGTGTGGAATGCACGGGCATCGTCGGACTCAGCCTTAATTCAAGTATCCCCAGAGGGGGGAGAGACTTCTGTAACAACTAGAGAGAGTTCCGTAACTACCTGGGGGAGGTCCGTGACTACCTGGCTGGGTTCAGTAACAACAAGGGAGGTTTCAATAAGAGCAGAGCGTAACCATTTGAGGTCGCGGTGCGCAAGAATTCTTGCTTCTAGGCCTCACTATTCCTTAACATGTACTACAATTAGGTTAGTCCATTTTTAGAACCCACATATTAGTTGATTGTTGACGGATTGAGAATCTCGAGCATGAGAGAGGCAATCGACAGGCTAAGGCTTAGGGGGGCGATTGCCCTGCTTCCCGCTCATTCACTTTCCAGTTCGGAAGTCTACCAAGGGTGTGAATTCCTTAAAGGAGGCCTTCCATATCATCCGTCGAACCTCAATCCACAAATTCTAATACACGTGCTAGGAATAATCAGGCATTTGGTCTACAAGGGCTAGGATTTCAAGGATTTCTCTACCGTGGAGAAAGAGTGATAGGCTTCAGTGATTGACCATAGGGAGCCCATCATTCGTCCCAGTCTTTAAAGGCAAGATTGTTTTGTTTTCTAAATTCTTCTTGAGAGCTTACTAGTCATATAGGCCCATTCCTTCGAAGCAAGAGCCAGAGCCTCAAAACCTATCGAAGCCAATAGCAAAGGTAGGATCCTCGTCTCTGTCGAGTACTTTCGACAGGGCCCTTCATACGCTTTGCATTCTTGAGAGCATCTTCTCCAGAGTGCTTTTAGACATAACTTGATTCATTCGGGATTCCCATGAGCTAAACTAAAGGGGGTGGAATTCAACCTCTCCTTCGAAAGACCAAGAATAGTTAGACGTCTTAGGGCCTTTCGGGTATATATAGCGAGCTCGAAGTCCCAACTTTCTCAGGGCTAAAAATTGTACGCGTGACCCCTCAATTCAACTTAGGGCTGAATCTAACCAGGAATCATCTCATCCGCGTAGCAAAGCCAGGGGAACCTATCACATGCTACTTCAATGTCCTCATCTAATGAGTTCATTAGCCATGGGGATATGGGGCAGGGGTATAGCCAGAAAGAGGTTAGTTGGCCACCTTGCTAGCCTGATCGGTGGGGTTAGGAAAGGCTACAAGAAAAAGCGGTCAAAGACCCACTCTCTGAAGCCCTATTCTAATATTCATAATAACCAATTCACGAACCAACCTCCCGTGGGTCTCGAGGGGCTTCCTGACTTTTTTGATGACCTTTGGCCTTCTTAATTAAATAGACGGTGGTACTTTCTTTCTAGCCCCTTGGTCTTCCTACCGCAGATCTCTTGCTAACTAAGCATTCCGATGAAAGGCTTTCCAGCTAGAAAGAACCTTTTTTTAGGCAAATGCACATAAAACCAACGAGATGGAGCGAATGAACGACTGTAGTGGGAAGGGAGGTAGGAGAGATAAGAACAAGTCGGGGAAGTATAGAATGATTGACTGCTTTTTTAGTCAGATATGATTCAGACGAGAATTTAGGTTACAAGGAAATACGTAGGGAAAGCTGTGAAAGGATCTAATAGCTCGAAGCGAAAATGTAGTGTACGAGTGGAGGCTATTGAGCTGAAACGAGGAAAGGAAGGATGCAATACGTACGGTGCTTTAGTCATCAGCCAAGGGTCTCTCGTAGTGTAACAAGAATGGAATGTGGCGGTGCTTTTTCTCCTAACTCGACAAGACCATTCACTCTCGCACCATCGATTCCCTCTACCTACTACTTATCCTATTCCATTAGGAAGAGTTCCTACCCAAAGTGGGGCGCCCAAGAGCTTGCATCAGAAGATATGCTCAATTAATCCGCTACCCGGGAAAACTAGAGCTGACATCCCTATTCACTATCAAAAGGGGGAAGGTTACTGATTGACATGCCAACGAGGTCGACGAATATTCGAATTTTCGCAGTTTGCTAGCTAGTGACATTAGCCTCTGAGGCTGGTGCGAAGAGTAGAGCGAGAAAACAAAGTGACTTATTCTGGTTTGAGCCTATGTCGTGTACCTTATATTGTAAGATGTATTTAAGGGGGTACAAAATAAATATATTGATCATCTAATGATTATATATTCATAAAGCTCTGATTGAATTGCTTCTTCTATATTATCTCTTAGAGGCTCGCCCGAATATATATTTCCCGGAAATGACGTTAGCAGGGTTGTCTCCCATGCCTTTTCAAGGCCGTAATCATTCCTTTGCTTCTTCTTTGCCATTATATATGACCGATCGAGACCAATATCTCATTTTCATCAAACAATAAAGAAATTGGCTATGGGGTCTTTTGACAGGTCTGTGAAGAAGGAGCATTTACCGACTCCTTATGGAAGGAAATAATCTTATTCAAAGCCAATCTCACGAGAAGTTGCGGGATGGCAACTATACGACTGTGCAATAGTTAGCAGTTGAGGGGAAGATGTGGGTCAGGTAAGCGAGCGAGTTCAAGGCAGCTACGAGCCATAAGCGGCCTTTCATTGGTAGTTGAGTTTGGGTTCCTTTTATGAAAAGATGAAGGAGGGATATCTGATTACCGCCACGAGCTATATGACTCTAAAGGTAAATGCCTGAGCAGATGCTATTGAGGAATGTCTTCCTCTTTCGAATTGGCTAACTGACTGGGTTGGAACAATGCTTTGATCGGGTGTCACCCTCAGCTCCAGGATACATAGGCCTTCTGCATCCTGATTTCCCTGTGGGATAGGTGGGTCGGGTCCTAATTTATCCTGCTAATCCATAAGTAGTGGTCAACCTGTAATCTCAAATCTCAGCGGATTCGCTGTAGCCAGCACACAAAGGATGTCAGACTGAGATTGGACAGAAAAAAAGGAACTAGCCACTCATTTTCTTTACAGCCAATCAGTTTTGTCCACCGGATTCTTCCTTTACGAGGACCTTCTTAGTTAAAGGGATGGGAAAATAAAGATATATAGAGACATAGGAACAAGGGCAGATGGAGGATTGAGTAGTCTTCCTTCATCTCGTTCTTCGTACCCCGCTATTTCAAATGCCACTTTCCTACTAACTATCAGTATTCCTCTATTTTCTCCAGCCCGGCCATGAGTCTACCTTTCACTTGGTGTGCTTTCTTCTGTTCATTTAATAGCGTCTCAAAAAGATGACTTTCGTGGGTCAAAGATATGGGGGCCCTGGAAAAGTTTTGCCCTCCTACTACTGGTAATCAAAAGAATGATAAAGGCTTTTCGGGTGCCCAGATACCCGCAAGCCCCGAAGCCTTCTTTCCCGCTCGTAGTCAAAGAAGCGAGTTCAAAAGACTCGACAGGCCTAGAACAATTGCTAAATAAGCACATAGAGTAGCAAATCAGGTCCCTAAATCCCCAAATCTTTAAATTTGAAGTCTTAATAAAGTCAACCGTAGATTCGCTCTCAGAAAAACCCGCTACCCCAGCAGGCACTAGAGCTCTCTCTCGGTCCAAGATTGACTGACTTGATCCTCTAGGAAGCAATCCACTCAACTATGCTTCACAGAAATCCTCCTCTTTCACGAAAGAAAGCTAGGCTCCATACTAGATATTTTCTTTGGGGGATTCATAGCGAAAATTCCCGGTCTACTACTCTTTGGAAATTGGGAATGGGCTAACTTCCAAAGTAGATGCTCTAAGCCAGCAAGCCTCAGTCAATCCGCATCCGGCCATCCATATATGAATAAGCAAGCAAGCACATCATAGACTGGGTTGTGGGAGATAGTATTCTCTGCATCAAGTTTACGCTCCCCTTCCCTAACCCATCCCCAAATGGTGACTGCTACCTTTCTTCTTGAAAGAGGGTGAAACCACCTTCTTCTTTTCTGCCCTCGTGCAAAGGCGGCAACCGGAGTGAGGGAAGAGGGGGAGGAAAAGGTGTAGCAAAGCCTTGGGAGTCGAGGTGCGTCATTAGAGGGCCCCTATCTCACGAGTGAATGAAGCGACATGAAATATATAATAGGGCAAGAATCCAATATAGAGGATGCAAATGTGGGTTCAGATCAAATAGCCTTCACTGGCTAGCCTAATCCACAGACATTAATAAGGCAATACAGTCAGAATGGAAAATGAAGATGATAAGAACGAGAGAAATAAAAGAAGAATGAGAAATATAGTCGCGATCACGATATAAAAGGAAGGCAATGGCAGGAGATATATCGCGTGGGCCAATGTTGTAATAAAGAGCTCCGTCTCATTGCTTTCTCTAATCAGGACACTCAGGTATCCGGAAAACAAGGCATAGCACGAGAGCTAATATAATACCCTTCCTTCCTTTTAGGCTCTCAGAGATGCGATGCTTGCATCGCTTATTAGAACGGAAAAGCGAAAGACTTCTATATACAAATAGCCAAGTCTCGAAGAAGACTTTCCCAGACAAGCCGATAGGACAGAAACATGCCTTTACTAATCTAATGCTCTTGGTTCGACCGCAGGTTGACCTCGTCGTCTCATCTGCTATCGCGATATTGTTGCGATGATAGAAACCAAACGATCCCAGTAGCCATCCGCGGAAGAGATCAAATTCAACGGAAGCGTAGGACCTTCGGTAGTAGGATGATTCTGAGAAAGTTCAATATGATCTTTCGTGCGAGATGATCGATGATAAGGCCCATCACCAAAACTAGGTAACTCGATTTAGTTAGTCCTGTCCAATCTAATCCCATTCTATTCTATTCTTGACTCATTCCATTCGGTCTATTTTCAAGTACAACCATTCCGTGCGAGGCCGTACACGAATTGAGGTCCGGTGAAGAGCTTGGACTTCCCAGAATGATTTCCCAGTGCGTCACTCAAAGCCCGCTGCCTACCCGGCCTCCTGCGGGTAGTACCATCTTCTTCCCAGGCCCAGAACTGGACTGATTTCCCTGCTGATTCAGCATGAACTCCTTCTGACTCCAGTCCAGATAATGATCGATGGCTTGATTGGGCCTTGTAGTCTTCGAATTCTTTCTAGGGGACTCCCGTTAGTTCGCGCAAGGCAAGAGCAGTGAATTCATTCTATTGTGGTGTGTCTTATCCAACGTCTATTTGATTAAGAAGAGGTTTAGTCTTTATTAAAAATATAACAAGAGATTATATATATACTAGTTACGCTTCGCCCGTTACGATCATTCATCATCATCTTCCCTCTACTCAGAACTCTGTCTACTATCGACAACTCTGCCTCTTCTCTCATACCTTCCCGCACTAGCACCTTTCTAGGAATATATACAAGCTTTGAATATCCCGCCGCACGTCTATCGTGACAGGCCTTGGTTGTTAAGCTGCCGAGCGAGTCAATCAAACAAAAGGAGGTAGGTAGCTCCCATATCAGTTGAAGCAGAAAGCGAGAGGACTGGTTGGTAAGAAGAGAACGAATCATCATCATACTACCTACATAGGATAGGGAAGGGAGGGGAAATCGAGATTGCTTGGGCAGGCTTGACTGATGCTCGATCGACAAAGCATCGCAGCTAATGACGTAAAAAGCCGGGTCTGAGTCTCAGCCCTTTCTAGAGCCCACATCGCAGCCTCGTCATATATAACATCGTCTAATATCCATATATCTTCTTCTTCGGATGCTTGGGACGCTAATTTCAAACAATCTAGATCTTAGACCTTTGTCGCCTACCTTGTGTTTTAGCTGATCCTGGACTATCGGCTCAGAGTGCATCTAACAATTCTAGTCTTTGGTTCAACTTCCCGCAGGAGAATCCCATCCTCTGGAATTGCTTAACTCAGTAGAAAATCCTGGTCTGGTTAAGCAGAAGGAAATCCTGGTGTTTGGTTTATAGTCCGGATGAGGAAGAAAGAAGTCGAAGGGCAGCCGGAACCGATACGATAGAAGGAGCCAGCCCTGCATCAATAAAAAGAAGAAGAATCACCGGCCAGATACTAGACCCACGAGTGAGCTCTTTTCAAGCCTGACAAGCTTGCGCGTAATGAGAATGCCTCTATAATTTGACTTCAAGCCGCATGCGCTGGGGATCGTCGAATTCAGTCTTCTGCTCGCGCATAAGGAAGAAGAGTAGATGACATTACCCGACGAATTGGACTATTATAGGTATCGAATTCTTGTCAAAGATCTATGAAGGACTAGCTACTGCTCTTATTAAATATATAAAATAATAATGCATTTTCCCATTACCGGCTTGTGTTCTTCGAAGCTAAGACGGACGGAGTGGGGATTTCTAAGAGCTCTCTCATTTATCCCTGGTTTTGTCTCGCCTCTTATAAGCTGCGAAGGGTGCAAGCCCCAGATATATAGTAGCAAGAGAGTTGAGAAAGAGGCCTCGCGTAGGTACAAAACGGAAGTGTCTGGGAGGGGGCGGATCTATGAATAGGGGATCAACTGACCACATAGGTTTAATGAAATTCCCAAAACAATATCAGATTTCAAATAGCCCTTCCACTCTGAGGCTTCCAGCTACGTAGCTCTTCTACTCTAAGGCTTCCAGCTACTACACTCGCATGGGTTTTGGTGACTTATTCATGATTTGTCTACATATTACCTTCCGCACAACACACTATTAAGCGTTAAGATGCTAGGGATAAGAAATGAAACGTCGTACACACCCTGTCCTTTTCTAGACCTTTAATGAGGTCTTAAGCTGAAGGAGGTTTGGAATTCTTCTAGTTATATTTGTTCCAGGTGAGCCTTTAAGCGAATTTCTACTCTGGGTGTCGACGAGGGATGAGACGTCAAGCGTAGACAAAGATTCGCTTGGTAGAATTCCTTAGGGGTGCCCGACAAGCGACCCTTGACTCTGCAGCAAGGCAGGACAGATGGGGACCTTGTAGCTGATGATGTCTGGGTGGTGCTGACGCCTCATATATGGGCCTCAGTCCCTAGGGGGACTATGAAAGCACTATGAAGTTGGGGTTCGGACCTCCGTCTTTGGCTACAGGGGAGAGAAGAGTCGAATTCTACAAGTGAGTAGCAAAGCAAAGGGTCGAACTCGGCTGTTGTTGACTACGAAAATCGGGGACGTAGTCGGAAGGCAAGGAATAAGCACATTCCAGGTCCCATCCCGGGTGAATAGGCTAGGTGTAGCCGCAGGGGGCTATTATATTAAACTAAGCAGACGGAAAGCAGCTTTATATATCGTGACTCGTCAAGTGCAATTACCGGGGAGAAAAAAGGAGGTAGGCAAGGATTGGGAAAGAAGGAATAGGACTATATATTCGGGGATGGAGGTGATATCTTATCAAGAAAATTGCAGATAGATGAAGGGTAGACGATTGTAGAAACGTGCGAGAGAGATGAGATGCCAGCGGCTGTACTGCACACCAAATGAAAGTATGAGAAGGGGATAAGTGAGAAATGATGAGACGAGAAGTCACCGTGAAAGAGTGAGGTCAAAAGAGATCTCGGTTGCATACTCATTCCCTAAGTGCTAAGCTCTGCCTGTAGGTTCCTTTTAGCGAAGTTGCGGGAGTGGCATTGGAAGCGGGTAGGCGATTAGTCTAAACTATTTGAATTAGAAACCTCAACTGGGAGTACGGTTCGTAATACGCTTCTCGCTGGGAAAAGAGAAAGAATGTCTTCACAACTATTTGTCATATATATAGAAAATCTTTGACCATAGATTAAGCGATTTCGAGTGTGTCTATAGTCTCGTCTCCTTTTTCGAAACTCTACTTCATTGTCTATTCATGCAAGAGATCAAGAAAGTGACTATATATTGGCAGGCTCAGGACAGAGTATATAAAGGAAGAAGAAGATCCAAGGGGTGAGTGCGTCATATATAGTAGCGAGAGAAAGCACTAGGAAGTAGTAGTCTAGTTAGAACTGTAGGTAGTATGATGAAACTGAGAGACTAGTGATAGGTGGTCCCGCACAGGTGGTTACCAAAGCACTATCAAAATCGACGAAGCAAGAAGTGAGGACTATGGTGGGGATGCCTAGGTAGCGGTAAACGGAAGAAAGGAAGCGAAGTGAGAGATCACAACAGGGTCATCTTCTTCCCTGAGTTTCTAGGACTAGAAGAAATAGTGGGATGGCCCTATCAATAGTGAAAGGTTATTCGCTTCGGGGAGCAAAACAACTCGCACTTTTATATAAATAGACTAGGCTTCGCAACGCCACTATCAGCTTCGTCAGTGGGATAAGAAGCTATCTATCTCCTCAGAGACTTTTCACTACTCTAACCCCGTGAACATCCTAAGCTACTTAATGCCCTTGCCAGCCGCCTCTCTCTCTCACTTCTTCATCTCCCTCCGTCCTCTAGCTCCTAGCCTCTGGGACTCTCGTACCCCCGATAGCATCACTATATATATTATTCGGGGTGTCCCGGATTCATCATCCAATCCTGCTTGGCCTAGCCTGATGAACCCGCTGGATCAGCCTGGTTGAAAACGAAATAGACAAGCCGCCCATAACCGTATATACAGCGAGTCTCAGTGGGGTGTATCAATCTTCCAATCGCGATCTGTGTGTGGCATCACAGTTGTCAACAACATAAGCAGTCAACAACCTGGTTGGAAGAAGCACCAGAAGGGGAAAGCCAATGCAAGAGTAGTTCCTGAGAGACAGTCCTCATTCTCACGTGCTTGAAATCCCACAAACCCTATTGCTTGAAGGTGGAACATCCATCTATGTAACCTCAATACCCTCTGGCTTCTGAGCCATGTGCTTTCCAGTGTCCAGTTCCTCCAAACTTATCAAACATGCTCCTACCCATCTGAGATGCTTGATATATAGTAGATAGTACTCTGGGACTTCGTGTTCAACAGTGGATGGGGGGTAATCGCTTGAAACAGAGTGAGGAGCCCATATCTCTAATGTTCTGATTGAAATAGTTCCGCTTTCCCAGAAACTCTACTTCCGTTCACTTGTGACGCGTGGAGGCTCACTTGCGCTTGAAGCTGGCTGGTTCGTTGGTTGCCTCTTCTGCTTCGTCAATCCCACTTGGCAAGATTCCCCGAAAGCAGGTTCAAGGAGAAAGATGTTTGTCCTTCTTTTCTAATTCACCTCACCTGCGCTCGAGCTTGCTGCTATGTTTGTGGTCTCACCCGGGCCCCAACTTCGACTTGACTTCCGAGGGAGAACCTGGACACTCACCCAACCTGTGCTTCGCCTGTCTGACTTACCTATTATATATATCCCTGAAATCTAGTTTGCAGCGAGTTGATGAGGTCACACCCCTATTGTAAATCCTTGTTAGCTCCCGAGAAAAAAAGTCTGTTGCTTCCCTCTTCTATTTGATTTCATGCATGATTAGATTGATTTTCAGGACTGGGATGTGACTGCCCACCTACGCAACTAGTATATAAGGCTTGAAACTTCCACCTGCTCTTTCTACTTCTTCCTCAAGTGGACAACATTATATATATTAGCCCCAGACACTTAGACAGGAGACGACAGAACTATAGGAATGCGTAGCCACATGTCCCGTTTGGGCGCTTTGCCTCTCGAAACAGAGAGGGCATGTCAGTCAACAGATGGGTTCAGCTCATAGCGGGACTTGTACTCTTGCAATCTCTCCCGCGCTGGTGGAACCTTTTCAATCCTGCACTTTTGTTCTTTGTCCCCTGTGCTTGAGCCAAGAATCCCATCGCCCCCTCCGGTTCAACTTCCCTGCCTGCTTTTCTGGTTTGACACTTCCCGAGCAAATATCCGCAATAAGAAAAGGGCACTTTTTCAGAATCTTTGGTCGTCATGTCCCCACAGACGTACAACAACCTCCTAGTGACTTTACCTGCTTTTACTTGTCCTTGCATTCCCGAACATGAACAAGGGCATGGGCATAGATAGGTAGAACTTCTCTTCGCAACTAGAAAAATGGGTATAATCTGCTGAGGGATTCACGACCAACTATTAATAACTAAGCTCAAACACCCTTACCTCGAGCTGGCTGGTGGTTCCGCCCTCCTACCAGCCTCACTTCATCCTCCCCACTCTCTCAATCCAGCATCCACACAGCCGGAGAACTAGGATGTAAGGGAACAATCTGGGCAGCAGCCGATCACGACGACCAAAGGAAGTAAACATCATAACCTCTGAATCCGCTGATTATGGATCTGATAGCAGCTACTCGACGAACTTCACTCGGGAAGGAAAGCAACTGACAAGACCCCAAAATTAGGGAAAGGCAAGCGGACGTCTGTCACCTACTCACAGTTTTGTAGATTACAGGAGAAAATGGTCAGAAGATTCACGACTGTTATAGGATGAAAGGCTGGTGGCTAATGCAATTACGGAATACTCATGGCATCGTTGTGATGGTAGTTTCTGTTGCTGCTTCGGCCTTATCCGACTCCACAACTATTATATCTTTTATTATCTTTCTGGAAGGTTTCTAATTCAAATAGTTCTGACTGCACCCTCAATTAGCATGGGGAGGTCTCATTCTTATTGAGCGTCCCACGAACTAGACAGACTGTCCTTGAAGTTAGAGTGCGTCCAGGTGTGTCGAAAGTGTCTTTCAATGACGGGTAGAAGCAAAGTCTCTACAAGATTCCAGCTCATAGGGGGCTTCTCTTTCATCTTAGCTTTTCTGTAGAAGCAATAGAAAGGAAGCCGTTGAATCTCCTCACCACTCATGTTCTGGGTTTCGAGTAGCAATTAGATGGTGAGGATGCGACGCAGGGAAGCTCTGACTGCTTGAATGGAATCGTGTTGTGTCACACCACGCTCACTCCCCCCTAATATATAATGGGGCGGCCTGGTCCTTGAAATCTCACGTAGTAATTAGTCATTTGGTGCTCACTCCTTCTTCCTTCCTTTCATACAAGTCGTCGTATCGATCCTTTCTACTTCTATCAAAAACAAGGAGTTCAGGAGAGAAAAAAGGAAGAGAGCCGCGGGAACCTATTCCTTGCGCAAGAGAGAGAGGAGGAAAAGAGTGATGTCTTCCCTTTTTGACCCTACCCTGATTGCTCTTTTTTTATTGGAATTGGATGCTTGTTGTCTTTTGCTCCCACACTTAATTAGACCCACAGAGAAATTCACTAGAAAAAATAATCAAAAAAAGCTAGCTAGTGAGGACAATTAGTGAGCCAAGAAAGCGAGCGAAGACCCACCGTTCTGTAGACGAGCGAAGTGAGACAGATCGATTAGTAGTTGACACGAGCGAACCGCCATGACCTTGATTCCCCTTCCTCTGTTCATCCTCCCCTCTCTCTTAATCTAGCTCTCTTCTCATATCAGATACACTCCATCCATTCACAAAGAAAAAACAATGGGTGATCAGTTTATCGAACCCCTCCTTTGACCATACATACCCAGCCGCTCACAGAATCACTTACGCACGCCTACAACAGACTTTCGTTTCATCTAGCGTGCCTCGCTCACCCCACTACTTAGACTCCAACTGCAAGTGGAGAAAACGAGATCACGGGCTTAGTTAGGGGGCGCCTTGACAAGTCGATCGCTGCCTATTCCGGAACCTCAGGGAACATCATAGAAATTGGTGGTCTACCCATAGTTACTGCTAGTGCTTTAAACCAACTTGATACTGCAGCTCTTGATCTTGGACTAGAAGATTATAGGCCCAGGGATTGATCGCTAGATATAATCCACCATAGAGCCCGCCTAAGCAGCAGACCAGTCTTTTGTTGGGGCTGAAAACTATGATGAACTTACCACCGTTCTTTAACAAATGGATAGAGTGTAGGATCAAAGTAAAATGGAGTCTTTCATAGACAAGAATGAGCCCCTATCACTAGTCTCTCAGTTGAGGGTGATTATCAATAGTTGATAATCGAAGCGAAAGGATAAATATTAATAGCCAACTAAAAAGGATCAACAAATGTCTCAGGGACTGATTATATATTCAAGTTACAAAAAGAACCCATCAATTACAACTATTAAAACAAAAATCTAGGTTATGGCTGCAGAAGAAACAGGAAATGCTACTCAATAAGCTACTAAAACGGAAGACCAAGTTTAAACCACTAGAATGTGAAGAAGAAGAGAAACCGCCCGGTCTGAAGCGAAGAATAGATCTCAGGAACGATGTTATACGTGAAATTTGACTCAAGCACGATCACAAAGAAGGCTAAGTAGGTCAGGAAGAGAAAAGAGAAACTCTGGCATCATTTGAGTAGCCAGATAACTGAGGGCACGCAAGGAAGTCAGGAAGCTGCTGTTGATATGCTCAAACTATAGACCAACGAGAAAAGAAAGAGACAAGCAGAGCTAGAGCGCCCCCATCGAAAGAATACAAGACTTCAAGAACTCAAATTGATATATTTAATTAGGTTTAATTAAAGTAGATGCTGATTAATATCCTCATTCTTGATTCTTTCCCGTGTCATCCGACAACCAAAGACTAATAAAAAAGCCTCCTGTCTCAAAGCATTAAAGCAAAAAATAGAAGGAGCACCACACTACAGGTACAGAGGCTTGTTTTAGTCTCCTATAGTTAGTCCGCCTTAAGCAAAAACAAGAAAAGGCGGTCCAATCCCCAATAGCTATTCATACTCCAAGCCCGCTAAGAGACAATTGTTCCTCAACCACTGTCCAACGCTAAGTGGACTAATGAACCCTGCACGTATGTCCTAGCTGTTGCTCATAATATATAGTAGCGGAGAAATTTCCTCCATTAGTCTCCGCAAATGAAGACACCTTAGGCATTCGATCTTGAGACCGCGAGACCTATTGGTCGCGATATTATTGTAGTGTGCGCTACACCTTAGGTTAACCAGCCTTGCTCCCCTCCCCTTCCCAGACAGACCGGAAAGGAAAACACTGCCCATAGTCTAGGGTTCGAAGTGTTGCGTCACTTTGCAAAGACTGCCAAGGAACAATCATCACCGCGTTTTTACACGGAACTACAGAGGAAGACCAGAACCACACGAAAAACCAATCATCGTCCGTTTTGGGATCAAGGATGACAGACAAACTTATATAATATTAGTTCGGGAAAATAGGAACAAGGCCAAGCTCAAAATGGTGCTGGGAAAGCGGGAGAGCAAAAGACGTCAGCCCTAGGACAGAGCGCTATTATATAATGTCAGACCCTGAGATAGAAACCTCGTACATAATATAGAACCCCAAATAGATAGCTCAGACCCGAATTTCATTTGAGGTGAAGTTGATCAAAAAGACTAGAAATTCTAACAATCAATAAAAAGCTGGGAAGGCTGGGTTTTATCACGATATATTGAGAAAAGGCAATGGAAAGAAATTTCCTAGCGGAGAGAGCTTATCTAGTGGCAGGACGACTGCTTAGACCAGGATTCTTAGATATCAAGAATCCACCTAAGAGCCTGGAAGATCGACCTTCAAAGATGAAAGGGCAGTCGTGAAGGGCACGGGCACGATCGTTCTTTAACTAACATGCTGCTAACGCGAGTATATTCATACTGCTAGCGCATACTCAATCTGCTAGTGGTTCATATACTATCGCGATACATATGTGGACCCTTGCAAAGAAGTGAGGATAAAGTTCAGACGCTGAAAAAGAGTCCACCTATCTCTGTCTTGAAAGAAGAACAAGGGGAAATTGGAAACTATTCTATCTATAAGGCATTGTGACGTGGTTGTACACCTTTACCCGAAAGAGGATCAAAACCCTCAGGCCCCAGCTATTAGTAGTATGGGAATGGGATCAAGCTGTTAGAGTTCAGGCTTTTAACTTATATATATTGTTTTTCGAGTCAACAAGCACTAAAGACTAAATAGGGGCACAACTGCTGTGTATTCCTCAATGCCTTCCCGGTCAAGGCGAAAGAGAACAACCGTATTCCAAGCGGTCTGTCTTAATAGGAAGGAGCGAAGCTTGGTGAGTCAGAAGAAGCAAAGCATAGCTCTGTATGGCTAGGCATAGCTCCGACTAGGTATAGCTCACTTGGAAGAGGCTCACTAGGTAGCCTTCCAGAGGTATAGTGATTTCACAGGACTTAGAACTACTATGAAACCTTAGCGGTACCCATGCCCTGCGGCTCTTTACCCGCGGAATAGAGATCAAAATAGGTCAAAGACTAACCAGTGACGCACTTGAACTTGTAATCCCCCTTTCACCCTGCTAGGGAATCCTCACCTGCTATCCTAGGTGAATGCTTTGGATTTCTATCCCGAAATGCGGTAGATAGTAGATAGAGAGGGGCGAACTATCTTATCATCCACACATTTATGTTACATGTTCTCACAACATCCTACTTTTCTTCCTTAGTGTGGAGGACTTGCAGAGGCTGAGCAATTCCCAGTGGAAGTTGTCTAATCGAGTCCTTTCCTCTTGACTGCGAAGTAGTTCAGGAAGACCTAGGTCACTATAGTAGACAACGTTATCCCATAAGCCCTCTCAGAAATCGAAAATGGTAGAGAAGGGTTGACGACTGGATTTCTAGATACTATATCAAAGGGGTGAAGATAGGGGACTCTCTTTCCTCATCAAAAAAGGTCAGGCAAAGAACCCTCACATCTTTCCCCTTCCCATGCCTCTTCTTCAGGGACAGAGATTTCCTTTCCCTGTCTTCCGATCTGCATCTGTAGTCAAAGAACAGATGCTGTCCTCTTTCTCACTCTGACAATAAACAAGAAAGGGCCTGCGCAACCTCTCCTTTACCCTCTTTGCCCCAAATCTCTAGACTAATAGAAAGCATCTTTTTTCGCAATGGCCTTCTTCATTCGTTCAGTGCTTGGTCTTAATCAAAGGTACCGGTTTCCGAATCAAAAGACATCTCTGTCAACATCCTTTCTTGAGAAAGCAGCTCCAATCTAGTCTCGCCTTCCATTCCGCCATTATATCTATTATACAAAAGCCAAGGCAAACCCTTTCCACAAGGGCATGTCTGAAGCCCTATAGCCTAGTTCCCAGCGCACAAGAGCCCGGTCCTGAAAGTTTGTCTGATAATCGACGAAAGAGGCGGATTTCTCTTTCTCTCTGGTTTTGACTGAGATGCTACCCGGGCATGCAATAGCTACACAGGCAGCAATCATTATCAGGGATTCCAAGAGAGACCAGCCATCTCATAGACAGGTTCTCATGTACCATGAATCAAGGGTCAAGTGAAAGGTAGAAGGAAGAACGTGAGGATGCTGCAATCGTCAAGGTAGCGCAAGTGATGAGATGCCATACACACCTCATACTCGCAGCGATGACATTGACCGAACAACTTCCCACATCACAAGACCCAAAAGCATGTCCAAGAAATCCTGAGGACAAAGAATTCCACATTTTCGTTGAGGGGGCAAGACAAGATATAGTATCAGTATGGGGGCGGTTCTTCTTTCTTTCTCAAGGGGATGGAGTGGAGTACCCTCCCGTTCGTTGAGCTCTTTTGTCCTCTTGGTGAACCGGAATCAGTACCACTTCCACGTAAAATTCAGATGATGAATCGACAATTCGACGCTTTCACTCACTTTTGCTTTCTGAGTGAGACGATTGGAAGCCACATAGCCTCGAATGTGAGGAAAGGACTATTAGAGTAGGATAGTGTTCAGATAAGGGCATTACCCAGGCTGAGGGTGGGCTAGTCATACGGCTCAGATAGAAGACTTTCTGCACACTTTTCTTTCGACTCGTTGGCGATCGTCTATTCACGCGGAGTATGATTGCGCAAGCAGGAGAATGTACTAACTATGAGCCTGACAGCGCACCTTGAACTGACCCAAGCGCTTTCCTTTCCACGGAAGCAGGGGAAGAAAGGTAGTATTTCGACTTATTGTTATAAAGAAAGCTCAATCAGCGAGAGTCTTGACCAACCGGCTGCCGCGCCTCCGGCGAGGTGAGGCAAGCATGCACCATGGACAGAGCAGGCGTGCATCGAGGAAGAAGCCTGTGGAGAGGCATCTTCACCTGGGGATTTCACTACTCAACTGCTCCCACAGTCAAAGGTGGGATAGGGCTTTTCAAACATCACACTGCTTCTAATTAGCATAGAAGAAAGCTACGAATGATTTTCCAAGGCAGGTCCAATATTATACAACAGCTGTGTAGGACGTAGTAGCAGAGTTCTACAAACGAAGGGCGAAGGGGCTACGGAAACGTGACATCAAAGACCTCAATATTCTGCAAGAGCTTCCTTAACTAGACTATAATAGCTATAAACCAATAAATGTCGCTCTCAGAAACTATATCAAACTGCTTGATGCCCGATACGCTTGCTGGAAAGCTCAAAACATTTCGGAGATAGAGCTGCTTTGGTAGAAGAAGGAGACCCGGAATGAAGTGATGAATAGTCTAATTTCCATCTTTCCATTTCATAGGAAAATTTCCTAAAGGAAGAGAGCCGTAGGAAAAGCTGCCTTCCCTCTCCCTATGGTCGAGCATTCATCTTCCCACTTTGAATGCAGTGATGAATAGGGAAATGAGCCCGCTGCTCAAAATCTTCCCTCTCCATATGGTCGAGCATTTATCAAACCTCTGAGAATGAAGTGATGAATAGGGAAACAGACTCTCTACTGGCAAAAATCTCCTCCTTTCCCCTCCGCTAGCCTCACAACTATCTGACCACCCACCCCGGCATCATATATTTCTAGAAAAAGCAAAGGACATTTTACGTCCCTCAGGGACCAGTCTTGAAAAGGCTCCTTTGGGCAAGGGGCAACCCTGCTAACACCTGGAAATAGATGATGCTGCTATCGTCAATGAAAAAGAATGCGCCTTTGCCCTCCTCATGACTCTCTTCCCTCTTCTCCCCGATCTCATATCTTTCAAGAAAGAAGGACATTTTACGTCCCTCGAGGACCAGCCTTGAAAAGACAAAGTGGAAGCTAGCGTAGAGAAGTCCACATGATTCGATCCTCCCGTAGGTCACACCCTATGAAAACCTTGGTACATGACATGATTGTGGCAGACCCCACCTCTCCGATCCTGCCCCCTCCCCACTCAAGAAGAGTGAAGAGAGCCTTGCGAACAACACTATATGGCCGAATCCGCCCCATTCGGCCCTATGAAAGGAGTGACATAGCAAGAAAGGCTATTCCATTATTGCCGCTTGTTGCCTGGATTTGAGGGCCTCCTTTCCATACCCCTAGAGAAAGGCAGGCCGACCGTTCCTTCGGAATCCATCTCTTTCCAGAAAGAAATGGACCCTAGAGAGTACATGAGCTCATTTGAGGCTTAGATCATTTCCCATTGCTTCATAGGCTCAGAAAAAAGATCACAACTTTTGAGAAGATTATCTTCCCTGCTTATATGTACTTTACAATGATTAAAAAAAAGAAGCTGACTTCTTACTTCTTTCATTCATTCATCATTGTAACAATATTAGTGGCAGATCCGTTGAGGATCTGGCGCTTGTGGGTTTAAGAAACGAAGAGACATAAGAAAAAGCTGTTTGTCCCCACCTGAGTTTGTGGATTTAGGATTTTCGAAATCGCATCAGCCGATGTGCTTCCCTTTACTCCTAGACAATGAAAAATACCTCCAGAAAGCCGAAAATGAAAGCGAGAAAACCTATCCCCGAGGGTGGCCATTGCTGGCAAGAAACGTAGAAAATGTGAAGAATTTATATCACTAGATATAAAATATGCTAGTGTTAAGCGAAGGGTAACGATGAAAAGAAAAAAAATTGCATGTGTTAAGCATCTTGGTATTTTCGTGCCTTATCTGATCATATCAGGACTCTTCGCCGGGAAATCGGCAGAAAAAGCCTTCCATTCAAAGTGGCGAGACTCTGAAACAGAGCGAAATATGCTCTCAGTCGGATCCTATGGAGGGGGGATTTCGAAGCGGGGCAGGGCGGAACCACTAGATATAGGTTCTCTTTGATCTCCTGAGAAGGAGGGATCTATCCATGTGTTTTCTAAATTGCGTTTGAATGAGGACAATTCCTATTAAGGACGAATCTCAAACCTCATTCTGCCTGAATCGGCGTCCATTCTATATACATTCATTCTTTCTTCAACCTCAATCCACTTCCTTCTATCTAAACAACTATTTGATGAGTATATGGCAGTTCCCCCTGGTAGAATCCCCCTTTCAGATAAACAATAGGATGATTTTCCTACCTTTCTTTGCCTTTTTGTAATTCCATAAGCATCAAACTCAAAAAGATCTTCTCCTTAGTTTCACTGCCAATCTTGAATAACATAGCCATGTACTGTTCCAAAAGGGGCCTATTCTCTTCACTAATTCGCTTTCTAAACTAGTAGGCAAGGAAGGGCGCAAGTCGGTTTCGCTGACCCATGAAAGGATAGGCATAGTGAAAATAGTCGCGGAAGCGCGCGATACATTTCGCCGGTTGGCTATCAGGAGCCCCGACTATTCGAGTCATCAACTTACGGTATGGAGACGAGAAGGTCATCTTTCCTTCCACGTTCAATCACACATCTAGACCTAGGATAGTCAGACGTTGCCTTTTTCCTCTAGGTGTGGATCTCGGACGTCTCTCTTCAAATTTCATACTCAGTTTGAGGCTTCGAAGGGCTTTGTCAAGCCTCAATCTGAGCTGTTGGACCCGTTGAGACGTTCGATTATCTATACTCTGATTGATTTCCAAGGGATCAAAGACTATCCCAAAGATAATGTCATCAGCATATCGATCGTATCGAAGCCAGCTCCAGCGAGAGAGTGTCTCTTCCATTTTCTTGTCCAAAGCATCCAAATAAATGTTCATGAGAAGAGGGGAAATGGGGCTGTCCTGAGGTATCCCAATACCCCGTAGTGGATACTCGTTCCCCTTTCTATCGTAGATCGGTGCCGCTAAGAAGCTTCTCACAAGTTGGACTATCCCTTGATTTCCTGAGCCAAGCCGTTGTTGAAGGGCCTCCAGCAGGAGACTTTTATCAATACGATCGAAACACTTGACAATATCACTTTGAACCAGGCTATCTAGCGGCAGCCATCCATTCATGCTATGACGCAAGGTTTGTGTCCCTCTACCTGTGCGAAAGTCGTGGGAATGCTCTGAAAAGGTATCATCAAGCAGAGGGGTCAGAATCAGCTCCAAGATCTCTAAGACAAGCTGGTCCTTTGGGTTGGGATGGGTTATTGGTCGCATCTCCCCTGGCATCAATGGTTTGGTAAAAAAAAGCAATCCATGAGGGAAAAAGAATACTTACCCATCATAAAGGCATACAACTGGCTTTTCAAATCTCGAACCTGGGGGCGAGACCCCTTCTTTTGACACTTTTGAGTCCATTCCACAATCATTTCGATCATCACTACTTTGTTGATATTCAAATCGGTATCTGCACGACTATATAATTGATTACGGAAACACATTTGATTCATGTCAACTCTACGGTACAAACTAACTAATCTCCGGGGAAAAGTCCCCCGGTAGAAGATTTCGTTCCCTCGGAAATTCCGAGAAAAAGACAAACCGAAAAGGCCCTTATTATAGGTTGAAGCCCTCGCTCTGAGAACTCCAGGTCTTTCAGGCGGCAAGTCAGAAATACGAATATATACTTGATGGTCGGAACTGCGATGCTCGCGGAAGGGCCAAGCATTTCTAAATGAATGTGTTAAGCATCTCTTGTTTAGGTTGCCCCCTCATCCATGACGGAGGTGAATTCTTCTGAATTATGAAGATTCCGGTAACAAAAGACTCAAGAATTGTCCTCAGAAGGTTCTTTCTTCCGTGGTGTCAAATCAATATACATTTTTTCTTCTTTCTGAGCAAGAAATCAGACCCAGAGACCATGTGATAACGGAACCAAGGCCACCTTTGAAACCACATGATAGAACCCCTCCACTAAAGGCACAAGCCAAGACGAAATTTCTCTCTATATCTATATCGTCTGAGCAAAAGCATGATGGTAGAGTTCGGGTACATCCGATCAGAGCCGAAATCTCAGCACAAGTCTGAACCCCTAGAGAAGAGGGTCGAAAGCCTCCTGGAAACTCTCTCAGGTCCCCAAGGCCACAGACATGCCTCAAAACCAAAGAGAAATTGGAACGGAAATGGTCCCCTATAAGGGTAGCTAGGGTGAAGCACGAATGATAGATCAATAGGAAAAGAGGCGACCCAGGGAGAGAAGCCTCAAGGGAGCCGAGCGAGCCCTCTAACTTTGACTTCGAGGGGGAGCGGAGGGAAAGGAAGGTATGGTAGTAGGATCTCCTTTCTTTATACGTCATTTATGTCTCTCTCTCTCAATCGACGTCTTTTCTATTTACGTTCTTTCATACTCTCTCTCAATCCGAGTCTTTCTATCTACGTCATTTCTAAGCCTGTATTTAGGACTATATGGAGGTTCCCTCAGGTTTTTTCCTCCTATTACAGATAAGGAAGAGGTACAATTCCCTACCTTCCCGGGTCAGTCGACAAATAGAAATCCTATCTATACTTCATACTATTATTCATATACGAATGGGATGAGCCCCCCTGGTTCTCACAGTTTGCATGAGATTTTCTGAGACCAGTGGATAATCGACTATTCAGATAAGATGCATCCTTGCGCTTCGAGGTAGGGAATGTCTCCAATTGCACCTGTCGAGTCCTTGTTCTGATCTTTGTGTTCTCTAAGGGGAATCTGTTCCTTGTCCCTCCCTCGCTCAATCTAATCTACTTGTCCTCAACCTAATGGATCGACCCCTCAGGAGACTTCCCGAGACCCCTTAATATCTAGTCCTCTTCTTGTACTCATAGCTACAGTGCTCCAAGAATGGTCCGTTTGTTGCTTAATGAAGGGTTGAAGTCTTCAATTCATCCAAGTACACTCTTCTAAGTCAATTTCAAGATTGACCTGGGCAAGGATTCATCAGATAGTGACTTTGTAATTCATAAGAATCTCATATCATCTGTCAAATATGATAAAAGATGCCATTCTTTCTATATATATGATGAGATCATGAAGTACCTCGCTTGCTTGATCAGTTTCCCTGGTGGGCTTTCATCCAGTGCTTGACGTCTCATCCGGATTTCACTCGGTGACCACGCGGTGAAACCACATCTGTTAGATGTCCTTGCTTACTGGACTCTGCTTGACAAAGAAGCTCGTATCCACATGAGAACTCCCAAAGCATCCTGCTCCTCCCCTGCACTTTCACGAGTTGTGAGAATCTAGGATCTCAGGGGTTCTCGGCCAGGTAGAAACGATTATCTTCTAAAATCTGGCAGGCTTCACTCAGGCAGGGGACATAACTCACTCTCTAAGAAACCTGTGGATATTGAAGTCCCACTATGCACCTGTGTCTACTATACATCAATTTCTCGGCAGTTGACTACTACATTGCGAAAGGTGGAAAAAACGATGCTAAATTCACGTCACCGAAGATGAAATATAGAGTACCTATATCCACGGTGACCACAGCACTTGACCTAAGTGCAGCGATAGCACCTGGTTCAGTGATGTAGCCTTCAGCTAGACCACAACATCCTGCATACTTGAATTACGGAGAACCAGACCGGAGACGGCATCTTCTTCAGCTATAGCGGTTGATCTAGAGTTCTGATATTTTAACGGAAAGCAGAAAGTACTGAGCCTTGGATAAGGCTTTGACCGGAGAAGCCAGTCGACGCCCACATATGACTGGATGTCGAGTTCTAGGAGATTGTTCTTCACTTTCTTTTATAAGTAAGTAGTTCGACTGCTTGACTTTCAAAGGTGCGGCTTTTCGACAATTTTCTCTATACAAAGAACCACTTAATAAGCTGGTCTTTTTCTTGAAAGCAAGCACCAAGCTCTAATATCAACTAAGAAGTCGGGAAGGCAGGCGGTGGACCTTGGCAAAATCATTGTCTCTTTCAGCAAAGTGGATTCCCTTCCTTCATCCTTGATGCTTGAGAATTTCTTCGCGCGAAGTTGATTCCCTTGTATAATTAGTAGTAGAAATGCGGATTGAATAACGTATGTAATGTAGCGAATCTTTCGTCCTCTTCTTCTAAGTAAGTGAAGGTACCGCTTCTGTCCAAGGCCGAGAAAGATGTCGACCGTGACCAAAATCTACCATGGAAGACATCTTTGATCTCGTGGGAACCAGATCGGCCAATGAGAAATTATTTGACTCTCACCTTTTGAATTCAATAGGGTCAGAGACTCCTCGGTCCTGTGTGCTGACTTTCACCTTTCGGTCTTCTTCACCTTTCAATTCAGTGATTGTCTTCAAGGGTACTGCTTGGGTAATTTCTTGATTTGCAGTGGATTCTTCTTAAAATATAGAGGACCCTCACTCTACTCTTTGACCACTGGCCTAGATTACTCTTTCACTTTGAATACCTTAGTCTTTAAGAAAAAACATATTAAAAGGAGACCTTTGTTGTCTTCGGTATCTTATCTTGTGTTACCGGGGAAAATCGACGGTACGTCAGTCAGAGGGACAGAGGCTTGGGGGACCGCCTCTCTAGACCATGTTGTCCCATGTGCCTCTCTCCGCGCAGTCTGCTCTTTTCCCGATCAAAATTCCCCTGGAAGGACGTGCATATGTCTATACCTTCTTGAAGACGAAGCGGTAGGCAAGAAGTCAGAAAGCTAGATGCCCAACTATCAAAAATCTCAAAAAAGGTTTGGTGTGGCCTTTTGAAAGAAGGTTGGAGCTTTCATTACTAGTTGGAAGGCACTTGAATGACGTCTCAGGCCTGGAAAGTCACATGAGACTATGGAACTTCATTCTTTCATGCAGGATTCATGCCTCACCTTTCATTCCTCTCACTTCATCACCATCATGGAGTTTGGCTGAGGTCTCGGCTCTCGCCTAACTAGGCACGTTCTGGCTTTCTCACTATGTTTCATTCGCTCCTGACGTAGACTAGAGACATGCGCTCGGACTAATTCTTTTGTTTAATATAGTTCTCAATGGCTGGGAAAAGAAGCAAATAAGCTGTCGACTCTATGCTATAAGCTGCTTTTCTTACTAGTCAAAGGCCATCTGATTGAAAGTCCATAGAGTCTTTTTACGGAGAAGTCGGCACCCTTTCTGATCTCTGAAAACTCACTATCGACGGTCGACTAAAGTACCAGTCAATCTCACATCAGGAAGAGGTATAGGTGGGAAGGGAAGGCATCCTAGGTCCCTGGAATGATTGTCAGCTAGCGGCCAAGATATCAAGCCTACCCTCACTCTTTGCCTATGAATCATACTTCACTCTTGAACAGGAGCTTCGGGTACGACTTATCTGATTAGGAGTATGTAGGCGACCCCTCTGAACCCTAAGTTATATATGGGATTCCATCAAGGAATGCTACATCCTTCTTTCTATCGTAAGTTAATGGAACTTCTTTATCAATCTCAAAAGAAGAGGTATGATTCCTATAATACATAGAATTCTGATCTGAGTTGTGTACTACAGGATCAAAAGTCTGTTTCGAATAAGCAACAAAAAAGAGAGCTGACTTAGAAGTTGTTGAGAAAACAAATAGATGATAGGGTCAGAAGGTTCCACCTGAGCTACAAGAATAATGACCCACAACAACTAATAAGAAAGACTCTCAGAGTAGTAAGAAAAGAATAAGTATGGTATGATAGAAAAAGTCAATAAGATTTCATCTGATAAGAAATCATTCATTGTGGCTGATATGGAAACAATTATCAATGAGAATGGTGTTCATGTGCCATATGCTATAGGCCTTCTGAGTACTCATCCTTAATATGCTATAAATCCTCATCATATAGTGAGTTGGTTCTCTGAGGATCATATTCATCTATCATCATTTAGCGGTCGTGGTACTAGAATACTCTCTGACTTCATGAACTATCTAGAAAGAATAGAGAGGAAGCAATGGACAACTACTACTGTATATTTCCATAAGCTTTGATGGTATATTATTAATGAAACATCTAGTTTCAACCATAGTAATTACACGCTTAAACCACTAATGGGAAATGGGATAATATATGAGAGAAAAGTCTACTATTCAAAGAGACGTCTTTCGAGACTCATGTCTACATTGACCTAGTAGCCTCGACTCATTACCTAAGGATTTCTGTCCGGAGATATTGATCATAGTTCCGTATGTCTTAATAATATTCTTTCAAGGATGGAAGAATTGCTTTCCGCAGGATATAGTTCTATTAGCTCAAAGTGCAAGATATTATCTCCACTAAGTTTGGAGTAGATATTGTAGATAAGATGACTCTTTCATCCCTTGCATTTACAATCTTTCATACGTCATTCTATGATGATTCAACCCCATATACTGACTTCTAATGAAGATGCCTTTATCCGTAGAGTTTATTATGGTGGACATGCTGATGTATACAAGCCTCACGGGAAGGATATTTTTGACTACGACGTCAATTCACTATATCCTAGTCTTATGGGTAGCAAGTCAATGCCAATAGGTAAACGGTTGAGGATTTGACTAACCATAATTTAGAAGATCTTTATGGATTTAGTGAAGCATACGTACACTGCCCTATGAGTATGAATCGAGCTTTGATCCTAAGATGATGGTAGTCAGATTTTCTCGGTTCTTCGGTCTATTTTATAGTGAAGAACGCCTTCAGGCAAAAGATGTTGGTTATAAGGTTGTGCCACTAAGGGGCTACTTATATAAAAAAGGAGAAGGTTTGTTTACTTCATTTGTATATAGAAAATACTTGAAGA
This sequence comes from Ottelia alismoides, assembly GCA_037367405.1. NCBI lineage: Eukaryota > Viridiplantae > Streptophyta > Magnoliopsida > Alismatales > Hydrocharitaceae > Ottelia > Ottelia alismoides. The sequence goes on from JAZKJV010002087.1 coordinate 67,698, forward strand.
GCAAAAAAAGATGTAAAAGTAGGAGTGTCATTCGTATTGAAAATCTTGATGAATAGTCTCTATGGACGATTTGGTATAAATCAAAGGAGTACAGTAACTTACTGATGCTCCCGAGAAAGGCACACTTAGTTAGAACAAGGGAGACTGAGAGTAGTATCTACTGAGCCGAGAAAAGTCTTCTCTCTTCTTATTGGTCCGAGCCAGAAGATGGATCTGATCACTGGTATCAAAAACTCGGAGCATCTTCTGAAAGAGGAAAAAGAGGAGAAATGCGGGTTGATTCTTTGACTGTGAATTCTGACTAGACAGCTACTTTACTTCGTTCAAACTCCCATGTCCCGAGTCCTAGACATTAGGGCTCTATCATAGGGTGCTTTAAAAGACTGATTCCTCTGCATTCATCAATCCGACGAGAAGGCAGTGAGGCTAATCGAGGCCCTTCCTTCATCGGGGGATTTTCGCGCTTTTTTCGCCTTTTTCTGTCATGCCCCAATATATAGAAAAATCTCTGACAAATCGAGGCCCTTCTCTCTTCTGCCTTTTCCTATTGAGGTCAGCTGAGACAAACATCTTTCAGTTCTTCCTCTACCCCTCAGCCCTGCTCGCTCTGGCAAGAGGGAAATCCTAGAAAAAAATTCCAATTCTTAGGCCATTACAGACTAACTACTTCCCAATGTACATATATATCCTAGACTTTCAGGCGGGCCCATCTTAACCAGAATTTCCCATTGTCAGTAAGCCCACTCCAAAAAAGGTGAAAAAAAGCTTTTAGCAAAGTAGTGAAAATAGCCCAAAAACCCTCTCCGCTCCATTAAGCTCGACCTCACGTTAAACGCTTTGTAGAGAACTTGAAACTAGCTCACCTTACGGCTCGCACCACATCTACCAGAGCACATAGCCTCGCACTATTTCACACTCGCTTTTCTTAACCCTTTTAGCTACGTCTCGCACCCTTTCGCTTTGACGCTCTGCTTAGCCTAACTCACTGGGCTACCTTTCCCTCCCTTTCACCTCGCCCTTTCTTCATTGAGGAATGAGAAGTAGAATCCTGGTAGTAGATTGAGTAAGGTGTGGTCAGGCGTGAAAGCGAGAGTCTTTCCTTGCTCTTGCAGGATCAAAGCACACGGAGGTGGTAGATGCCCGTATGTGACATCTCACACAAGAGGACGACTTATTGAAAGAGGGACTCTCATTTTCTCATTTTACCGCATGGCATTCATCCTCTGCTTATGTCTCATCCCAAGGATGCATGGTGCCTCGTGACCTCATCTTCACAGGGCAAGATCGGCAGTCTGGTGCAATCCTGATTCGCCTCAGCCTAGGCATGCCATTTTCTTGTCCCCGAAATCCCTTTTATATAGTCTTTCTTTGAGGGGCAGAAGAGGAAAAAACTCTCATCCGAAGAGAAGCACTAGGTTAGGGGATACCTATACTAAACCGAAGGCTCAGACCCCTCTTTGTGACCTGAATCTGAGGGAAGAAAAAGAGCCTACCTCACTGCAGCCACACGGGCCGGGTAGGAGGACAAAGAACCCGGACTCAGTTCAGAGATGGAATATGTCTCTCTTCAGCAGTACGAAGGTATGCCTAAAAAGGGTGAAGAACTTTCACTATCATCTCGTCAAGATACGAGGGGAAGATTAGGCGAAGACAGCTTTATGTTAGGTGAAGAGCGAGGTCTAGCGCCTACTACCACCTAGTTCCCACGGGTCAACCACTAGGGCTCGGGAAAGAGAAAAGCAAAGCCACTATTGACTTCTTTTCTACGTGTATCACACAGGAAGGTAGGGGACTATCGAAGGCTAGTAGATGAAGGAGAAAACACGTCCTGCAAGCGAGTAGTGCAAAAAAAAGCAAGCTGTCTCATCCTGGCACTCAGACTACTAGATATTCATCATCTTTTGATACTAGATATGTGGGACTCAGGACCAGAGCTGATGTCTATTCAAACTCCATATTCTAAACCTGTTTGCTGAGAGAAGGCCCAAGCATGACCTGAGGGAGCTCCAGGGCCCAATGCTAAAAGGCGGAAAAGTGCGTGAATTGGGCCGCTTGGGGACCTTTTGACGGATTGGAGGTGGTCGTGAGTCAAATGGTGTCTACCGCATCTCCTATAGTTGCACCTTCCTTCGAGCAGTTGGTCTTCGGCACTTGTGTCTTGGACATCTCCTGCTCTCTAAATTGCATCTTGTGATCCCCCTTATCATCGCGTCTCCCTCAGCCATCGCATCTCCCTCAGCCTCATTTGGCGTGTCAGCGGATTCTTCCTTGTAAAGGTCAGTTGTCCAGTAGTCTTTTTGAGTTGTATTATATGTATGGGGTCCGAATCGTGGCGGAAATTTCTTAGGATACTGGTTTTCTCTTGTCATAGTGCTTTTATAGGGGAAGAAAGAAAGTGGTAGCTCGGTCAACTCTTTGCCTTCTTGACTGCCAGCATCAAGATAGGTGACCTCAGAGCAAAACTCAGAGGTTGTCGAATGCACACTAACGTGGATAGGCGCGTCGAAGCTTGGCTCCATAGCTCTCTTTGGAGATCCCGGCCCAGAAAAAGAAGAAAGCCTATCCCATTTCTCATAGCTCAAAGGAAGTCGAGCTCATATTACCTAGAGCGAATGGACATGCCTTGACAACGAACAAGGTATTAATTAATTAGTATGTTTACTCAGAACTAGATATTAAGGATGCTTTTTTTCAATTATATATTTCGGGGCATATAAACAAACAACATCAAAAAGCCATTCAGGAATAGTGTATGGAGCTGAAGCACCCTGGTCACCTGGCATACAGGGAGACATAAAAAGCGAAAATCACTATGATGTCTTCCGCTCCTTCTCTAAGGAGAGCCAGAACGAGAGAGAGGACTGAGGTAACTGCCTTACAAATATTTTCGAATTGTCAGGAGAGAGTGGAAATCCCGTGGCGCGACTGATCCAGCGGGGACTTGAAGCAGCTTTCACCGGTGACCCTAGGGCTCATTTCATCTTTCTTTCCATATCTTTGTGGTGTGGAAAATTGAGTACTCATTCTTGAAATATCTCATAATAATCTGCATTGGAATATTCCATTCTTGTCAGGGAAAAGGGTAGGGAGCGCAGATGGAAAAGAAGATCATCCCTTATATAAGATGATACACAGGAATCTTTTTGATGATTCGTGAAGTGTGATAAGGGAGAGGAGGCGAGCGAGGGTCAAGCGGTGTCTTTTCTTGGACTCTTTCCCCTTCTAGTTCTCCTATGATTTAGAGAGTCCTAGTTTAGTAGACAGGTGCTAGAAAAGCCTTTAACCTATCTGAACAGAGGAAAAGAGGGATGCCCTAAGTCTGCCTGACTTGCTTACTAGTTCCACCACTTACTCATTCCGTCAATCAACGATCAATGGAAACTATTGAAAAGGACACCATAGGCACCACCACAAGTACTTCCCTCATCTTAGAGCTACATTCACGGTGCATCGATAAAGAAAGCAGGGAAGTCTTATGCCACTTAGAAGCCTAGGCATATCCACTCTAGTACAAGACAAAAGAAAGTGGATGATGGAGAAGAAAGCGAAGAAGCTACTTTACAAGATCTTTCCCTCAATCTAGTTCTACTTCTCAAAAGAGCAGGCCTTTCGCCTGCAAGAATTATACCTATTTTGACCAACTGAAAAGAAGGGAGCCGATCCCTGGCCTAATAATATCTCGATTCGTCATTCAAGATAGGGTACGACCGATGACAAGGGATGAGGCAAGCAACAAGAGATTGGTTGAATAGAATAGATGCGACCGGGAATGGGATATGGAATGGAAAGAACGAAAGCGACGATGACGAGGAAGGGCTGGATTGACCAGCGTGTGTGTGCCAACTACAGGCCTTCTAATAATGCCCTATTTCTTGCTTTTTCATCTCTGGTGCACTCTTTTCCTCAATTCACCGATAAAGAAGAAAGAGATAAGCAATGATCGGACTAGACCAAGCAGACCAAGGTTTTTTCCAAGCGCTGCGCCTCTATTACAGAAGCGAAAGCGATGCACCGAAGAACATCCTTATAAAAGAATGAATGGGAAGCTGGCAGATTCTCTTCCCCTGGTAGCTGACTGAGCACGGAGCAGGCAAGCTGAGCACCGAACTGCGCTAAGCATATGGGATCTGAAGTCCATTCTCAGAGCAAATAGTGCCCAGACTCTCAAGGAGGTAGAGAATGGATATGAGGTGGGAAGAGGGGACGACTTTTCTTTCACGTGGACGACCCGAAGCAAGCTTATATATAGTGGGGAAGAACGGGCAGTAGCTACAGCAGAGGAAGGAAGCACGAGTCAAGGCGACAAGCAGAGAAGAGGTAGACCTCAGACCTCACTGCGAAGAAGACTAGATGATGAAGAGAAGACATGTCTTTCAGTTTCTGAAGAGTTGCGTATAGCTTCATCACTGTTCAATTGGGATCTGAAGTGGAAGACAACGGATCAGAGGTGTGAAATTGGTATCAGTGTGAGACTACAGGAGAATAGGACATCATAGCACGTCGAGATCCTCCTAGGTTTGTTTCACTATCCAAACTCTGGGGATGTAGGAATCCGATATGGAAAGCAGTCATACGAGACTTCTACCCTATTATATATTGACGGAATATCAAAGTAGAGGGAGGGGAAGAGAGCAGGTGAAGAGGATTTGACCCAGAAAGCGAGGAATGATGATTCGATGAAGCTCAGCTGGCAGGAACCCTCTATAATACCCACATCTCTAAGAGATCTGACCACAGAAAGGAAAAGCTAGACTGGCATTACAATAGTGGCCGATAGGAAGTGACACAAAAGAGGCTCAAAATAAGAAATATGGATAACCAAGAAGAATGAGGTGCGGAAAAGTCTATAGCTCGGAATCTCAGAAAGGGGAGGATGTGGAGACTCGTCAACCCAAATGAAAGAAGGTCGAAAAGGTGGAACATCATTCCATTATTCCCCTTCGGAGTGCCATAAGGTCCTATATCGGGTGTGGATCTTTCATTTGACTCATTCATTCTGTCTATATATGATGCTGCTTCTTCCACGTATGAAGCATATGGCGTCGAGGCCATTAACTAACTAAGTCGACTACTAGGTCAAATGCACCCTTCACTTTGACAGAGAGTGAGCATGGTGATAGTGAGTGCAAGCCTAGTAGCCCCTTAAAAAGCTAAAGGGGCTAGAAGTAAGGAAGCACGATGACCATCATCGGAAATATTCTCGTCGACTTTCTCCAGTTTTTTCACCATGACGACTAGGGGGCTGGATATTAGGGGAAGGAGTGTGTGGGAATTCGAGAAAGTAGAAAACTACACCGACCTTTTAGGCAAGCAAGGCGGGTCGGACGCCTAGTTGTGAATTAGGTAAAGATCTCCCTTTCGATCTACTTACACGGTCAAGTGCAAAGCAAGTAGAAAAGAAGGATATATCATCTTCACTATATATTTGACATTTGGGGCTTCGCTCCTAGCCGGCAGAGGTTCTTCTTCAATTCGACAAAATGAAGTAATAGTGCACCATAATCTGATTAGGGATTATGTGAGCGTGGCACCCGTGGGTAGAGCTTTGATTCATCAATCAATTTTTCCTCATCCCTGAGTCATCAGTCCGACGAACATGGTATAGATCAAGAGCTTGAATCTGCAAGCTTCAGGTAAGGTGCTAGCTATATGCCAAACACATGAAAATCAGAGCAAAAAAGGAGAGAGTGAACCACATCTTTTTCCTTTAGGGGTGATGAACTGGACTCCATTCTTCTCTTCTTGCTTTTCGCCCTGGATATATAGTACGAGTTGGCCTCGACTTCCGTGTCTGAGGTGACAGACTTATAAGTAGCTTAAGCAGCTTTTAATTAACTTGAGATCCTTGACTCTCGACGGGGGGAAGGGATCTCTCTATTTCAGGGTATCCTGCCATACGCGAAAGATTCCAGAAGATGGCTCTCAGAAAGAGGCTTCACGGGCCTATAATCAGACCAGAAGCCTTAGGTGCGGAGCCCTCTTGCTGACGAAACTATGGAGGGTGCCTTTCCGCGGACCCATCTCAGCCTAGCCCCACTTCGCGGTTAAAGATGAAGGAAGGCATGTGTAGAATTCAGATCCCAGACTAAGCACCCCGTACTTTCCCTTGTAGTTACTAAAGCTCCTTCGGACCGTGAGATATATGCGGACAGTCCACCAGCTCTTTAGAGACCCCTGAATCACCCTCTTTCGAGTGATTCACTTTGGGTAAAGCCCCAGGGATCAATCGATAAGAATGACCGAGGAGACGTCATGCTTGGCTATTCTATGATTCCCGATTGATAATGGGAGGAATTATTATGATTTGATGGACTAGCCTTGGAAAGCCTGCTGATGAGACAACCAAAGGCACTAAGAAAGTCTTTTAAAGAAAGGCTAGCTGTATATGTATAGTCAGGGCCCTAGACATAGTATATATGTGCGAGGGGTGAGAGAGAGATCAGGACTCAGACATTCTTTCCCGCACCGGATGTCCGGGGCGGATGCACTAGACTATCAGAGCAGAGCTAATCAAAGTCTTCGGTGACAAAGAAAAATGGTCAGTCAGGCCCATATTCTTTTCATCAAGGAAAGCAAAGGTCTAAGCTAAAGACTCTCGTATAAGAAAAAGTCAGCACCATCTCATGGTCTTGATTGAACTTCTTCTTGTCCTCCTTTCTTTCACAGACTAGAGTGAGTTAGCAACTACTACCATTTATTGACCTATATATTCGGGAGAAGCCTCTGAGGATGATTGGATATATAGCCTTCAGAGATATAAGCTAAGAAGATTTGAAGATTTTGGACACTATATTTCTCAGAGGTACCTGACCTTACCTATCTATCCACCGACTAGCTCACCCTCAGTCGATAAGGCAGACTCCCTCCCAGTAAGACCTCTCCCTCCTGATAGGACCCAAGAAAAGAATCAGACCGCTTCGCATCACCATTCTCCTATCGCGTTATACGTGACGTACTGATCGAAAAGACTATTGTTCTACTTCAGACTTAGGGTGAGCTCTTTTCCAGAAAGAGTCCTACCTTGACTTTAACGACGTAGGCAAGATTGTGGCATGCTCAACTACCATCGGGGAAGTACTGAAGCTGCATTTTCTCTAGGCTTAAATAAGAAAAGAAAAACTAGACCTACTATATATTATATTTCGTGTGGGAACTGCCCATTTGCTAGTGGAGGGCAGGAAGGCAGTCCGATCCTACGGACGATCCCTACTAGGTGGGAAGGGGAAAGGTCCTACAGACCTTAGATCATATAGATATATTCTCAATCAAAGATAAGAGGTGAGCGACAGTCTACAAGCTTCCAAGCAAATAGTCGTCTGCAGCCTTATGGCTAGCTTAGCGGGTTGGGGTTCCAGGTGAGGTGTCGAAGGTGAGACCCAGCTTAGTCGTCGAGTTCACTCTTGTTCATCGGAAGTCTCAGATTGAAGAGAGGTCAGTGGCGAAGCTGTTGTGTAACTGGATCGGCATTCTCAAAGGGCAAACGTGATAAATAAATAGGCTAGTGCGAACTTCGCTGATACGAGCTAAGCTTTGCGTTTTGACAGAGGAAAAGCCGATGGGAAGTATGTGCGCGTATGGTATGCCTTCTCCGACAGCCTAGCCTTGATCACTGGTTTGTTGGGTAATTTGTTATCTTCTCCACTGGTCGGTTTTCTCATGATCTGGTTTCAAGGGCAGGAGATAGAGCTAAGGAAGGAAAATCCCCGATGAGCCCTCAGGCTCTGGGAAGAGCGAGAGCTAGGAGTGCCAGTGGGGGTCAGACTCTAAGAAGCGGCTAAGAAAGGACTCGCCGGCCATCATTCATCGAGAACGGACTTGAAATCCCTAAGGGCTTGGTGTCTGAGAGGGCCCCATAGTGACGTTGTGGTCTCTATCCATGAGTTCCCCTTTTCCACTGCACGCGACATCAATGCCAAGGGGAAAGAATGCAACTAACGATTAAGCGAGGTAGATGTTGCCCACTAAAATGATCTGCTCAATGCTAGCGCTCACTATCGTGGATGCATTGCAGAATGGGAACCGACAACTTTCTCATTCCCTAACAGCTACCTTTGCCCTTTATATCAGATCAGAGAAGCTCTGAAGTGAGGGGAATTTTTCATACTCCCAAAAAGCGCAAGAAAGGTTGAGCTCAAATTCAAGCACCAGGGGCACCGGCATCCACACCTGAGAGCTGGCATGTTATCCCCTGTTGAATATAGATATTGGACTGCCAGGGTATATACGTACATAGAAGATGATGTCAAGCTATATATGAGGGCTGAGACGACAACTACGCAATAGCAAAGCAGGTCACCATCTTCGTGGATGACTTTCCGATATAACAGGACTACTTGATCTTCTAACCTCTAGCACCTCAGAAAGGTCCGAGCCTGAGCGAGTTAGAAAGCGGAGCTGAAGGGGAAGGAAATAGGTCTTCTCAGCGTCTTGTTAAACATCATAGCAAAAGCGCTGCAACTATCCTCTCAATTACCTCGGAACAACCTAAAATACTACAATGGCTATATATATCGTGATAGTAGATGAACCGCTTTGAACTGCTTACATTATTCTAGTTATATTTGTTCCAGTTCGGACCCCGCTTTGACTCTGGGAAGTCCCATAAAGCACCCAATGGAGGAAGGAGCAGAATAGAGAAAGGTAGTTCCGAGTGGCGAATGAACAAAGGTAATGGAAAGGGTGAGGCAAATAGATCAAAAATGCGGGGGGGGGGGGGGGGGGAATGTGTAGCGCGGGAGAGAAAAGCGAAGTAGCGCATCACTCTTTCTTTTCAGAGGAAAGTCTATTGAATTCTAATACTTAATGACCGTGCTCCTGATGCACCATTATAGTTCACTTATGTATGGGCCGAGAGACGAAGTTCGGGCCGTGCTAAGCCAATTGAGTGCAGACAGAGAGGAATCCAGATATAGGAATTTCATTAAAGTTGCTTGACAAGTAGCATTGAAGGCCTAGAATGTCTGTGAGGCATACTCAAATAGGGGAAGGATGCATAGTCCACAACCTCGGGTCTTGCCTTCTTTCTTCCTCAGCGACTAGGTCCACAAGCTCCTTGATCTCACTCGGGCACCTATCCTGACTAGGTATCCTCCGTACTCCTGACTTCGTCTGCATCGTCAAAACTCTGAATTGAAGTTCGACATTTAGCAAGAAGGCCACCCCTCCGCCGCCAGCTACTAAAAAATGGGTGGGCCCCTATCTTATAGTCCGTCCTCTTAGCCTAAAAGAAAACTTGCCAGTGAGGAATGAATTCATATAGTAAGTTAGCCCTTGTCCGTTCTGATAGTCTAGTTCGCGCTTGGACTTCGACTGTCGATCTTCTATAAAGATAAGCACTTTTCCACATAAATAATCAGAAGAAGAATTAGCTATTATTAAAAAAAGCAACAAGTCAAGAATAGATTCTTTATACCTAGGCAGAAGTAGGGAATTATACACCTAGGCTTTATATATAGGCTCCATTGTCGAGGGGCTCCACCTTCCAATGCACGTCTACGCTCGCTTCGTCAACTAGGCTCGCACTCTATACCCCTTTTAGCTCTATTTTGAACGAATGCCCACCTACTCTAGGCTCTTCTATGCCTCTCTATCGGCTTGCACGCTCCTCCTCCCCATAAGCAAGCAGACCTACCTAGCCCGGTATCTAGACAAGACTAGGTTCCGAGAGTCTCCCATATAATGACGCATTTTTTACTCTTCTTTTGATAATATGATCATTATAGTCGCTCACACTACTACTTATTAGCCTCGTTCTTTAGGCTTTTCCAGATGATAATAGAATTCAGGGTTCTCTTAGGGTAATCGTAAGTAAGCTTGGCAAGAATCCCGCATAACGGTTATAAGACGAAGGAGTTCCCCTTACCTCGGCTATCTATATATATAAAGGCGGTCAAAGCACAAGACCTCCCGCAGACTTGCCGTAATGAGAAATCCGTCTGTGATGATGAGGTCCGTGAAAAAGAGGCATAGCCCTCGGAGACTACCTACTGGCCCGTACTATGACGAGGGACTATTAATATAGTAGAATGAAGGAAAAGTAGGAAGTTTGATAGATACTTTGTAGGTGTAATTGAATAAGCCGAATAATCTAGTTCTGCGTCGGGTCTCCTTGGCCCTTTCCTTGAAATCAAGCTTTATCTAGTCAACTAACTTGATAATCAAGTAGGCTTTTTTCTAGTCCTTTCCTGCCCTTGGCACGTGCCTATACTTCCTTCCGCCGACTCTGGCTCCAGGCTTTTGAGATAATCTGATACACTCGGAAAAGACTAATAGATCCAATTCCAGTCAATAGTCAGGTCAGCCCTTAGACAGACCTAGGGCTCATTCCAGTTATACAGGACGACGACTCCCCGGAACTAGACTCCGCAGAAAAGAACAAGGGTCTACTACAACTTCCTTCCTAGCATCGGAAGGCATCTGACGGGGGGAGAAAGACTTCTGAAGGCTCCTGCTGCTCGCTTATGGGATAACGTTTGATGATTTATTGTAAATGTTCTCATGCTTATCCTGTATAAGGAGAAGAAGAGGGTATACTGCGCTTTGACGAAGAAGAAAGACAGTCGTGGCACGAACCTCTTTTGCCTTCAGTCAAGTTATTGATTCTCTGGCATCAGCCTAAGCATCTTCTCACGGAATCAGCGCAGACACCCTCGCTTCAGCATTGGTCTACTAGAGCACCGTTGGGTCTGACCTCGCTCGTCCAACTCTCCTTGACGCTTAGCTCACCTGAGCTTGACCGCGAACCAACTATATATTCGGGCCGGTAGAGCGTAGATGAGGTAAAAGAGCGAGTCTTATGCGTATTAGAGTTCCATGAGCGCTAGGTCGTCCCACGACTCATCAAAGAAATAAAGGAGAAAGGCGTCATTAGAGGGCTGACTTCCTTTCCTACTACTAGTCCGGAACCTTCATCCTCACCTCTTGTCCACCAATTTGATATAGTTTAGGGGCCCTCATGAATTGGCATCTCTGACCAGACTCAGCAACTAGAGTGAGTCGCCGGGCATGACAAGATGTAAGTAAATCTACGGGGATTTTTACATACTCTATATATGAGGTCCGTCGAAAGAAAGAATCTGTTTCAACCTACTACTTTGCAAAGATACCCTTAAAGACTAGATCTGAGTAAACTGCTGAAAGAAGATTATATAGTAGATGACGAACTGATTTATGAGTGAAAAAGACTCCTGCAGCGACTTTGATCCTTGGCTCTGTGGAAGATAATCCATAAGGGTTGGAGGGCGTGTCCATTTTGTCTTCTCTATAAAAAAGAAAGCATTTGATATATATATTCTTTATAATCGCGAGGAGGAAGGAGGTATCCGCGTCGAAGTAGAAGGACCCAAAATGAAAGGGATTGCCTCGCGATATAATAAAGAACGTCAAAAAATGCTAACTGTTCGCGATAGTATAGTAAGTTGCTAAGTGCTACACTAGAGGGAGTAGAAGGGTGAGGCAAGGAAGGGGAACAGTATGTCCGTCCGCTTAGTAGTAAAAGAATTTCGTTATAAATCAAATAGGAGAGAGAAGGCTAACTCACAGACGTACTCGATTCTAGGCTAAAAGCTGAGAGAGAAGGCTAAGAGAAAGAACTGAGAGCCAAAAAGTGTATGCGCTTGCGAATAGAGTGATGAAAGGAAAGTGGCTTAGATGAGGATGGATGGGCCCTTGATCCGTGTGGAAGACATCCAAGGGTACGGAAGTCAGTCAGACTTATACGCGCCCTTCGCATTCCCAACTTCAAACTAGAAGGGGCTATCACTCACTTCTTTTCCTCTACCTTCGCTTCATGCTTAAGAGTTCGCCGTTGAGGTCATAAATGGAAGAGCACTTCCGAAATGCCAAGGGAACTGCTCATTTGTTAACGTAAGGGTAAACGAATCGACGGATATAATGGAATAGCTATGAGAAGGCGGTAAACAAAGTAAGCAAATGATGCATAGCACAACATACCAAGCAAAGAGAGAATTCCGCTCCCCATAGGTAGTTAGACTCGTACGCTGCAAGGTGAAAGGAAGTGAAACCGCTATTATATATTTTGCATTATATATAGAAAAAAGAGGTCTATTAGGCTTCTTGCTTTACCGGGACCTTCTTCGCGTCAGACTCTCGTTCTATTCAAATAGTACTAGACCCGCACCCGATATGGGACCTGATGGTCAGACTGCTATTCCAATTAAATAGTAGTAGGTCTACACCCTTTGGTCAATGATCCCATGACTCGATTGTGTAAGACTCACCTCGGAATCTCTAATCCGGGTGTCCTTTTCACGACTCAAACCCCTCAAGCTTCATAAGAGAAGCCCACCTCACCCCTCTTTCACCTAGGTCCAAAAAGAGATAATAGTAGTCCCAAATATATGGCCTTACAGAGAAAGTCTCTCCCCATTCCTTATTCACCTCTCGAAAGTCGAAGTAGGTTAAGTAATATACTCTACGAGGTCACGAGGGTCTCCTCTCCCCCTGCATTTCCTTCCCGAAATTCTTTATCAGGATGAAGGTCCATTTTCTTCGACCTTTTCAATATATTTGAATTGATAAGTTTCCTCTCTCTTATGAAATATTCAAGTAGTACGCCGTGCCCTTCAGGTAGGCCTTGAATAGGGTTAGTAATTGTAGGGAGCACGCTGAGGCTCTTCTCGGGGAAGTCTTGTAGACTGAAAGGAGATGGCTTTAGGTTTGCGAAGGCCTCGAATATCTAGTTGCTGTAGGACTCGAGGGCCCAATTTCTTCTAGTCTTCCCCCTTGCCTGAATTCTTAGTCCAGTTCAACACTCAAGCAAGCAGCCAGAACAAAGTCCTTTCAGTCTCTTTACCAAACCGTGAGAAAACAAGGTAGGTGACAAATTCATAAAAGGTTTCCACCACCTTCCTTGGATGTCTTGGAGTTGATCCCTTGATTTAGGGAAAAGTCTCTGAATTTTCTTTATCAAAAGAAGATCTCAATGAAAAAGAAGAAATGTGCTTCTCTTCATCCATTCCTGTAGTTTGTGAATGCTCTAAGCTAGAGCACTGAGACTAGTGAGAAGGGAACAAGGGTCGGCCCGACAGAGTGCTTTCGCTTCTTTCAGATCTCTACGCATTTCACCGCACCACCGGTCTCTGTCCCTACCGTACTCCAGCTTGGTAGTTTCCATGGATGGATTTGACGGCTGACTTGAAAAGCCACGCTTGACACCCCGGATAAGGCTTGCATCCACCGTCTGACCGCGCACGGAGTTAGCCTTCCTCACGTCATTGCTTATTCTCCGAGAAAAGAAGTTCACGACCGCATCAGGATTTCGAAAAATTCCCCATTGCTACCTCCTGTAGGAGTCTGGGCCCTGCCTCAGTCCCAGTGTGGCTGATCATCCTCTCAGACCAGCGGTAAGACATTGCCTCACCAATCTGACATGCAGACCTCCTGCGTATCCCTCCCCATTGGCTCCCATATTTTTGGACCAAAAACATCTCTAATCGAACTGCATGCAGACTATCAGGTCGTGAAAAGAATAGGTAGCTCTAAAAGCACTGGAAGAGTTGACTGAGGAAGGAAGAAGGTTTTTTTCTAAGTTTGCCAATTCGACCAACGAGAAAAAGGAGTGGAAAAAACCACTGAACCCCCAGAGCTCCAACGAATACGTAAGCCTACAAAGAGTCAGTAGGGGGATTGACGACTTAAACAATGAAATTTCACTCTCCGGTCTCGTTTTTTCGGCTCTGATAGAGGCTATACACTTGGCCTCTAAGACCTTCACACCACTTGGTCCAGATAAGATTTCAAAAGATCATGTCATCCGTGTCATGCTCATATCTGAGCTAGGACCATCTTGATGTCATAGCACAATCCAAAGAGTCAAGATAAAGGTTCATCAATAGAGAAGAAATAGGACTTCCCTGCTATCGTCCTGGTTACGACCCGATCTCTTTCTCTTCGACCCAGGGTCGAGTAGTGAAGCGGCTGACCAACTCTTCCAAAACCCTTCGATCAAAGGCTAGAACTTCCATCAAACCCTCCTTCTTGCGATGAAAAGAATAGCTTAGACTCTGATATATATATATAAAGCATCTCCACTTTTTCTTTTACTTCACACTGGGGCGGGGAGAATTCCCTGGGAGTTGACTGACACAGGCATACCAGACTCCTAGCTTAGCTTCTTTCATCTTAGCCTAGGCTACTGAAACAACCATTTCCGAGTTAGATTTTCCAAGCAATATACAAGTATATAGCTTGGGAAAGTCCTTTCAAAATAGCTTGACTTTCTCACTTTTGAAAATCTTCTAGTTAGGGGTATTAGGGGCTAACTAGTCGTTGTCTCCCTGGACTCACTCGCTTTTTTCCCTTCTCACTTCCATACCTCTTTCTTCGCTTACCCTCACCTACATAGGGTTCCTAGGGATGAAGAGAGGGAACAAAACTTCTTTTTCCTAATAGATCACTTTTTCCAAATATTATTGTTGGGCCCTTCCAGTGTGATTGGGAAGGACTACCTTAGTAGTATGAATCATCAACCGCTTTCCACTAGGACTAGCTCGATCATCATCTAAGACTTTCGAGTCGATCGCATTCGAGGCAACATATGAAGAGGAGGAAGGGAAGGTAGGGGAAGGAGGCTAACAAGACTTTGGGTCTCACACAACTCGCTTGCTTACCACGGGATGGCTTATTCTTGACTTACAAGCAACCAGTCGATTGCCCCAGGGAACTAGGTGGTAGTTGGCGATTCGGAAAAAAGTGTTGCAAACTAGATATATCAGGCTATCAAGATTCTCAAATCCATTATTTTCTTTATCTAGAAATTGTGGGCTATAATCAAAATAGGCTTTATACACAGGCTTCGTCCACTTAACGTCGACTAGTGGTAGGTTAGGAGCAGAAAGAGGGAGGGAAGTATTTTCTTCCTTTTTTCGGGTTTATTTAACATTTTGCTCCACAGGTCCGAGTAGTATTAGAGGTACGTCGAGGGGGAAAAGTCCTTTCCAAGAATGATCCCATGGGAACTATGTGAGAAAGCGGAGAAGGGGACAAGGTGAAAGGTGTCGGCAAACAAACTGCATCTTTGACTTTGGAGGAGGTCAGATGTTTTACTCACCAACCATCCGACACACACCTTGCTCTTTACTAGGTCTGGAAAGCGTATGAGACCCTGATAATCTATTTCCTTAATCTTGATTATCACTGAATGAGTGGATCCCCTTGCTTAGTTAGAGTCCAAGCTCCACTCCTTGAACTCGCAGCTTAGTGTCCAAGCTCACCCATCTGATAGACCTCTAAGCTTACTCAAGCACCTCACCCCAGCCTCCGTCCAACAGAGGATCGAACCTCATCAGTTGCTCCTGGTTCTTTCTTCTTTATGAGATAGTCTCACCCATGAAAGTTCAAAAGCAGATTTCATAGCCTATTCATAAATCAACCACATTCCCAAACAAGCAGAGCTCATATACAGGAAGTGCTTAGCAGGTCCACACACCTTTTTCTTTTTTCAAGGAGTCCCGCACCTTTCTCTTTTCACAGAATCCACAGTCGTACTGTGGGGGATGTAGACTACCCTACCATACTTTTTCCTACCACAATTATATATCTGGGAGCCTGTTGATTTCTTTCTCTTTATGAAGTAGAGGGAAACTTTGACATTCTTTCTTTCTATCATACTGACCTTCTACTACTACTACTACTACCCTAGGGATAGTACTATTCCTCACTTACCTCAACCTCTCACCCCTAAGCTGTCAAGAAAACCATGGGATAGGGATAGGAAAAAGATAGAGCCGGAGTGCGTACAACACACAAATACGTGAGTTGCTAGGACCATCCACACCTCATGAAGAAAATCGGCAAAAATCAAAGGTCATGGGGGCATAAAATAGAGGACAGAAAGGAGGTACGAGGGAAGAAAGATGACTTTGATCTACTATGGTACCACTGAACCTCTCCACTTAGGAATCCTAAAGGGAAGTCAAAAGCCGCACATCAGACGGCGTAGATGACTACATTATAACCAATCAATGATCATAAAGGAATAATACCGTACTTCAGTCAACTATTATATTATCAGAAGAAGGTCGTAGACAAAGAAGAGGACCAAACTGGACACTCGAGATGAACACAGGAGGAAGTAGACAGATGAGCAAAAAACCCGCATTGACCTACGCTTTGAATTTGATACATATGCTCCTGTAAAGATTCGATATTAATGCGCAGAAGGTCTATGATGAGGGGTTCCGACAAAAGCCTAGATTATGGTTTAAATAAGATAAGGTTCGAGCGGGGTGTTGACACTTCATTCGTCGACTGCTACCGGCGAAAGATAGCTAGAAGGCTCAAGTCGCTCTCGCTATAGCGGGCAAATGAGATTCTTTCGACGACCCCTCTGGGCACCTACCTCTCCTATGTGTCGAGCCATTTGGCTTCCCCGCCGGTCTTTCTAACTAACATACCTCACCCACAACCCAGAACCAAGGATCAAAGCAGTTGCGGTCAGACATCACCTATTCCGTTCAATAGTCAAGCCGCCCTCATATGCTTTCCATGGAATATATAGTTCTGATGGGAGCGATCCTGGTCAGCTAGTCAGGATTAGGCCCCATCTATGACGCGGCTCACCCACACCTGATTTCCCAGACTAAAAAATAATGTGAAAGAAAAGTTTTCCCCTACTTTTTTCTCTGGCTTTTTTTATGTGTTCTTTTTGCGTGAGGATGAAATAACAAAAAAGGCCTCAGACTAATGTGAGGAATGTCTCCCTAAAATCAAAGACCTATTCTTGATAGTGAGGTTTATAGTAACTAATATCAATCTCTCGGATCTATTTTGATCTCGTCCTCATAAGCTAGGGGGAGCTTGCTCGCCTCTCTTCTTCTTCTTCAGCTCACTGCATCCCATGCCGAAGGTAGGCTCAGCAGCTCTGAGAGCATGCCTCGCCCAATAGTGCCTTATTAGGCCAGTCACCCTGCTAACTTCCTCGCGATTATAGGAGGTTAGAACCCGCGACTCGTGAAGCTAGATAGCGAGCACTCCACCCTCGATCAATCCCAGAGCGGTACGCAAGGGATGTTGGCATTATTTAGTAGTGGGTGAGGCCCATATGTGACGCATCAACATCAATAAGAGAGGGGTGTTCTAACCAGTACAAGCCCTTGGTCTAGGTGAGGTAGACTCTTCATCCCCGAAGGTCAGAGGGTGAACAAAGACATAGTTGGGCCTTGAGACTATTCGACACCCTGACATGAGGCCTGTTTTTTTTTGTCCCATGCAAAAAAAGGATGAGAAAGAGCACCTCGCCTCTCTTTCCCTAGCCGGAAGACGGATGTTGACTCTGTTTAAAGAGAAGGTCCCACGGGAAGATATCAGTTCCAAAATAATGGGAGCGAGGTGTGGAGACGGTGCCGACACGGCTAGGGGGGATTGGAGTTCGGTATAGGCTTAGCTGCAGGTTCGTGAGGGACTAAGTGTCGAGGTCTCAGGGATAGGCATGATAGTACATATGTTTCATGAAATTCGCTATTTGATGCCTTTTCTCTTTAATCTTGACTTTGCTCCGCTACGTCTCGCACGTTTCTTCCACTATCGCTCGCACCGAAAAAGACAGGTTTTCGTGAGTTTTGGTGGCATTTTGATGACATCTGATTTCCATCCATATGAACTCCTACTAATTAGCCTGAGATGACATAGCAGGAGTGGCGGACAAGCTGAGAGGCTAAGACAATAGCGATAGAGAAAGCTACATGGAAAGCAGTAGTGACCGTGCAAAGCCATTGGGACTTCTCACCTCCTTTGGGTAGGTTTTTGAAGATTTGATTCTCACTAGATATTTGGGTGTTGACCTTGTTTACCTAATCAGACCTACGGACATTCCCATTGAGAGAATCGAGATTGGGCAGTAACATGGGAGAAGCCGTAACAGACTCAGACTAAGCAAGGTAGTACGGGAGGTGATTCGCTGAGGGTGTTGCCGACGGTTCTATTACATCTCTTCTTTGGTCAACAAGAAAAGAAAATCAAGAATGTTGAGGGAGCGGGTTAACGAAGCCTGAGCTCTGTGACCTCTACGCCTAGTCTCTTATTCTCCTACCACAACCAGCATAGTCTGCATCTGAAACATCCACTGTGGTTGGATGTGAGGGCCTTCTTCCGAACCATTTCAATAGTACGGGTCGGACCTATGACGATGGCATGCGAGTAGCACATGATTCATATGACTACTTCCACTATATATCTGGATGCTTCTCTCCTTCTTCCCTTACTCTCCGCAACTATATATGACGTACCCACAAGGCTTTCCTTTGCTCCACAGCTGCCGAATGTTGTGCTTCCATTTCCTGCTCTTGTTGATCAACAATTTCTTTCCAATTCCTCTACTACGAGACGGGACCTTTTCGACTGGAAGCCCTAGGCCCAGACCTGTATGCTGCAAGATACGTGCTATCTCTTCGAAGCTCACTCTTAGGCCAGACTCTCCTAGGAAGATGGACTCTGATAGGCTCAGCTTTTAGATGGACTGGCTCCCGACAAACTTGTTCGAGTTCCCACAAGGCTCTATGGGGTCTCTCAATAGATGCAATGGCCCCTTTCCTCTTCTATATCTCTGCTCTTCCTCCCTCTTTTCAGGCCTAAGAACCAGCCAGCCCCTGTCATTTCTACCTTAGCTCGACCGGTGGATGCACAAATCCCTGCTTTCATCTACATCTATCTCGAGGTCTCTTCTTCTCCGGCTCTGAATGTCTGGGCTAGGCGTAGCAGATCATGGACATACCACTATCGACCGACCTTACTCTGTCTTTCCGCGGCAGGGAGATGAGATGCTTGCTACTCTGCCGATGGTTGTATTTGATCTTCAGCCCGGCTCCACATTCGTCCAGCTGACGGCCCTCCTCCAACAAAGTGTTCGGGCTTCTCACGATGAGTGCTTTCATCTGGCTACTCAAAGATGAGCAGGATACAAATTTTCCTCAGTCTATGGACCAGCTTGACCAGATGATGGGCTAACCAGCAGTCAACTCTTTCGCCACCATGCGTTTCTATAATGAAAATTCTGTCCTCTGTTATGCTCGGTCTCCTGCTATCAGGACTATCGGAGATAGATGATTCTCTCGAGCACTAGACTAGTAGGAGGCCCCCTATTTATATATATTCAAGTCAAACACCTCGCACATAAGCCAGAATCTAAGTCGGCTTATTCGACATGATCATAAAAGCAGTCAGATTCCAGTCCTATAGAGACCAGGCCTAAATTCTCGGGGTGCTAGAATGGGGAAGAAAGAAAGGAGCTATTTGAGAATATAGCACGATCATCAATTCTATCAATTCTATACAAAATCAAGACTGAAAAACAGCAACGCACCCTCACTTCTCAAAGCTGTGGACTATTTCGAAGTCGAATCCAATGGCTGATGAGCCTCTTCCGTCCTCAGTTATTCTCAGTCCAAATGGTGGCACAAAGGGCAGGTGAAAACATTGGCAAGAAAGCATTAGATAATTCACATCCAGCAGGATAACAGAAAAAGATGAGATGGATCCGAAGTCGGCTAATATCTGTTAGCAATGTGAGCCCGAGGCGAACCATTCCTGCAATAAATGTTATTGTAATAAATGATTTATCAATAAAAGTTACTGATTTTGTTTCACTCCCTTTCTGATATTGAATGAATGAATGCACTATAAGGTCCCTCTGTGCAATATTGGTTTTGTACCATGGCCGACTTGATAATCATACAGTTGTTGATTCATTAATTGAATCATAGAGGCTGATGCTTGGATGAATATCTAAGGACTTAGATAGAGGACTCATCAAGAATCATCAAATGATTGTCAAGTGATGATCTCCAACCTGAGTAGGAGATGGCAATCCTTTCTCATTAGGATGATATCTGATAGACCTCTTGATGCAGGTCCTCTGCATGGGAATAGTCATTCAGAGGTATCATATTAGTTGAGTCAATGGGTTGACTTAACGAGATCGAGATAACCAAAGACCTATAATGAATACTATCACATCATAGGCAAACATCCTCTGACCAGAGACATATGTATTGCTATATGTCTGAGTGTGTACATTTGGCGAACCATTTGGTTGATGACCTAACCAAGGTCTATACACCGGCGAGCTGGTGTGCATGTAAGGGCATTTGAGTAATACGATCTCCCAAAGGGATCATACAGGTTCACTAGTGAACTAGGACACATGAGCTCACTCATGAGGTATTGGGACTGATCAAATTCCATGCATGGTCGTCATGCTTTAGAAGCATGACATGAATTTGAAGGTGAGATATATGCTTTGTGAAAGCATATGATCTGTACCAAATCCCAAGAACCAAGATTGAGAAACTTAGTGATCAAACCATGAAGATGACAGTGTAAAATTGATCTATATCTAGGATGATCATAAGTCTTCCAGTATGCAGGATGTATTGGTAATGGGAATACCTGAGGGTGATTTGATCATAAACGATTGTATAACTATGACACTTCCATTCTGAGGGAGTGATGAAAGATGTCTGGATTTTAGTGACCCCTCTCATTAGCGAAGTAACCTAATCTTAGTCCATGTGATGGACATTGATCTGAATGAGATTCAGATGCAATGAGAAGATTAGGTTTACGGCCTTAATTTAATCAAGCATCTATGTGACGTCCATGGGATCTGGATTTGAGATGTGATCTCAATATCCAAGTCACTATACGTGGAACAATACAATCGCCCTGTCCTTATCTCCACGTACCTAAGGAGAAATAGCATTATTCTTGAAAGGTTCAATAATATTTCCATAAGATCTAAACATTAAGAAATTGATAAATAAATGTGATTTAATTATCTTGATGTGTGTGGAAATTATCCAATATGATTAAATGTGATTTAATTATTATGGATAAGAATAATGTAGATAGTAATATCCAATTATTCAAAATATATTATAAATGTGATTTATAATGTATTAAAGAGAGCTAATTATAATTTATATTTGTTGATTAATTATTAATCTGTATTGGATGCACATTATCTAATTAATTGAAAATGTAAATTATATTTTGTTTTGGGCTGTGAATGAGATTCATAATTTTCCAATGGCAAGAATGCAATATTCCCAATAATAATTATGAATTATTTTTGGAGAATAAATTCCAACAAAAGTTGTTGGATTAAATAATGGAGAATTCCAAGTAGATATGCAATCTCATGAGATTTCATTTGATTGCCCCCACTTGGTAATAAGTGGACGGCTGCCAAGTCCTATATGGAATTGGTGGTCATCCACCCTATTACATGGAGAGTCAAGATCTCCATTGAAATCATCTCCTTATTTGATTGGTTTAAATTAAGAGTGATGTATATTTGATTTATCAAATATATTTGATCTAAATTAAATCATAAGTTGTTCGTTTTTACCAACAACAATCTTGACTATTGGATTGACATAAATCAATCTCATCCATTGATTTTATATGTCCCATAGATTGAGATCCATGGATCCTAAAACCCTATAAATAGAGAGGCATACTATTCTCTCTTGTACATGCTATTGGTAGCACATCTCTCTCTCTTCTCTCCTCACACGCCAACCCTCCCTCTCTCTACTTGGTGGTCGTCCACCAAACCCTAAGGGAGATAGTCGTCGTCGCCTACACCACCACGTCGCCGCTTCGACGTTCTTCAGTTCTCCATCTTCTTGGAGTGCTACGCTCACAAAGGAGACGTTGGATCGTGTACGACGAGATCAGGAGTTCACCGTGCATGGATCAACTCGTTGGATTGCGATGACAACGCAACTCATCCCCGCACTCTTAAGCTTCTTCTCCGACGATCGGACTTGAGACAGGAGGTCTCTTTTCGTAGAGACTCGATCAACCACGCTTCGAGAGGTATTGCATTATACTTGTTGTGGTTATAGATGAAATGATCCGAGAATCATTCTTGGATCACGTGGTTTCATCGCATGAAAAATTTTAAATTCCGTTGCACCGAACAACTAGTACGACTAGTCGTTCTTCGACGTATTCGATACGACACTCACGCTTCCATGATGCGCTTGGGGAATTTTTCCATATCCTTCAAGTGGTATCAGAGCCTTAGGTCGAAGGTTTTGGATACGATCCACAAACCTAGGACGACTTGGGTTCGTAGAGGTCGCGAAAGTTTTGTCGCATTTGATTTTCGCACTTCTGTTTAGTGAGTAAATTCGGCCCTTTTTGAATTTTCTAAACACAAATTAAACACTTGGATTTTGTTCCCCATTAAATAAGGAAACCATAGGATATGCGTTTACGTAATTTGGATTCCGTTTGCTCGAGATACGGTTGTTTTAATGAACATGTATGCGCTGTTGCGGGAACTGCAAATCTTAACATGATTAATGAGTTAATTACTGTTATGATCTTCCTCGAAATGAGTGAAATATCACTTGAGTTATGTCCTAAATCAAATTAACAATCTTTGAAAATTGATTTTGTCTAATTTGGATTTAAATTGATTGAGATATGTTAATTTTAGTAAGTAGGGGTCACTGCTGAAATTACAGTCCTAATCAAGAACCATGTGATTGTAAATTAATGAAATTAATTGTTAATTTCAAGAAATAATTGTGGAAATATTTGAGAAATATTGGAAGATTATTATTTCCTTAATTGACTTGGCCTCAACAAGTAAACTGATTAGATTTGATCTAGATCAAAATTGGAAACACAATCATCAAACTCATTGCTTGAATAGGATTGGGAATTTGTCTAGCAAATTTCCTTATAATCAAAAATGTTTTGATTATTACTATACGGTATAATTTCGGTTGAAAAACCGATGATCATCTCAAATACAAATTGATCTATTTGGCATTATCCTTTCTCGAGGCGGATATGGTGTCTAGTCGGAGATCGCTTGGGTAGCGGGTTGCAACGTATGTGGTGCGTCCCACTCTCGTCGGTACTGGCCATGACAGCGGGTAGGGACTTGATAATGCCGGAGAAATCAAGTTGTATTTTCTAATTATTAAAATACGAATTAATACGTACTTTGAGAATAATACCATATATATTCAAGTAAAACAATCAAATTTGATTGATTGAATTGGATTGATAATTAATTTAATATGATTTAATTAATTATGTCCAATCTAAAATTACTCTATTATGAATAGAGTTGATAATTCCCTTGGAAGAATTAATTATAGAATGTGATTCATGATAATTAATTAAAATTTGAATATGAGGTGGAGGATTACATAAGTGACATCCATGGTCTCCTGTCAAGGCGAAGGGTTTCCATCGCCAGGGATTGTATATAGGAGATGCCTGTATGAAGTAACAGCTCCTATATGCAAGCGCATCTGGATCAGACTCTTTGCTTCACGAAAGCGTAAGGCCGTATGCGTAGTGACCCCAATACCAGATCCTCATATTATTGGGGCAATATTGGATTGCGCATAGCGAGTTCTATTCCTGTTGACAGTTGACTTAATGACGGGTCAACATCACCTTAGAGATGGTGGGCCCGAGTATTAAAGACCGAATTGGGAATTGCAAGTTGGACTTGTAAGGCAGAATGTGTTCACGCTTCTCTTTATTGGAGTTGCAGATTCTCATATTATTGGGATGTAACAAAGATAAAGAGGAGATCCCAGTTCTTGTTTGAGATATAGCAGTAAGTATATCTCTTACTTTGAAAGTGACTAAGGGAATGAACTATTAAAGTTGACAATGCAAGAATAATTTGATTTAAAAAACTTAATCAAATATGATAAATTTGAATATATGATTATATGTTCTAATATAGTGCATTCTCAATTTCAGAAAATGAAGTCCATGAACCCACTTAGTAGGCTTTTGGAGGTCAACCAATTGATTGGATCGAATTACTCGGATTGGATCCGTAATTTGGAGCTTGTACTCTCAGCTGAGCGCATAAGTTATGTGCTCTCGAAAGACAAGCATGAAAACCCTAAATCAAAGGAAGAAAAAGCAGACAATGACAAGTATGATGAAGATCATGTCTTGGCTATATGCTACATCTTGGGTTCTCTCTCCAATGTTCTTAAGAAACAACATGTGGAAATGAGTACTTGCCAGGAGATAATGTAGAATCTAAAAGATATGTTTGGTGACATTAACCGCACCCAGCGTTACAACGTTATGAAAGAACTCGTTCGCTGAAAGATGCAGGAAGGGACTTCGGTCTGTGAACATGTACTCAAAACGTTTGGGTACTTATCGGAGCTGGAGACTCTGGGGGCAACCATGGATGCAGATATGCAATATGATTTCAGTCTGCTATCGTTGCCCAACTCTTTCAATAACTTTGTGGTTTCATTCCACATGAACAAGCTGGAATTGACAAATGTTGGTCTTCTTGCTACATTAAAGTCTGTAGAAGACGTGATGAAGAAAGATGATCCCGCTAGCAGTGCAATGGTTACACAGGTCAGAGGGAAGCGCGGTTGGAAGCATGGTTCTTAGAAGGGCCTGGCCTAGAAGAGAAAGAAGAAGGGACAAGTTGTTGGCTCATCTTCCAATGCATCCACTCTAATGGTGTCGAAGAAAACCGATGTCTGTCACCACTGCAAGAAGCCAGGGCACTGGAGGCGTAATTGCCCAGATTACCTAAAGTCAGTCGACAAAGGTAAAGCCATAGTAGGTATGAAATCTACTTTTATCATTGAAACCAGTTTTCTCGTTGGACGAGAAGGAAGTTGGGTTGTTGATTCTGGTGCTTCTGTTCATGTGTGAAATTTATTGCATTTGTTTCAGGAAACTAGTAAACTTGAAAAAGGGAGATAGTCATCCAGAAGGGATCTGATGCAAGTGTAGCAGCAGTCACCGTCAGGACTTGTCGACTATCATTATCTAGTGGAAGAGACCTAGTACTTAAAGAGTATCTTTATGTACCTAAAGTCAAAAGGAATTTAATATCTGTATCTAAGCTAGTTAGAAGTGGATATTTGTTCCTATTCTGTAATAAATTAGTCATAAATTGTTATGATAAATATATTGCGGATGGCATTTTTACTTCTAGAGGACTCTATGAATTGTGTATTGATAAATGTGTTATGAATGTTACATCCACTAATAAAAACCCTAAAAGATCCAAGGAAGATGATAATCTTTCAAATGAGATTTGGCATCAAAGTCTTGGTCATTTGACTGTTGATAAGATCAAAAGATTAATAAAGGATGGACCTTTAGATTTTCTACAGGTTCAATCTTTACCTACTTGCAAGAATTGCATTCAAGGAAAAATGACTAGGATGCCTTTCCATAACAAGGTTACAAGATGCGAAGGTATTATTGACCTAATACATACTGATGTATGTGGTCCCTTTAGTACCGCGACTCGAAATGTATATTGATATTACTTGACGTTTATTGATGACCATTCACGATACGGGTTTGTCTTCCTATTTCGTCATAAATCTGAAACCTTTTAAAAGTTCAAAGAATTCAAGGCTTTGGTTGAGAACCAAACCGATAGGAAGATTGAACAGATTCGATCTGATCGAGGTGGCGAGTATCTCTCAGATGAATTCAAGGAATACCTTAAAGAGAATGGATTTGTCTCCAACCTCACTCCTCCTGGAACCCCCTGACTTAATGGTGTTGCTGAAAGATGCAATAGGACCATCATGGATATGGTTCGTTCAATGATGAGCAAAGCACATTTACCACTTTGTTTCTGAGGATATGCAATAGAGACTGCAATATATATCATGAATAAGGTTCCTAGTAAATCTGTACCTAAGACTCCACATGAGCTCTGGTGTGGAACCAAACCTAGTGTTAATCACTTGAGGGTTTGGGGTAGCTTGCTCCATGCAAAGAACGTGGATGCGAGTAGGCTAGAATCTCGCTCTCGTGAGTGTTACTTCATTGGGTATGTTAGAGATGGTATTGGATACCAACTCTATGACCCTGAGACTCAAAAGGTTTTTGTTTCTAGAGATGTGAAATTTCTGGAGAATGATTTCCTTAAGGGTCAAGATAAATATGAAGTAAAGGAACTCATTGAATCCCCTGAGGATTCTGAGTTTCCCGAGCCAAAAACTGAAGAGATAAATAAAGATGAAACACCCATACCTCTTCGAAGGAGTTCGAGGGTGGTTGCACCACCTGAGAGGTATGGATTCCATGTGTCAAGTGAAACTGACAATGATCCTACTTCATTTGATGAAGCACTCACGGATCATGACTTGGATAGATGGATGCTTGCAATGAAGTCAGAAATTGACTCCATGCATAAGATTGGTGTATGGACCCTAGAGGATCCACCTAAAGTGGTGAAACCAATTGGATGTAAATGGATCTTCAAGAGAAAGAGGGGACCTGATGGGAAAGTAGAGACTTTCAAGGCACGGCTCGTAGCCAAGGGCTACACACAGAGAGAAGGCATCGACTACGATGAGACATTCTCTCATGTGGCTATGCTTAAATCCATCAGGACATTGCTATCTATAGCTGCATATCTTGACTACGACATCTGGCAGATGGATGTCAAGACGGCTTTCCTCAATGGATGCCTCGAGGAGGATATCTATATGGAGCAGCCCCAGGGCTTCATAACTGAGGATGGCAAAGTATGCAAGCTGAAGAAATCCATCTATGGGCTCAAACAAGCTTCTCGTAGCTGGAACATCAGATTTGACGAAACCATAAAGAGTTATGATTTTGTGCAGAATCCTGATGAACCTTGTGTGTACAAGAACCTTAGTGGGAGAGCGCCATTGTGTTCATTGTGCTTTATGTAGATGACATCCTTATCATTGGGAATGATACATGGATGATGACCAGTGTGAAAATTTGGCTATCCCATACCTTTGAGATGAAAGATCTTGCAGAAGCCTCTTACATCTTGGGTCTGAAGTTGTTCAGAAATCGAGAGAAGAGGATATTGGGATTGTCACAACATGGATACATTAAGAAGATTCTTGAACGATTCAGTATGGATAGTTCCAAGAAAGGATTCCTACCCTTAAGAGATGGTATCCACCTGTCTAAAGGAATGACTTCTCAAACTGTTGAGGAAAAGAAAGCCATGGTTGGATGCCTTTATGCATCAGCTATAGGAAGCTTAATGTATGCCATGATGTGTACTAGGCCAGATATCTGCCATGCAGTGGGAGTGGTAAGTCGTAACCAATCCTGCTATGGAGAACAACACTGGAATGCAGTAAAGAACATATTTAAATATCTAAGAAAGACACAAGATTACATCTTGGTCTATGGAGATGGTGATCTCCAAGTCTTGGGATATATAGATTCTGACTTCCAATCATATATTGATGATCAAAAGTCAACATCAGGGTTTGTATTCATGTTGAATGGTGGTGCTATGAGCTAGAGAAGCAAGAAGTAGGACACTACAACAGATTCAACAAAAGAAGCCGAATACATTGCTGCATCGGATGCTGCAACGGAGGCGGTGTGGTTGCTTTGGTGAAGGAACCCAGATTACATCAGAAAAGCAAGCACATAAAAGGAAATACCACATCATTCGAGAGATTCAAAAGCGTAATGATATCATCATCACCACGGTGGCCTCTTCCGCCAACGTTGCTGATCCTCTTACTAAACCTCTTACACAGATGGTTTTCGACCAGCATGTAATGAGTATGGGTTTAACGATTGTTCATGAATAGTTCTGAGGGCTAGTGGGAGATTGTTAGCAATGTGAGCCCGAGGCGAACCATTCCTGCAATAAATGTTATTGTAATAAATGATTTATCAATAAAAGTTGTTGATTTTGTTTCACTCCCTTTCTAATGTTGAATGAATGAATGCACTATAAGGTCCCTCTGTACAATATGGTTATGTACCATGGCCGACATGATAATCATACAGTTGTTGATTCATTAATTGAATCATAGAGGCTGATGCTTGGATGAATATGTAAGGAGTTAGATAGAGGAGTCATCAAGCATCATCAAATGATTGTCAAGTGATGATCTCCAGCCTGAGTAGGAGATGGCAATCCGTTCTCATTAGTATGATATCTGATCGACCTCTTGATGCATGTCCTCTGCATGGGAATAGTGATTCGGAGGTATCATATTAGCTGAGTCAATGGGTTGACTTAACGAGATCGAGATAACCAAAGACCTATGATGAATATTGTCACATCATAGGCAAAAATCCTCTGACCAGAGATAGATGTATTGCTATATGTCTGAGTGTGTACATTTGGCAAACCATTAGGTTTATGACCTAACCAAGGTCTATACACTGGAGAGCTGGTGTGCATGTAAGGGCATATGAGTAATACGATCTCTCAAAGGGATCATACATGTTCACTAGTGAACCAGAAGACATGAGCTCACTCATGAGGTATTGTGACTGATCAAATTACGTGCATTGTCATCATGATTTAGAAGCATGACATGAATTGAAGGTGAGATATATGCTTTGTGAAAGCATATGACCTATACCAAATCCTAAGGACCAATATTGAGAAACTTAGTGATCAAACCATGAAGATGACAGTGTAAAATTGATCTATATCTTCAGGATGATCACAAGTCTTCCAATATGCAGGATGTACAAGTATTGGGAAAACCTGAGGTTGATTTGATCATAAATGATTGTATAATCATGACGCCTCCATTCCGAGGGAGTGATGAAACATGTCTGGATTTTAGTGACTCCTCTCAGTGGAGAAGTAACCTAATCTTAGTCCATGTGATGGACATTGATCTGAATGAGATTCAGATGCAATGAAAAGATTAGGTTTACGGCCTTGATTTAATCAAGCATCTATGAGAGATCCATGGGATCTGGATTCGAGATGTGATCTCAATATCCAAGTCACTATACGTGGAACAATACAATCGCCCTGTCCATATCTCCAAGTATCCAAGGAGAAATAACATTATTCTTGAAAGGTTCAAAAATAATTCCATAAGATCTAAGCATTAAGAAATTGATAATTAAATGTGATTTAATTATCTTGATGTGTGTGGAAATTATCCAATATAATTAAATGTGATTTAATTATTATGGATAAGAATAGTGTGGATAGTAATATCCAATTATTCATAATATATTATAAATGTGATTTATAATGTATTAGAGAGAGCTAATTATAATTTATATTTGTTGATTAATTATTAATGTGTATTGGATGCACATTATCTAATTAAATGAAAATGTAAATTATATTTTGTTTTGGGTTGTGAATGAGATTCACAATTTTCCAATGGCAAGACTACAATATTCCCAAAATTAATTACGAATTATTTTTTGAGAATAAATCACAACAAAAGTTGTTATGATTAAATAATGGAGAATTTCAAGGATATATGCAATCTCATGAGATTTCATGAGATTGCCCCCACTTGGTAATAAGTGGACGGCTACCAAGTCCTATATGGAATTGGTGGTCGTCCACCCTATTACATGGGGAGTCAAGATCTCCATTGAAATCATCTCCTTATTTGATTGGTTTAATTTTAGGATAGATGTATATTTGATTTATCAAATATATTTGATCTAAATTAAATCATAAGTTGTTGGTTTTTACCAACAACAATCTTGACCATTGGATTGGAATAAATCAATCTCATCCATTGATTTTATATGTCCCACGGATTGAGATCCATGGATCCTAAAATCCTATAAATAGAGAGGCATACTTCTTGTACATGCTATTGGTAGCACATCTCTCTCTCTCTCTTCTCTCCTCACACGCCAAACCTCTCTCCCTCTACTTCGTGGCCGTCCACCAAACCCTAAGGGAGATTGCCATCATCACCTACGCCACTGCGCCGCCGCTTTGACGTTCTTCGGTTCTCAGTCTTCTTGGAGTGCTACGCTCACGAAGGAGATGTTGGATCTCGTATGACGAGATCAGGAGTTCACCGTGCTTGGATCAACTTGTTGGATTGCGAGGACAATGCGACTCATCCCTACGCTCGCAAGCTTCTTCTTCGATGATCGGACATGATACAGGAGGTCTTTTCTCGTAGAGACTCGATCAACTATGCTTCGAGAGGTATTGCATTATACTTGTTGTGGTTATAGATGAAACGATCCGATAATCGTTCTTGGATCACGTGGTTTCATCGCACAAAAAATTTTAAATTCCTTTGCACCGAACAACTAGTACGACTAGTCGTTCTTCATCGTATTCGATACGACACTCACGCTTACGTGATGCGCTTAAGGATTTTTTTCCTTATCCTTCAATCTCATGCTTCTGAAAGTAGATGATCAAGATGCTCAAAAGGTTTATAGGAAGATATAGCGCGCATCTCACCATAATCAGTCTTGGAAAATGTCCGAAGGTGAAAGCTAAAGGAGATCTTACTAAGGCTAGAAAGCTCGGATGATCATGACAATGCCCCCTATTTATATATATATTACAAGCATGTAACATGGTATTTATATGCTTCTCAGTATCAGCCCTACCTAAAGCGCATTTCCCAGAATTACTAGTTCAACGCCTTACTATACTATAGCCGAATTAGAAACTGTTATTTGTAGTTTTCATTTCCATCATAACGAACTCACTCTTACTTATACGCGTGAAATGAAGCAATCTTGAATCCTACCAAGCTTTTTCTGCCACTATATATGCAGGGGTCCAGTTAAGCAAGAAAAGAGTTGGGACTGGCCAAATATCTATATCCCTACCTTATTTTCTTGACTATATGTTCAAGCTACTTTGATAGTCCATGCTGGGACCTCTAAATCGTCCTCGATCGTCGTCGCAGCCAGCATGATTCCTGCGCAAATCTAACTATCAGAAAGAAGGTGGTAGAGAAGGCAAGCCATTATTAGGCCAGGCATCAACCGACCATGGAAAAGAAGCATGAATACAGGCAAGGGTCAGAACAGGAGAGTGAGACTAGTAGACTATCTATCCATTCTTATCTAAACCATCTACTCAATAAGCTACGTCAACAGACTGAGTGAGAGTCTTCGGCCAGAACCTCTCTGTCTTTTTCTAGGTGAGAGAGTGAGTAGTGACTAATGAATGTGGCATCCCATCCTCTCATTTCTCGGCGAGAGAGGAAGTTTCGGATAGCAGGAAAGAGTCGCAACCAAAAAAAAGAAGTAACTGCGGGCGATTCCTATCTTATCTAAACCACTAAAGCCTCAAGGTGCGAGAGAATGGGGGTTCCACGAAGTCTCTGGAGTCCCAGGGCCAGGGAAGGGTACTATATATTTGGGGCAGTCAGAAAGCATAGAATCCTGGTGTGGTGGTTGAACTCGCAAAGCGGTCACTATTTGACCTTTCTTTTATTATATAGTTTCTTTCAGCCCCCTCGATCGTCGGTTGGTTTGTTTCCGGTCCTTCCCCCACTTTCGACTAGATTAAAGGCCTCAGAAGACCGACGGAGAGATGATGCTACTCTGCACTAGGACTCTGATTCCCTGCAAGGTGCGAAGCCAGAGTTCGTCACGTCAAAGAAGTTTGACATCCGCGGATACGCTCTGAGGTTAATCACTAATCATAGTATACCCTATGAGGAATTTCCGAGACCACCAATGATCTTTAGAGGCGGAACACGATAGTACTGTTTTTTCCCGCGGGGAATGTAGGTATCGGAAAGGCGACAGACTCTCAGGCTATGAGTCAGTATAGCAGACAAAGTGGGCAAGGAGGCATTATTAGGCTAGGGGTCTGCTTTATTGACCAAAGTACAAGGTCAGCCTCGGGTTTGCAGCAAAGGGAGAGGTTAGATAGTATAGTAGGAAAGATTAGAGGTTCGCAGGTAAGCATAGTTAGCCTTTCACCTTTGACTGCCTTTCATCAGATCCTAAGATCATTCCTATCCGGTGTTCTTGCTTCTCACAACTATCGAGATATATAAGGCATCTATCACGAATCTAGTTTCTGACTCTGCTCCGCGTCATTCGACAACGACACGTCGACTATGTATGAGTTGTCTTCTACCCCATCAGTTGTTGAGTAAGCAAGCCCAATGAGGTCCCGCCCGATCTTAGACTGAGAGATGCTCCTCGACGTCAGGGAAGAGTTGCGGAGGAGGCTAGAGACGGATACATATATGTTGAGGGAAGGTCGGGCTCGAATTCTACCAGGACAACGCTTACCTCGACTCACCTCTAGCACCGTGGAAGGTCAAAAGCTCTGATTCCGTTCCGACAAGCCACTAAATAATTATAAGAGATTTATCTTCCCCTAAAGTTAGACAGAGGGCACGGTAGCAAGCGAAGGTGGGTCGATCGGAAGGGTGAGCTGAGCATCAAGGTAGTTTGCGAGGAGGGCCTATAGTCCAGATCCGAAGTTGTTGTTTTAGCCGATTCTATTTAAAGAGCAACCAATGTCGTAGATATGGGAAAAGGAATATATATTATGGGGCATCTTCCCTCTAGACCTTGCTCCTATCCCATGCCCCAGATATATAATTGCAGTAAGGACGAGAGGCTTATATAAAGAGTAGAGGGGGATATGACGTACGTGAACTGGATCTGATTCCCTGTGTGGTACCCCTAAGTCAGACATAATTCATGCGAGAGGTATAGGGAAAGATAGAAAAAGACAAAAGAGTTATGTGTGCAGTGCAGATCAGCCGAGGGAGAAGATGCCCCAGAGGAGGGTGGTCAAGAAAGGTCGGGCTAGGTTGTAGCTGAGCCTTGAGGCTTTTTGTACGGGTTCACAGGTCAGCGTCAGGGTTCGCGGGGAAGCTGAGCGGAGGAGAAGGACATAGGTTCATATCCATGAGGTCAGTGAAGTAGGGCATTGAGGTCTCTCTAAAGTGCTTAAGATCCTTACCAGTGAAGTCAAGGATATGTGCTGCCGAGTCTGGGACCCTGGCTTGGCAACTGAGTCCGACGGTTGCCAGCAATGCTACCGGTTATAACATAATAGATCTGACCCCTCGAATCCACTTTGATATTATAGATAAGGATGGTCAGCTAGTTAGCTCTTGCTTAGGACTACTTAGCTCCTTCGCCTGAAAGCTCAGCTCGCCCTACTGCACCCTCATGCTATTTAAATCAATCACCTGGGCACTAAAAGACATCACTGGACATTGAATCCTGATCCGTCCCAGGGGGTGCCTCATAGATTCAGTCGAACTGCGCGGGAGGCCAATGAGACATATTGATCGCTTTGACCGCAAGGGAATTACAGACAGTATAGTTAGATAAGAACTAGTAGGGGCACTGTTCAAAGCAATCCTAGGGACATGGGATGCAGCAAGATACGAAGTAGCTGACGGGTATGACTCGCGTAGTAGACGACTCTCTCTCTTACACGAGACGCGACAAAAAGGAGGGCATTGTCCATAGGATCCCTTGACCCGGAGAAGATAGGGCTGCCATGGGGGTCCGGAAGATAAGCCGAGACGGCGTGTATCGGTCCCTTAGAAGGGCCCTTAGAGTGTGGCATGGGTTGCCCCAAAACCCTATTTGCTGGCTCAAAAGAGTCTTTGTCCCTTCTGTGTTCCCGACAACAAATATTTCACTTTCACCTCAAAGGTAGGTATAGGGTGAAGGCCTACCTCTTGTGTTCCGGTTGTTCTCCTCAAGCAATTGGGGATCAATGTAGGCTCCGTACAAGTTGTCTTCAACGGTATAGTTCTCGTTGGACTACACTTCGATAGGCGGGAGGTGTAAGCACTGCAAGGTGTGTAGCCATCTCGTACTAACCATTTATGTGTTCTTCCGCTCTGAAGCAGAATGGACCTTTTATACGAAGGTAGCAAGAGGGAATGACTTCTTGCTGGATTGAATCGGATCACTCCCTCTCATATCTCATTTTCCACTGGCTTTCTAATAGATTTCGAAGACTCGAATCCTCTAGATCAGGTAGTCTGGGGCATTATCTGCCTATAGGAAAAGAAGAAGTATTCGAATTGCTTGCATTACTAAGTCTCGGGATAGGTATCCTATAGTCAGATGAATGTACTGAGCTGTCTTCGTTTAGATAGGGCCACATTAGGTTTCCTTCTAATGTCTGGTTTGAAGAATGCCCTAATCTAGACGGGATTTTTGAATGCTCTCAAATCTGACTTTTCTTACTGCGATTAAATATGGAGAACTAATCACGTCATTCCGCACTGGATAAGATGGTCTTGGTGTTCTCAATCTCAATTACCTAGGATCCCGTCAGGAGATATTTTGAGTTACGAATATAGTTTCAACCGGACAAGTTACAAAGAAATTATGCTACGGGACTAGAAAGAAGGTTTCACACCACAGCTCTTCCGATCTTATAACTGGTGTGCAATTTTTGACGAGGTGAGGGGGGACAGTGATAATTTTGAGAACTTTGATTTAATGAGACTTTCAGATTTTGCACACAGTTTGTGTTAACTGGCCCATTCCACTCTTCCATTACTCACTACAGAATTCAAAGAATGCGCGAGTAGTTTCCAACAGACTGAAAAGCGGAGGGAATGGTAGGGCTCCTTGAAAGACCGCATATGGAACGTCGACTTCTCACTGGGTACTGGATGAGATAGGGTTTCTGTTCTTGTTTGACTCAGTTACGGCTTTCTCGAACACATCTGACTTCCATGTTAGTTATCTCCTGACATGTTAGAAGCAGTGATTTGGTGTCCTGGCTTGAGTGTAGAATCCAGATAGGATTAACTATGATTCGAAGCGGATTGAAGAGAGGCTCCGTCTGTTCTTCTTCGCTCAGGCCCATTCCCAGAAAAGAAGTAGGCTTTCTCTCCATTCTGCCTCATTGAATGTGTCGCCTACAACCTTTCTAGTCTGCCGCCTCCGTTTCCTGGTCTGCAAGGTTTGCCGCCGCTTACTTCTGACTCTGGTTTCCTATCCTTGTCTATCTAGTAATGCGATATTTTTGTATTCTAGACGTTTATAAAGAAGTAGAAGTAGCTCTCTTCTTCTCTTGTCTATAGTAGCCTCGTCTAAAAACCCTTGAGGACTGGTTATTTTCCTTGGATAACCGGGGCACTAGAGCAAAATGCCCCAGGGTATTTTGATTGTACCTCGATAGGCTAGAAGTGTACGCGTGTTCAGCTATCTAAACTAACCCAATACGTTTCCTTTCTTCTATTGTTTTTGGTACTAATGCTATTCTGATTATGGGCAACAAAGCAGTATGGTTGTAGTCCATTTGAGTGATTTTCCGGAGGATTCGTCCTCTTTTAATGTGCTTAATTGAGTCAAACTACAGTGACAGAAAGGAATTCCCTCTTGATTGTACCCAGGTATAGTTGAGTCATTCTCTAGAGTATAACTCCAGGAGAGTCACCAGGAGTCTCTTTGAGTCATTTTCCAGTAGATGGGAGGATGGGCTCCAGTCGAGAAATCACCTCTTGACTGTACTGGAAGCTCCCTCTAGAGTAGTTCTACTGTATCGTGCAGTCATTTTCCAATGGAGTAGAGGAAGAGCATCTCATTTCCCTGCTCTCATCTATCCTAGGCTATGTAAGTATATAGAATTTGTGGTATGTCTCTTCGAGTCTATTGCAAGCATTTTCTAATCAACTTTTGACATACTCACTGACACTCCGAAGAACTTCAATGTGCATTGTATTGTATTTTCAATGTCCTAAGTGACTAGTCCCTGGCTTCGATTGCTTCCAGTTGGGCGGCTTCGATCAGTCGCGTCATGAGACCTGGAATTGGCGGTGGTACCTGGAAATAATAAAGAATGCCCATTCGAAGAGTCTT
Source organism: Ottelia alismoides (assembly GCA_037367405.1). Classification (NCBI taxonomy): domain Eukaryota; kingdom Viridiplantae; phylum Streptophyta; class Magnoliopsida; order Alismatales; family Hydrocharitaceae; genus Ottelia; species Ottelia alismoides. The sequence goes on from JAZKJV010002087.1 coordinate 103,263, forward strand.
CTGCCCTCAGACATCTTTAGACTGAAGTCAAGAGTCTGAATTCGACTAAGGTAAATAGAATGTTTCAGTCGTATGTGACTTCCTTTGACTCTATCTATCTATAGCTATAGACATAGGGACTCAGAGCCTGATTTTCCCCTAACTAAAGACAACCAAAGGAGAACTAAATGCCCACAGACAAAAGAAAAGAGGAAACCAAGACAAAAAATAAAGGAAGACAGAGAGAAAACAGAAGAGTCAAAGTGGTAGATCTTGCGAGTGCTAAGGACTCAGTCCTCGATGTCCACAAGACTGCGATACAAAAAATTAGTAGAGCATCTCCGCTAGTTTCTATGTCGCTGCTTGGCCGAATTCTCAGAGCCTTCTACTATTGGACTTCTATGATGCATGTGCCTAAAGTTGTACTCCTCCGTCGATCAGATAAATCAAGAGCTTCCCTTGTTCGAGCCTGGCTCTTGGTTAGTCCGGGTTCATTCGTCACCCTAGAATTGTAGTTATCGACTATCTGGGTTCTTTATTTGAATGCAGCTTTGGGCTTACCTTACTGGGCTTATCAGCGGAAAATGAGATCAGAGAGCGGGCCTCCGAGTTTCCGGCAAGGGGTAGATCCAGAGGTGGATACGGCATTGCCCCAATCAAACTCAGGGTGGAAACCTAGCCCCGCTCATGGATCTCTGGATGAGTGGGTAATCCCAGCTCAAAGTCAAAGGCAACCAAGCAAGTGACTTTCAAGCCAGTCGAGACATCGACAGCTAGTTTCCTGCCGCCTGCTCCCACTGATCCTACTACCCCGCAGCTAACTGACTACTGCTTCACATCCTGGTGATTTCCTTGGCCCTGGCCTGGAGTCTCTAGCCCCTCGCCCTCGTGCTAATCTGAGCCTGAATGCAAAGTTTAGTGAATGCTCCCAGAATCGATTGACTGGGCTGAGAGCGGGCTTGATTTCTGATCATGAATAAATGCACTTGAGATGGGTGAAAGTACAGGCCTCCGACTAAGCAAAGCTATGCTCTTTGTGCCTAGGGGTCCCCATTCGAGCTGGCCTTGCGCTTCGATTCCCTGATCTGAGTTTAAACTTGATTGAAAGTAGCATGTACATGATTTACAGAATTCCTCATAGCATAGAAGATAGAAGAATATGACCGATTCGAATCTGATCGCCAATAAGAGGAATGACAAGGCATATGGAAAGGGAACTAGTCGAAGACCCATAGGACTAAACCTGCCTCGTTGACATTCTGATACGGGCTATACTAGAAAAATGGCTTAAACCCCAGCTCTTATCAACTTTTGTGAGGCCAATTTGACATGGCTTGGACTAAGAGAGGAGTTGGCTTTACGCCTCACTAGTAGAAGTTGGCTCAATTGACTGGCTTTGGTCGGCTACTTTCCTAGCAGAACTCACTCCTGGCTCAAGGGAGCTGAACGGCAAAACCCTTGGGCCAGAGCCACTAATGAAACTGCCGACCTCAAATCATTCCGTATATATTTCACAGACCTAGGAAATGATGAATGTATTATATAGAATCCTACTTGAGTTTTGACGACCGGGTGTGTTGATTCAATAGACTATAGAAAGCTCTGAAAGTGTGGTTAATTGATTTAAGGTTAAGGAGTAGATCCAACGACCCAGGGATATAGATATAATGGGATGGCCACTGCTTAGTAGAAGATGAAGTGAAGATCAGGGGGGTCTGAGATGCCTCATGTCAGGGGGAGTCTTAGTATGGCATGTCAGAGGTGAACAAGGTGCTCAAATTAGCTCAAAGAATTACCCTCGTCTGCTTCAGTGATGAATAGGAAAAGTGCATTCCTCTCGGAATTATGTGATGAATAGGAAAACAGATTCTCTACAGGAGATTTTCTCCTGTCCAGCCTTTCTGAAACCCTCCTAGGCGCCTCACTACTCTCTTCCCACTGAGCCCACAGAGAGAAAATGTAGGACTGGTGCCAACTTTTCATCATGGAAGAGAGGACTCACCGAGCCGGTATCATTAACTAATACTAATATAACTAAAGATAATACTAATTACTAATATAATGGAAAAAGAACTGTCTTTTCTGTATACTTTCCCCTGTTCTGTTGCTACCGCGGGCCTTACGCAATCGATCGGATCATATAATATCGTGATATCCCTTCTTCAACACAACATAGGTCATCGAAAGGATCTCGGACGACTCACCAAAGCACAAATTCAGAAAAAGGATTCCTTTTTGAAGAGTGCATAACTGCGCTCACACCAACCCGTTCATTTTGGATCCAATTCAAGATTTTCCTTGGGAGGTATCGGGAAGAAATTGGAATGTAATAATATCGATTCATACAGAGGAATAGGTTCTCTATTGATTCAAACGCTAGACCTATGAAACCGAATAAAGGAAGAAGAAAAAAGAAATAAATAAGTAGAACAACCCTGATTCCAAATGAAGAAATTCAAACTAGAAAAGGATCATTCAGATTCTCGAAGAATGAGGGGCAAGGGGATTGATCGAGAAAGATCTCGTGTTCTTATTCTAAGTGTTGGACATGCGAGCCCACGACGAGCCATTATGAAATAAATGTTATTGCAATTCACTCCTTAATCTGAAATAAAGAGTACATAATTTGCATAATAGGACAATTAGGGTTATGTACCATGGCCATCTCAATGATCATACAGCTGTTGATTCAATTATTGAACCATAGTGGCTGGTGCTTAGATGAATATCTAATGAGTTAGATTGAGGACTCATCAAGCACCGTCAAATGATTATTAAGAGATGATCTCCAGCCTGAGTAGCAGATGGCAATCCTATCTCATTTAGGTTGATTTCTGAATGACCTCTTGATGCAGGTCCTCTGCATAGGAATAGAGATTCGGAGGTGTCGGATGAGTTAGGTCAAAGAATTGACTTAACGAGATCGAGATAACCTAAGTCCTATATCATAAGCTGTCATAATATAGGCACACATCCTCTGACCGGAGACAGATGTGTTACTATATGTCTGAGTATGTACATTTGGCAAACCAATAGGTTGATGACCTAATCAAGGTCTATACACCGGCGCGCTGGTGTGTATATAAGGGCATATGAGTAATACGATCTCTCAATGGGATCATACAGGTTCAGTTACTGAACCGGAAGACATGAGCTCACTCATGAGATATTGGGAAGAATCAAATTCCATGCGCATGGTCGTCTCGCTTTGGAAGCTTGACTGAATTTGTAGGTTTGATATATACTTTTGGAAAGTATATGATCAAGGCCTAGGTATGATATATGCTTTTGGAAAGTATATGATCGATACCGACTCCCAATGATCGAATGAGAAACTTACTGATAAAACCCTGAAGTAGACAGTATAAAGTTGATCTAATACTTCGGGTTTATTCTGAGTCTTCCAGTATGCAGGATGTACAGGTATTAGGAATACCTGAGGGTGATGTGATCATAAACGATTGTATAACCATGACGCTTCCATTCCTAGGGAGTGATGAAACGGGTCTGGATTTTAGTGACTCCTCTCAGTAGAGAAGTAATCTGATCTTAGTCCAAATGTTGGACATTGATCTGAATATGATTCAGATGCAATGAGAAGATTAGATTTGCGGTCTTGATTTAATCAAGCATCTATGGGAGGCTCGCGATCTGGATTTGAGATATGATCTCAATATCCATGTCACTATACGTGGAACAATACAATCGCCATGTCCTTATCTCCAAGTATTCGCGGAGAAAGCGCATTATCCTTGAAAGAGTTCATGGATAATTCTATTGTTGATATTTGTATCCGAGCATTGAGAAAATGGATAATTAAATGTGATTTAATTATCATGAGTAATATGAAATTGATTCATATTATAAAGAGAGTTATCTGAGATAATCAAATGTGATTAAATTATCAAAGATGTAAATAATGTGAATGTGATTCATATTATTTGAGAACAAGAGAATAGAGATCCAAGATGATTAAACGTGATTTAATTATCATGGATATGAATAATGTGGATAGCAATATCCATATTAGTCATATATATTATAAATGTGATTTATAATATATAAGAGAGAGATATTTGTAATTTACATTTGTTAAATAAATGTTAATGTGAATTGGATTCACATTGGATATTAAATTGAAAATGTAATTTACATTTTATTTTGGGTCGTGAATATGATTCACAAATTTCCAATGGCATGATTGCAATGTTCACAAAATAAATTAGATTTATTTTTGTGAGATAATTTGCAACAAAAGTTGTTGCAAATATTGGATAGAATCATGAGATAATGTAATCTCATGTAATAGGAAAAGGGGCTCCACCTTCCATATGGGAAGAGTGGACGGCCACAATTCCCATGAGGAATTGGTGGCCGTCCACCCTCCTTATGGAAGAGGGTTGCCTCCTTTCCTATTTATCCAATGAAGATTGATTTGGTATAAATCAAGTTATATTTATTATATATTTGATTCTTTATTAAATTAATTGTTGTTGGATTTTTTCCAACAAAATCTAAGCCATTGAAAGAAACACAATCAATGAGGACCATTGGATTTGTGTTGTCCCATGGATTGAGATCCATGGATCCCAAAACCCTATAAAAGGAGAGGCACCCCATTGCTCTTCTTTACACATAATGCTTGAGAAGCATCTCTCTCTCTCTCTTTCTCTCAAGAGACGTCAGCCCTCTCTCTCCCTCTCATGGCCGTCCACCATGGATGCCATGGAGAGGTTCTCCATTGCCGCGGCATCGTCGTTATGCTACCCGTTCTTCTGCTCGTGGATCTCTGTCTCCTTCGATGCGCCTCGCTCGTGAAGAAGACGTTGGATCTCGTGTGTCGAGATCAGGAGATCCGCCGCTTGGATCATCAACATGGATTGCGAGAAGCACGCGGTTCATCCCCGCGCTCGCAAGCGTCTCCTCCGTCGGATCGGACTTAAGACGGGAGGTCTCTTCGTTTAGAGACTCGATCGTAACCACGCTTCAAGAGGTAATCCTATTACTTGTTTGTGGTTTAGACGAAACGATCCGAGAAGTGTTCTTGGATCATGTGGTTTCGTCATATTGAAATTTTTAAATTCTGCTGCATCGAGCAACTAGTGCGACTAGTCGCTCCTCGTCGTATTCGATACGACGCTCACGCTTCCGTGATGCACTTGAGGATCTAACCATATCCTTCACTAAGATCATGATTTGATTTGCATATGTTTGGTAAAAAGATTAATTTGATCTTTTGATCATAATCAAAAATGGAAAGTGTTCAATTGGAACATGAAAACGTGACTGAATTGGTCTTAGTTACTCTTCGGGACGGTGAAGGGAGGAGACTCTCGAAGGAGGAAAAGGATCCATTTACTTGGAAAGAATTGAATGAGGAGCCGTATGAGGTGAAAATCTCATGTACGGTTTTGAATGAGAGAAAGAAGTGAGGAATCCTCTTTTCGACTCTGACTCTCCCACTCCAGTCACACTCATTTTCTATATTCCTTTTTCTTCAAAAGTAGCTGCTTCAGCTTCAGCCACACTCATTTTCTATATTCCTTTTTCTTTCTCATCAAACGAATGGCATCTTCTTCTGGAAATCCTAACTATTCTTAGCATGATATTGTGGAATCTTATTGCTATTACTCAAACAAGCATGAAACGTATGCTTGCATATTCGTCCATCAGTCAAATTGGAAATGTAATGATTGGAATAATTGTTGGAGACTCAAATGATGGATATGCAAGCATGAGAACTTATATGTTGTTCTATATCTCCATGAATCTAGGAACTTGAGCTTGCATTGTCTTATTTAGTCTATGTACCGGAACTGATAACATTCGAGATTATGTAGGATTATACATGAAAGATCCTTTTTTGGCTCTCTCTTCAGCCCTATGTCTCTTATCCCTAGGGGGTATTCCTCCACTAGCAGGTTTTTTCCGGAAAAATCTATCTATCCTGGGCCTATATTTCTTTATTTCAATAGGACTCCTTACAAGTGTTCTTTCTATCTACTATTATCTCAAAAGAAGAATGACTGGACGAAACCAAGAAAGAGCCCCTCACGTGCGAAATTATAGAAGATCCACTTGAAGATCAAACAATTACATCGAATTGAGTATTACATGACGTGTGATAGCAACTACAATACCAGGAATACCAATGAACCCAATTCTTGCAATTGCTCAGGATACACTTTTTGAGCATTGATTGGTCTACTTCTTAGTTCAAGATCCCTCTTACTAATTGGAATAAAAAAATTAGTAGATCTGTTCCACCGGAATGGGTATGGGTTATGAACTGATAATCATGGAATCGATTCAATCATCAGATTAGAAGTGAATTCCATAAAGGACCAGACCCGAATAGGGTTATGTACATTCTCATTATGAGAAGGAGTCATTCGAGCATATGTAAATAGATACTATGTTTACATATGGATCCCTACGTCAATCGTGACATTCAATTTCAGATTAGGAATAGGCATAATTGGACCTGCTATTGACATATCTATCGTGATTTTGTGGGGGGGTACCGTATTAACTTCTTGGGGCTTCTATTAAAGCGAGAAATTGGTTTGATTGTACATCTTTTTTAGAGATATATATCAGGAATCCTCCAGATAATTCTAATCGAAGCAATTTGAGGTCTGACTCGGGTCTATATGGCAATCAGTGATCGATAGAAATACTCCAACACTCCACCTTTGTCATGTATTCCATATATCAAACTATATAGGTCTCATATGAATGGAATATGATTCACTTTCAAGATGACTTGATGGTGAAATGGTAGACGCGCGAGACTCAAAATCTCATGCTAAAGAGCGTGGAGGTTCGAGTCCTCTTCAAGGCATAATATGGAGAATGCTCATTGAATGAGAAATTCAATAACTGATCTCGGATATAATCGATATTGATATACCGAGTATCTGTTGATACGAAGTATTCTGACAATCCTCACGATCCGAGACCGAGCTATTGTAATTGGAATAGGTTCGACAATGGATCACGAAATCTTGGCCATCTTCTCTATCTAATGAATGAGGAGTCCATTTTGAAATCGTCTGCCCTGTACCCACCCCCCGAGTATATTATTCCTGTTGAATCATAAAAAGGTAGATTGATAGAAACCTCTGGGAAAATGCCCACCCGTAACCCATCAGATAATGTACATTACATAGTCTGTTTTAGGGATTAGCGACTTGCCCATTCAATGACTTTGGCACTGGACGTTCCCAAAATAGGTACTATTGGGTTGGGTGAATTAGAGAGTAGAAAAACATCTGTTGGCATTCCGGCCAGCGTTCCTTCCCCTTTCAGGGCCTATCTGAAAGAGAATCTAGTATCTCTTGGTCCTGAATATCTGAATAGGCCGAACCGGCCCCCGTAGATATCTTTGCTTCAGAACAAAACAATTAGAATTAGGCTTGGTCAATTGTAATGTGTATTATCCATATGGGGGATCCTCAATTGAGAAGATCCATCCCAAAGAGAAAGGTCTATCTATTTTCTTTCATTATTCAGTTAAATCGATGATTCGTTATTGGAGCATATAGCAACAACTAGACATGCGTATTTTTTATTTTTCGATGGATTTACATGGTTTCATTAATGGAAATTGTTTGATATAGTGAGTCATAGGCTCTGGTTGTTCGACGTTCAAGAATTCTTGTTTAGGCAGTTCATCATAGTGTTTTGATCTCTGATTTGAATTCTTTCATGTTTCAGCAGTAGCATATTGTTCCATGGTCAAAAATATGGAATAAACAAGTGTTTCCATGACTCTACCACCCGGTCAATTCTGTTCCACATATCTTTATAAGGAATGGGAAATCTTTCTCCTGTTACATGAATCAAATGTTTCATTGAATCTGGGAAAAGCCATTTCTTTCTCAACAATGTCTTTGTCATTTGATCCAATATCGTTCTGGAAAAGATTTGATAAATACTGAGAACTCTCGGATAGAGTATTAGAACGGAAAGACCCATTACTGGTTCTAAGCCATCTTTGGCGATAAATCAACAATTCGAATTTTCTTGCGTATTCTTGATGAACCAACATTTATATATATATATGTGGGAGGATTTGTTTGGGAAGTAATAAGCCCCTTTGGCATCTCTTCATCTGCAAAGAATTCTCAGCATGAAAACATAGAGACAAAGGGTTGATCTTAGAATAGGAAAAAGAATGGATCCGCAGGGTCCCAAATGAATTGGCTTATTCGAAAAAAGCCTTGTTCTTTGGAAGATCTATCTCGTGTCTGGTACTGCATGGTTCCACTCTACAAGAACTCCGAATCATTCTTCATCCTCTTTATGAGAAATGATCCGCTTGCCCCGAAAGGACCTGGAAAATCCAAATGAATTGGGCATTTCGATACAAGAAAATAGATTGCCACATGGGCACCATATTCTCGGAGCCCAAATGATGTTCTTTCTGAAATCCTCCTCTATCTGTTGCAGGTCGACAGCTCCTTCCCCTTCTTCAAACTCCGATTCGTATTTTTCATATCCAAATCTACGATCAATGATGGAACAATATCCATTTGGCTCCATATCTAACTGATTCCTTGGTTCGGACCAAAGAAGCAATGTCACTCGATTATTATCAAACTGACTGCAATCCTTTTCTGTCCGTGAGCTTATTTCCACTAAGAGATGATCTGGAAGAGGATCAAATTGTAGAGGGTCTATTTTCCTATTGATCATGGGTCATGCTTGCCAAGACCTAGCCATCAATAATCTTTTTTTACTCTCGGTTGATGAATGGAAGGGGAAGTGGTCTTTTCGGGTTGCCTTATTTAGCTTCCAGTAGTCTACGCATACCCGCCAAGATGTGGCAACGCAGGTTGAGATATCTTCCCCTCGGTCATTCTGGACTATAGTTCGGCCAGCCTTCTTAGGAACCACATGAAGGGGGCTGACCCACTTACTATCCCAAATGGGAAAAATGATCCATGCGCTCATCCATTTACAGATTTCCGCCTTAACCACTTCTCTCTGATTGGGATTCAATCGACTCTGAGGCTCCCGAGAAGCTTTGGCATTATCCTCCAAGAAGATCTGCTGTGTACAATATGAAGGGCTTATTCTTATGAAATCAGAAATTGACCATCCGATAGCCCTAGACATTCTTTTTAGGACCTCTATGAGTCTGGCTTCCTGTGTATCGTCTAAATGAGCATTGATTATCATAGGAAGGGTCTGTCGAAAGACATACTGGAGGTCCTTTGGGAGAGGTTGAAGTTCAACCTTGGGAGTTGACCTAGCTACGAGGTCTGTTGTTGAGATGTCCTACTATCGAAAGGTATCGCAAGGGTCTTTACCCGCTCGGTTGTTGAATGACCGAAAGTAGAGTTGTGCAGGAAAAATTCCCTAACTAGTATATAAGATGGTATGAGAAAATGGATGTCTGACTTCTGTGATCTTCGCAAAGAACGGAGGAAGGGTTTTAAAAGACAACATCTTTCCATTCCACTTCTTTTTTTTCACTATGGAACCTCAGGGACAATGACTTTTGAAAAATTCAATAAAAAAACAAAGAAATTTCTCGTAAATAAAAGGTAGTTCTTTTGGCAATCAAATTAGGTATGATTTTCTTGTCTTTTGATGATTCCGATGATGATAAGATAGTCAAGCCTGATCCTCTTACTAGAAATCAAGGCTTTTCCCTTTCGGGAATCCAATGAAAAAATGAAGATGTCGAATAGGATAAATAGTCAGGCCCGAGAATTTCTGACTTTCTATCTATGGTTAGTAATGACATCCTCAAAACCAGAGAGGACCTCTTATCTGCAGTGAGTTCAATCTTTCAATGCAGTAGACTGGCTATATCTTCGGATCCACTCCTGTCACATCTGTGGAAAGTCAACAGAGGCGGCAGCAAGTAAACTATACTACCTGAAAGCGGAAACAATGATCTGGGTGGAAGTAACAAAGTACCACTCCCTAGTAAAGAGGTTCTTGACTTTTCATCAGTTGGGGTGATTTTGGAAGAATGTAGATGCTTTTTGAAGAAGTCGAATAGGAGACGAGTTGACTCTTGGTTCTACATCTCTTTTCAGTCTACTTCGCTATGTCTCGATCCAGTTATTCAAGGATTTTTATCAGTATTTGTGCATTCTTAGGAATCCCTCTACCTATCTATCTGACTTTGATATGAATGGGCTAAGTCTTCACCCATCTTCTTGTCTCGATATGGCAGCACTGGTTTATTGATCGATTTAGGACATACCATGTTCGCCGCATTATGAATATATTTCCAAAGAGATCTTTTATCTTGTGTCTTTGTAAATTGCCAACCAACTTAGGCTTCCCAATAGGCATGGGCATCTTCTTCATAACTACCAGGAAAGCAATAATCCAAGGAATTCACATCGTAGTAGTCAAGTTTAGGTCGATACACATCAGCCATAGTAACCTCGCCGAATGAACATATCTTCCTTAAGGTTTGGAATATCAAGAGGTGTCGTCATAATAATGCTATCGAAAGATCGTGAGAGCTAGTGTGGACTGTGTCACCCTTGACACAAAATCAATCTCGTATTGACTCCAGCATATATCTTATGCTTTAAGCATTATTCCTCCCAGCAAGTCAATATCATGTTTCATATACTCAAGCAATTCCACCTTTCTTTCTGATAGATTCCAAATCCCAACGGAATCATTATATATCCAATCTTTCACACCGGCACAAGCTTCTAGCGTCATTGCTTTGGCTCCCAAGGAGCTGAATCACGGAAGATAAATTTCTTCTTTTCTCAAGTAATCAAGAATCAAGTCAGGGGGTCAATGATGAGAGCAAATCCTCCTTTTTGGAAATGGAATCCACCTCTATGGTACCATATTTCATGATTCCCGAGCTGCTTCTTCTGTATCGGGAATCGTCGCAATAAGCAAGAAGACTATTTCTACGTATACATTTCTGGGTATTTCAATCTAAATACCTAAACAAGATCAGAATTCTTTCTCTCGCTCTTTATCAGAATATTGTAATGGAATTATGAATCTCTTTCTTCGACTCTTCCCCAAGAAAGAAGAATGAGATTGGGGAAGAGAGGGATATATCATCTTCCACTGCCCCTTAGATATGAAATTATCATATCTTTAATAAGCAAAAACCCCACTCTTTTTCTTTTTTTCATAAGAGGGGTCTGAACTAGACAATTGATGTTCCACTCGACCATTAGTCATTGAGGGATCAGAAAGGGGACCCAGTGTGCGCATTAGGTAGCATCCGGAATGAACAACTTCTAGGGTTGAGGCCGCCTATGTCTCATCCTCCCCTCATCGCATCCTGGTTCTGATCGTCCTGCACTCTCTCTCATCCATCGATGCCTATCCTCTATTCTCACATCTGGGTTCATGCTTCACTATTACCTAGGTTTAGCCCTAGAGAAAATTGATGACCATGGAGGTGAAAGATCAGTCAGATGAATGACCTCGCCTGCCCTACGCTGGAACTCCCCACTCCATGTTCCATTGACTTCCTCAATTCTCATCCATTTGTTAGATCAATCCTAGGGTCAAGTTAGGGCTACAGTGTGAGCTATGTATACGAGCATTCAGGGCCTTGACTCACTTAATAAATGACTGTCGGAAGCTCCTTGGGTTAGATTGTCGACATGTCACACCGGACGGGTCTTTCCTAAAGTAGCCCATCGCTTCAAACATGCAAGTCGAATCTCTTTCCAAGATAGCAGAAGGCTTGACTTTCAGCTCATGAGAAGGGACCTTCCGTCATTCCCCCTATTGAGATGCTGATCGGAGTCTTTGTCCTTTTCCCAAGAAGAAAGCTATATGCAAGTAGTTCTGAATAGCGAGTCCTTGGCAGATGAAAAAGTTCGCACCCAAAAGCTAAACCCAGCACCGTAGGTGATGATGCAGGGGAATCGAAGTTGTCAATCGAAGCTCCTCCATTCGCCCCCTCTTTCAGTGCACGGGGAATCAACGTCCTAGGGTGCTCCCCATATTTCCAACCAGCTGGTCAAAGAACCAACATTAACCTCTCTCACTTACTACGATAATTGTCTTTAGCTCGCATCCTTGCTACTACCTTCCTTTCACCCTGCCCTCTAATATCTTTCTTCCCAACGAGAATTGAAGAGGGGAAAGCGAGAAGGGGAAGGAGAAGGGTTTGGAAATACAAAGCAACGAGGGAAATCGTCTACTATAAACAATGCCGTTGACCATTCCGAGTCTTAGATGCGTTAGATGAAAGAGTTCAGTGAAAACAAATATTATTGAACTGAAATAGAGGGGTGAGGGATGAAAGCCATCCTATGGTTCAGTTGGATGAGACATGAGACGGCTTCAAATCAATACTTGGGAGCATCGCAATGGAGCATCAACTTTCGCAGGGTTCACATCCACTTTCACATTGATGATCGCAATTAATAGTAGCTGTGTGGTTTGCTGGCTCTCTCGGCTTGGCAATGCCACGCCTTTGAGGTCCGGCTCTATATACCCTTTCAACTACTGCACTCACACCTACCGGCCCCGTCTATGCTCTTTAGACTTTTCAAAGGGATATATATTGCTGAGATTTCTTGAAATGCCGGCGTGAAGGGTGAAGGTAGGTCGAAGTAGCATACCATGATGCTTAGACTACATGGCATCATACCAAGCCAACTAACTTGGCGGGTTGATTCGATGACCTGTTATATCCTGTTATATATTATAGTGCATTTCTCTTTCTACCTGACCTCTTTTTCTTGCCACCGAGAGTTCGATGTTCAATTTCACGCTCTTGAAACCTCCATCACCCTGACTTGAGGTTTAGCCACTTTGGCTACAGGGTTGACGATGCCTGAGCTTTCATTACTAGTTGGAAGGTGAAAGCCTAGACCAACCTATTTCTATAGTTCTGGGGAAAGGTTCAAGCCAGCTTACTGGAGGAAAGAAATGGGCTTCAGTTCTTGCTAACCGGACGTGGAAAGCGATAAGACAGACATGTGATTCCCATCTGAGTGAGGATCGACATGAATTCGGGAGGGAAAAAGAGGTCAGGAGAAGGCACTAATATCAAAGCTAGAAGATACCTCTATAGAGCTTTGGCATCTTGTAAAAGAAACCACGGCTAAAAGCTAATAAAAGATCAGACATCCTGCGTGCGAGTAGGTCAAGGAGGTGTACGAGTCAACGAGGTTTACGTCTCGTAGGGTTGCCTCCCTCAAAAGAGGGGGGCAGAGCGAGTCTCCCTCGAGATCTCTTCGACTCCCAGGAAACCAGAGAGCAGTTGGGTTAGAAGCACCTTTCCTGGTCCCAAGAGTGAAGGAGAGGGATGAACAACTAGAATATAGCAACAATAGACGAACTACTAGAATCTAGTTGGTAGGGAGAAGGGCTGAAACTAGTAATTTAGGTCGTCTTAGGAAGTGGAAGACCGCCACTCGCCTACTACAAAGCAAGCAAAAAGAACAACCCGTCGCTTTGACGAACTGGGGAATCCTGTCTAGATAGCCACTTGAATCTCGCTACCTAGATTAGATGGAGGAAGTGGATGAAGAAAGACTCTAAATCAAAGTGACAAAGAAGGCAGATGGGAACTAGGAAAAATCCAGGAGAAGCAAGTGGTTAGTCCTCGGTGACGAAGAGAAATGGTCAGTTTGGATTCCCCCTTCCTCCACTGCCGAGGGTTGGAGTCCTTTCTTTGAAATATCAACTATATATCTGGGGCCTGTCAAAAGAGTATTGGAACCTCTCAGTTATCCAGATAGCAGTGCGTATGTTGTTCCTAAACCTGAGTATCCAGAAGCTTATAAGATAGGGCAGAATAGTTCACTCTCTATTCTGATCATCCGTCGAGTCCCACCTTGCTAGACCGCTTGAACATACTAATTGCCATTAAGAATCTCGCTTTTTTTCTTGAGGCTGTGAAGCTGCTCACCCTCGTATCGTCTATAGTACTATATATCGGGGCTCGCACCTATTCTCTGCTACTATATATGACGGAAGGTCAGCTGCTGTTAATAAGAAAATCGTAGTTTCCCAAAGACTCATAAAGTATATTACCTCGTAGATATTCTCAGGGCGGCCTCTGTCGTCTGTTGCTTAGCTTATTTACTGTTGCAGTCTTCTTCCGTCCTATTTGACTATCCACATAGCTTGTATACTCAGATCTCTTGACCAGTGTGGATGACAGTGATATTTGACTATCCCACTATCTATTCTCCTTTTCTTGCAGTCCTATCTTCCCAAAACGATCTCAAAGCCAAACTATTAAAATCTACCTACTCTCTAACTCAGTCTTCTTATCTTTTCTATTTTTTAGACTTGCTTTCTTTTGAACCATCGTTGACGAGGTCTCTTCCAGTGGAGAATAGGAAGAAGAAGGGATTAATAGAAAGCGAGGAAGTGGAGCCGTATGGTTAAGTGAAGGTGAGGAAGGTACGAGCCGTCAGGGGAGGTTCGATGAGTTGTTTAGGAGTGAAGACGAGCCCAGGTATATAGTAGGAGTCAGAAGTCGGATTCAGCGAGTACCCCAAGAATCTGATATATATTAGTTGGTAGCACCCTCAGCGAACCTAGACTATGTCGTCTGTGAAAAAAGATTGAAGGGAAAGTCAGGATGAGTACCAGAGGGCCCTATAGTGACCTTGGTCTCAAGGTAGTATAAAGGGGAAGGTAGAGGTAGTCCCGCTCAGCAATGGAAGGGTGTGAGGAAATGCTCTGTTACGGAAGTGCGAGAAGAGAAATAGAATGGCAACAATGTCCGGGCCTTTTTTCAATTCAATAACATATACGACCCCGTCAACGAATTTCCCATGCTTTGCCTTACCATGACCCCAGATGTCTAAAGTCATGACCTACTAGTTATAGAGGGGATGAACAAAGAAAGATTGACCCGCTTTTCCAAGGCCATTTCCTCGTCATTGAGAACGGAGCCAGAATATACATTCAATCATCCTAGTTGCCCTGCAAATTCCTGTCCTTTTTCTAGTTTTCCCATTTTCTCTACGGTTTGATGACCACCTACGCGATATCAGGAAGTTGGGAAAACCCAAGTTTCCACTCCATTTTCAATGCTGCCATCCTCACCTCCCCCATACGGTTTTAGAGGATGAAGAGGCCTGGGGCTCTTCGTGGAAGGCTCGGCCAACAGGGGAGGACCTTCCTCAGGTGAAAGACTGGGGAAAATGGGAGGAAGTCAGGACGTTGTAGCAAGGCATAACTGAGCACAACGAGTCCAATGCTCACAAGAGGCGGCTGGAAAAGGTGGTGTCACCTCCTAGCTATAGTAGTAAGGGGAAGTCACTTTACATCGTTGAGATCCTAGGAGTCCTGCAGCCCAAACCAACACAATGGCAATTCCAACAGTACAAATGATGTGAGAAGAGTAGAGGGTGAGAACAGAATGGGGAGAGGAGGAAGCGCATGCTGGAAAAAAAAGCCGGCATGTGACCCCTAATTAATTAATCCACACTGCCTGCACCCGCTACTTCGTTCTTTCTACTAGATTAAGCGCCCTCTGAGTAGCCTAAACTCTCGTACCGGAAAGGAGCTTTTGCTTGTCCATTACCTAAATCGAGAGGTCTATCTAGCTATCTTATATACAGTGGGGAAGAAGAAGATCACATTAGAAAGTGAGGAGTGGAAATGAAAGGGTGCGAGTTTGAGGCCCAAAGTTGACTACTACAATATATTAGCCTAGTTGGCGGCTCTGGTCGATAGTTTTGTCTAGCTGGGGTGGCGGCCACGTTCTGAGCAGCAAGCTGACCACGGGTTCTTTGTCTAGGTCCAGTCCGTAAGAAGTCAGGTAAGGAAATGATCGGCAGCCAATTCTGAAACCAACGAAAAAACTCGAAAAGAAGTTCAACCGCCCAAGACCACTTTCTTTCTCATTCGATAATGGACTTTCATCACTTGTCCGATGGCCTTCTTTTCCTTTCCCTGTCAACCGTGTCCTCACTCATGGAGGACCCGAGGAGATGTCAAGAGGTCAAGTCATGAGGTAGTTCAGGTCTTTCTTTCCCTTCTATCCCCCAATCACAGGTCAATCTTCAACACGCTTTAACTCGAATAAGCTCTTCAGGACGGAAGGATGGAGTGAGTGTCTATTGAAAGGTCTAAACTCGTCGCCGCCCACCATCTGGCCAAATATCTATATCCCTGCACCTGAGTTGGAAAGGCTCGGCTGCTAATAAACAAGGAGGTCTTGTGAGCGCATGAAAAGCTTGATTAATCTCGACCGCAAGCGGGAGGACTTGTTTGGACGCTGACTTTCTTTACTGGCACTGTGAGGGAGGTGCTATGTTTAGTTTCTTACGCGAGGCTCTTTCCGCTCGACCCGAAAAGCTATAAAGTCAGCTGCAACCCTCGCTAGGCTTAGAGTAGTTGTCAGAATAATATCTTCCAAAATAGTGTCAAGTAGTATGGGGAAAGGAAAGTCTTAGGAGTTATATGGGCTTTCTCTTCCTATCAGCCCTCTTCGATTGATGTGAGTGAAGGGAGTGCATAAAGCAGTTTATTCCCGCTTAGTATGTGAGGCAGGTGAAGGTTCCAGGAGAGGCCCCACCACCACTAGTTGTTCGGACATGAGAGCCAGCGAGCAAGACAAGAAGCAGCTTGCTTTAACCGACAGACCGTCCTTTCCTTTGCTTTATGTCTAGTTGGTTTGACCGAGTTCTATATTTTTGACAGACATTCAATGAGACCGTGAACTATTAGGGCTTAAGGCGAGAGATAAATGCTCAAATTCAGAGTTTAGAACTGGCGGGGACAAGAGTTCAGATGATCTGAAATGCTTCCATCCACCACCGCAAACAAAGCCCTGGCTTCCTAACTCCCGAAAACAACCAAGCTCGGATATTCTAGTGGAAATAGTGAAAACATAAGGTGCTATTCTAGTGAAAAATGTCTGATATAATTAATATATAATACTTCTCCCTGCTCTTTTGCCCCCCCTGCATATGGCTCTGAAACCTCTACCCCTTGTCGCTGGAACCCGTAGTTAGCTTTCGATCGGGCATGGCCGCCTCCACTCTGATGTGTCCTGGCGGTGCTGGCTGCTGTTAGAGAAGGCCGCTGACATGAAAATCAAAAGGCAAAAGCAAAGAAAAGATGTTCACTATATAAATATGTTCTCAAAATACGGCAAAAGGCCCCGTCGACTAGAAAGAAATTGGCCCTCGCAAACTTTGAAAGGTAAGCTGTAGTTTCGCACCTGCGGAAGAAAGAGCTGATAGAAGAGAGAGAAAAAAAGAAAAAATAAAGAAAATAAGGAATATTGAGAATTACCGCAATCAATCCTCTCTGCGAAAGCCTTCTTCTCGCTATCTTTTCTTAAGATAAGAGTCAGGAGGGACATTCGCTCCTCTTGTACTTTCCTATTGATGACTGGGGATTGAGGGTGCGTAGCTGAAACAGGATACTACCCCTTATGAGTAGCAAGAGGTGTTCTCCTTCAGTATCCTACCTTTCTTCCCGGTCTCCTCTCCGCTTTCGCTCGCTACGCAGGATCATGAGTTGTTGTTCTTGTCAACAACCCACTTGTTCTGTTGTTAGTAACCTGCTTGTTCTATCAGTATGCCGCTTGGTTTTTCGTTCACCTTTCTTTTTTCTAGTTCAAGTCAAATACCTGCCTCCATTCCTGTGATGTGAAAACTTTTTTCTTCCTTAGCTATTGAAGAAAGTGAGACCAATACCTGAGAAAGACTATGACTACTTCCTCCACTATATATCTGGCTACTTTCAAACCCCTTTTTTTGACAATCGCGTGACGGGACTTGAAATCTCGTAGTTAGAGTGACTCAGAAATAGAAGAATGAATATACATAGACCATCCTAGACCCGGTTATGAATGAGTGACAGGGAGATGTTGGTTGTACGCAGTGCTTCGAGCCTTTACTGGAGCATCTAGTAGTTTCTTCAACCACTTCCACCCCACGACCGGGGCCAGTAATAAGGTACCGCAGCTGCGTAGGGCCCAATCAAAAAGAGCGTCTAGTTCATTCCAGTATACCACCTATAAGAAGGTGATCAAATTAGCCCGACATAACATAAAGAAAGAACAGTAGGGAATGAAAGCGCGACCACTACTGATGAAATCCGGAGAGGACTGCTTTTGAAGAGGCGGCGGAAGGGAGTTGGGACGCAGACAGTCAGGCATTAAAGTAACCTAGGTAGGGCTACGATATTCTATCTTCCCTCCATCAACCTTGCTCTGCCTGAGGTATTCGGACCAGATGAAGAGGCAGTCGATACAACGAAATGTTAGTTACTGATGCTGCTTATTCTAGTCAGTTAGACCTCTTTTACTAGAAATTCTGACTCACTTTTTCCCTAGTGAAATGACAAGATCACGTGAAAGATAGGTCTTTACTGAGGGCAACCGAGACAGGACCAACTTCGAGGGAGTAGGAAGGTGTAGAAAGATAAGTCAGTACGTGAAGCAGCTCAGAGAGTCAAGAGGGAGGTAGTAGTAGGTCATGCTGATAAGAAAGAAAGACGCCATTATAGGACTGAGAGGCTTTTGAGAAATCCTAGAGAGTCTTTTGAGAAAGCAGAGAGTGTAACCAAAGAGAAAGAAAGTTGGCTGATGAGTGTCGAGTGCGGGGGAATGAGGCATCGGTCTTTCTTGACATCCCCTTTTCCTTGATTCTATCTCTACGACTATTAGTAGAGTATATTAGTAGAGTAGCAGGCTAACTACAAAGAGAAAAAGCTCATCTCGCGAGAGGTCAATCCACCATTCCGCTATTCTTGACCTCTCGCGAGATGAGCCTTTTCTCTTTCTAGTTAGCCTGCTACTCTACTAATATACTCTACTAATAGTCGTAGAGATAGAATCAAGGAAAAGGGGATGTCAAGAAAGACTGATGCCTCATTCCCTCTCACTCGACACTCATCAGCCAACTTTGTTTCTCTTTGGTTACGCTCTCTGCTTTCTCAAAAGACACTCTGAGCTTTCTCAAAAGCCTCTCAGACCTATAATGACGTCTTTCTTTCTTATCAGCATGACCTACTACTACCTCTCTCTTAACTCTCTGAGCTGCTTCACGTACTGACTTATCTGTCTATACCTTCCTACTCCCCCGAAGTTGGTCCTGCCTCGGTTGCCCTCAATAAAGACCTAACTTTCGCATGATCTTGTCATTTCACTAGGGAAAAAGTGAGTCAGAATTTCTAGTAAAAGAGGGCTAACTGACTAGAATCAACAGCATCGGTAACTAACATTTTTATTGTGTGATGAATCTCGAATTCATCACTCTAAATCTCAATAATTAAGCTCCAATCCCTCAAGATCAACAACATATCTACATTTATTCTACATAATTAGTATTCATGCATGTTTTCATAAGAATTGCACTTTATCCATCATTTTTGCACAAAATAAGAAGCCAAAAATCCAAGCCAAAAATGACATGTAAATTGCCTAACTTCCCGGATTTTTAACACATTCATGCTAACTTCGAATAACCCAAAACCACCTCTACTGTGTACATATCACTGACAAGAATAAATGAAAAATACAAACAAAAATAACTAACCCAAATAAATGGACCAACATCCCAAACCCTAGTTTCAGGATTTCCAAACTAAAAACATAATATCTTCCCCATCCAGTGTCCGTTTTAATCCTACTCACTTTTGAACTAATATACATGCAATTACCTTCAAAACAAGACCAAGTTCAAGTGAATCGGAGCTCATATGTGAATGTTGGGTTTTGGGCCTCTTTTGTACATTGTGTATTTTAGCGGTTTTTGACTTGATATTTTATGTACATATTTTCTAATAAATAAAAATCCAAAAAAATTAGACTAAGGTGTCTTATTTATCTTAGATTTTTTTATATTTTTTTCCGGATTTCATACTGGTTTAAAAATGATAAAAAAAATACAAAATCCAAAAATCAAGGTATTCTATCTGCATGGGATACCCCAAAAATATTACTTTGTGCATTTGATCGATTTTGGTTTTCATGTCTTCATGAAAGTTGTAGATCTCATCGAGACGAGCAATTTTTGTAAGGAAGTTTTTCGATCCGAGGTCGTTTGCTTTTTATTTTGCATTTTACAAAATCTTTATTTTTCGATTTTTCTGGTGCTAACACGTGGATGCCCCTGGGGCTGCCACGTGTCAGTCATTTTTGGTTTTTTATTTATTCGTTCTATAAAAAAAATAAAAGCGGTCACACATGCGAAGCACGTGCCTGCCAGGCACGTGCAACGCACATGCCCACCCCCAGTCCCCAGTGTGCCGCCACGTGGCGCGATCACGGCCGTTCGATCTCGGCCGATCGAACCGCCCGTTACCCATCGTCTTCTCAAGGCGCCCCCTTCCCAATCCGGTCGCTGCTCCTCCGATTTCTTCGCCGTCCATCTTGCAACGCCGCCCCTCTCCATTATCTCCACCGCGATTCGCAACCACCTTCCATAGCTAACCACCTCTGCAAATCTCGCCAACCGCCAACCTCCTCCGCATATCTCGCGATCTCCAAAACCTCCAACCTTCCATCACCGGCCTCTTCCCTCTCTCCTATTTAAAGAACACCACCGACCCCGAACCTCTCATCCGCCGATTGACATCGGAGAAAGGGAGGGCTTCCGCCGGAGGTGACTGCTCCAAGCAACCCCCCCCCCCCCGACCTGCGGCAAGATCCGAAGCCTTCGGGCTTCGTTGCAGCGCACCCCCTGCCGACTGCTTTTTCTCCGACATCCGTCGTCGAGCCAACCGCTAACGACCACCAACTCATATCTCTGCCATCAACGCCTCCGACTCCATCCACGAATCTCTCATACTCCACTCGAGGCCCCCTCCATCGGACGTGACAACCAGCGACTTCCCTCCAGCGGCGTGATCCGAGGAGATCATCCTCGTCGCAACTACGCCTAGGCCGCTTCTTCGCTCCGGTCGATCATCGCCCTTGAGCCCAACTCAGGTATCTCACAACTCATCCGCAGCTTCACCTTCTCCCCATCCTTCATCTCCGACCTCACGCTCTATCTCTCTTTATCGTTATCTTCTTCGTCGAACACCGCCTTCCGATTTCATCAACGTCATCATCGATACCACCGCCACAAGCCCTAGGTCCTCAACACGATCTCCATCTTCATTGATAATGCCATGACACCCCCGATCCTCTTCGACGTCTACTGGTGCTTGACTTTCAACCTCGGACAAACGTCGTCTTCGACGTGCACCACCGACGACCACCTCGTCAATGTCAACGCATCTCGACAGCAGCTCGGTCCCCCTCCTCCGCATCGCAACCAGCTCCGGTCGACACCCGAAGCTCCGCAGCGCCGGAGCTACGCCTGACGCTCCACCGACGCCCCTGGCCATGTGTCGGCCCGACGTCAACCGCACGATCACCAAGCAGCCTCCATCCAAGCCGTTGGCATTATCTGGACCCCTAGTCGTCAGATTGCATCGTCATCAACGGTCCAGATCATTCCCGAGCCGATCGCCAAGCCACTAGCCTCGGGACACGCCAAAACACAGACGCGCGAGATGTGGGGGTCCGAGCCAATACTCCTCCTGAGCCTGACTTCGCAGGCGCATATAACGTGACGTTGGGATATTTGCAGAAGAAGCCCCTATAACTTTTCCTTATTGCATTTCAGTCCATCCATTCCAAGGGCACGTCCGCCGCACGTGCCCCTAGGAGAATTTGCATAATCGCTCCCCTTTTTGTCAGTAATCGCTTAATAGCCCCCCTTGCATTTTATTTATTTTATTTATTGCAGTTCTACCCCTGTGTTCCCCAGTGATTTTGGACCTCTACATGACATTTATTTATTATCAAAAAAATAGCATGATGTTCTTCTTTTAATTCTCTACATTTAGACATATCGTGGATATTTTTATTATTGATGGTTAATTATTACTTAATTATTCTATGGAAAATTGCACAATTTACCCATTTTATGCTCTAAAATTTGCCATTAATTAACTGTTGCTCTAAAAATCCCCGAAAAATCACATATTGTAGATTTTATTGTGCTTCACATTGTGCCCAAAAAGAATTGTATTTGTGATGAAACTCGATTTCATCATCATAATTTTCCATTTTTTAACCCCCTTTCTTAAATATGTGTCAATAAAATCCAGATAATGCCTTGTAATTATTAGAGTCTTGAATAAATTAAAAATCACAAAAAAATGGCAAAACTAATATTCGTGGTATTTTTAGCCTTAAAAATACCTTCAAAAATATTTTGTGTCTTCAGTTGACCTAGTTTCCATTTTTTGTCAACATAAAACTTGTAGGTCTCATCGAGATCTACAACTTTCGTGTTTTAAGTTTTTTTCAAATTCGGCAATCTGCACCCTCATATCCCACATTTATTCTCGGAATAATCTAATTGGGCCACGTGGCCCGTTCTGGGTGAGCCACGTGGCCCGTCTCCCTTTGCATTATCCGCCCGTCCTCCTAGCTGTCGGATCTCCTTCTGAATCCAACGGCTCCACTCGTGCCACACCACCTGAAATCAACCGCCATCAGATCATTCCCATCTCATCTCCACTGCCCGTACCTGCTTGTCCTACCTTTCACCATGTGTCGCAGCCGTCGCCATCTGATTAGCGTCTGGAGTTCCAATCCCCACTATCCAAATCCACGACAGAACTCCACCCTCTGATTGACCCCAAATGTAATCTGGACCGTCCGTCAGCGCTCACTCTAGAGCATGACACATGGCGACATCTTGGCCTTCGATCATGCCGCCCTCGATCTCATTAGAGCCGCTCTTAGGCACCTCGACCCAAGCCGTTAGATCACATGATCCAACGGGTACATACCCGTCATCTACCTCGCAACCCCTCTCTCCCATACATTCTCCACTGTGCAAACCCACTTCGCCCTTCCCATTTTTCCTACCATCTCCGATGACCTCGTTCCTTCCTAACTACCCCACGATCAAGCCCACTTATCCACGACTCTTGCGGCCAATCACGCACTCCATGAAACTCCTCCAGTCGTCCATGTTTTCCTCGAAACCCACGACCCCACCTCACAAAATCGTCACCCTCACCTTCATATACATCGCCCCCTCCGCCTGCCATCGACGTCCACCTTTATGCGGGGAGCAGCCCAGCCCTCCTCCATCTCCCTGTTACAGGGGGAGGTGGAGGATCGAGCGAAGACGATTGATCTTCCGTGTTGAGACCCTCTGCCAATCATGGCGGTGTCACGATGCATCTAGCCCGCTCAAGCTGCCCCGAGTGGCTGATGGGGTCCAGCGAAGATCGGAGTGCCACTGGCACTCAGCCCGAGCCGCCTCCGCTCTGCCCAATCTCAGGTAAGCACCTCCAACCTCCTTTTGTATCCCTCCTTTGAATTCTCTTAATTTTCCAAGCCCCTACATGCACCCCCATGCTCCATTGATCACACCTTGAGCTCCGCCTCATCTCCACCTGTCATGTGCTCACTCCGACCACCATCCCTACACTCCACCGCCCTTGCCCACCTTCGAACCAACTCCTCCGGTTCACCAGAGAAAACCTCCGATCATCACCTACTTTGCCTCCCTACGGCTGTCCACATCACTCATCCACATCACTACCTATGCTTCGGCTATGCAACTGATGATGCACGTTCCCTATTCTTGAATGGTTGGAGAGCTCGCCGGAGTGATTTTTGGCAAGTGCCATCTCCCTCACCGGGGCAATGAGAGCTTTCTCTACAGGTAGCAGCAGCTTGACCAGATCGTTAGCATCATCACCAACAAGTCAAGAACAGCTGGGGAGCTTCATCAACAATAGAGGAGAGCAGCGGAGATGGAGCCCCTTCGCCGGATCTCCGATTCCGCCGCCAGCCTTCGATGGGGGAGAAAGCACAACGACCGTCGGATGGTTTTATCCCAGTGACCATCTGACGATCCAGAGAGACCATGCCAACGACTTCAGATACCATTGGATCTTCGAAGATCTGACGGTGTACGATCAGCCACGCGTCATCGCTAGACGAACTCCGAGCCTCAGCGTCCGAGCTCCAGGCTTGGATGTCCCGAGCTTCATCCAAGCCCAAGCCTGGACGCTCGCATCCTCCGAGCCAGCTACCAAGCCTACACCGAGCATGGGCCAGCACCCGAGGCTAGCCGAATCAGTCCAAGCCTCTGCCGAGCTTGAGCCTTCCTCCGAGCTTGGATGGCACGTGGATAGCACGTGCCATCTGGGTAATTTGCACAGAGGCCCCGCCATCTTCTCCAATTTGCAGACAGGCCCAGATCACGTGTAGATCACGTGCATTGTGGGAATTTTGCAGTTATACCCTCGCGAGTTTCAAAAATTGTAAAAATGCCCCTGTACGTGTGTGTATTTTACAGGGGAAGACCCCAATCTTTTTCATATTGCACTTTAGTACCTCCCAGGGATCTGTTTGTATTTATCTTTCATGTTTTCTTTCATTTATGCCCTTGCTTTCTTTCATGCATATCTTGAACTTCATATGTCCGATTGAGTTGATTTCAGTTTCATTCTAAAGCTTGCTTGACGCACTTTTTAATTGCATATTTGTTTTCCTGTTTTGACACTATGATCTTAATGTATTATTTTAAACAACTCAAGTATCTTTTATGCCATTTAGATGACTCTTGCCTAATGTGTCAAATGATTTACTACTTAATCTAAATCGGGAATTAACTGAGGGTTTAAGTTGTTCATGATTTTTTTCAAGGGCATGCTTGCATTATGTTGAATCGCATTTAATTGAATAATTAAAAAAATAATAAAAAAATGCATGTTTATTCTTTTCTTTAATGCATTGTCTTGTCCTATTGCATTATTTGATCTATGATCCTTTAACTCAACACTTATTTAAATAGATAAAAATCTGAGTAATCATGAGAAAGGCTCGTGTCCCTAAGTTCGACCTTGGTTTCTTGCCAAATAAAATAAAATACGACCATCTTATTATGTTGACATATAAATTAGATGGTCTTTGATGACCCAATTCGGCCCAACTGCGATGACATGTTAAGTGCTAATTACACACTTTTAAAGGGCCAGATTTCACGGTTCGTCAAATGGCGTCGTTGCCGGGGACACGGCTCATTTTTTTTAGTATTGGGATTTTGTTTATTTTATTAGGTGTTTCTTTTATATAGGTCACTATGTTCATCTATTTTGCATTATAAAAGTTTTTCTTTTCGATTGATATCTAACCATTGCTTTTTTGGCAGGGCCCTTGGTGTTCAAGGAGGCGAGGAGTCGTTGCTTCCCGTTGCGAGGAGCCGCAGAAGCTTGCTTGGAGCACGTCGAGAAGAAAGAAAAGAAATGTATCATTTTTGCATATCATTGTCTCCTGTAATAATCGTCTTTTACAGCGGTCTTCAATCGAAGACTCGCGAGTGTAATCGAATGATTGTGTTTGTGTGGGGATCGTCCCCACTTGAATGTCAACCTAGGATCAGGCACGGCTTTTCGAGCTTAGTTTAACATTCGCATTTTTATGTGCTTACTCGTAGGTAGGACACACTAAAAAATTAGATGCACATAATATCGCTTCACATAGCCAAAATTAATAGACATTCTCCCCGCTAATTGAAGCATGATTAGGTGCGGCTTTCTGATTGATTTGCATACATGAGTTTTGGTTTTTAAAACAGCCCCAGTTTTCACGTATTTTTTTGCCAAGTCACTACATGCTTTGTCGCTCAGCTTAGATCGTGGTTTTTATCGAATACTTGGTTTTTCTCGATTTTTCCTCCTAGCTTGATCACATAGGTTAATGGAAAGTGGGAATTAACGGTAGACGATGATTGCTTGAATTTGTGCACACCTTCATTCAGTGATAACTTTAAATAATAACTGGGACTATTAATTGCAAGTCAACCAAAAATGGAGTAAAATTTTGTTTTGGGAGAGCAACACCCTTGTTTACGCATTGAATTTACTTGACATTTTTTCTACGTAAAATATAATGTTTTAATCACCAATAAAACCGACAAGACAATAAACCAACTTCGTTTGGTTTCATGTGTGAGTTGGTGAAATTGAGGGTCTTGCATGCTTGATTGAGCCATGTTTGCTTCGATACACTCCCTAGAGCCTTAGTCACTCCATTAATCTCCGTAGATTCATCCGCTCACTTGTATATCCATCCATCTTCTTCGTTCACCTCGGTCTCTGTCAGCATCAAGTCTCCATCTTTATACTTAGGCTAATCTAAGCCTAAGTATGGGGGGACCCGAGTCCCTGTGATTTCTCCACTCATCTTTCCTTGCCTTTACACTTAGGTTATTTCTAACCTAAGTATAGGTGGAGCCCCTCTTGGTTCTCGTATATTTCTCTATATTTAAATGGATCTATGGACTTGTAACATCTAGTGCTATGCGGACATTGCAAAGTTTAAGTATAGGGGGGTATACCGTATATACTGTATATTTACTTTAGCTATAATCTGAAAAATTAGAAAAAATTAAAACTTTTTGGCTAAAATAAAATAATTTAAACAAAGTGGACTCAAATGTTTTTTACGGCTTTCCCTATACTATGTTACACTATTTTAATAAAAAATATTTTTGAAAATGATTTGAAAAATCTTTTGAAAATGTTTTGAAAATTTTTATTTGTGTGACATGGTTTTGAAATTTTCCTTCTCTTTTCAAGGAAAGTGAGTATAACCTGTGTTCTAAATCATTATTAAAATCCATAAAAATAGAGAAAAATCCAAAATCCTTTAGGAGTCATTAGTGACTACTAAGCCCAATTAAGTAGCCGCATTCAGTGAGGGTTCGCCCTTAGCAGAGTGGATGGTTTAGAGGACATCACGTAAGGCACCGTCCTCAAGCAACGAGCTCCGGCCTGTACTTACATCCATACTGGCTGAATGCAGATGCATCTACTTAAATGAGTCTAGGCAGTCCTAATATCTCTTGAAGTTTTAAAAAAAATCTGAATGAAGGAACTGGATTACTCCTCTACTTTCACACTTTCACCCAGGATCTGAAATGTTCAAGGAAATTTAGTTTTATGAGTTCTTTGAGATTTTAGGTTAACCAGCCCTAGCCATCAGGGTCATAGACTTAATCATACACCATTCCCTAGGTTTCTAGATTTGCATGCTATATTTCATGCTTAGTCTCAGACAAAAAGAATATTATTAGCACATCACATGCACGACTGCAATTTCGATGAGATGAGTTGACTCTTCACTTGGGGGATTGGGATGAGGAAGTCGAGTTTCGACTTGATCTAATGATGCTCGAGGATGGGATAAAATCTTTGAAGGCTTCATGAAACCTGAGTGTCAGCAACTATAGCCAACATGAGAACTTGGTTCTTATACTAATCTCTTGACATTGACCTAAGTGCCAGGGTGTGAAATAAATAAAAAATGTTGATCAGTGTGCGCTAACTCTTGGTAAAAGCTGAGGAGCTAGCCAAAAATACTAAAGATCAAAGAAATGTCAAAGAAAAGCTCTCATTCCACAAAGTCAAATATCAAAGAGCTTCCACCAAAGGCGAGTGCTCCCAAACATTTCAAAGTGTCCACTTGGACCACCGCTATTAGGACCAGGAGTCGGGCTTGCACCAAAAAAGGGCTCCGCATCGTAAATGCTACAAGTCTAGGTGTCGAAGGTATGATAGGTACTCAAAAAAGACACACCCCGGTGCATTCCCAGGAAAAGAAGTGCCGACGGCTCCAACTTCTCTTGACTGACACACTGATCAACAAAAAAAAATGTGTTGCGTAAAAAGGCACTAGAGAGAATCCTTGTTCCAATGAGAGGGAGAGAAGAAATGACACAATCCCATGCCCTCCATTACTGGTCTTCCATTTACATTTTCTAAGTCTGACAACTAAAGAGATGGTGGACTGGATGCAAGACTTGATTTATTCCCTAGTGTTGAGGATAGGGTCCTTAGGAGATTTTCTCGGACCAAGACCATGGGTGAAGTTTTGACTCTACTCTTGGAATCGCAGTCAACACTAAATTTCATTTCCTTAGTATATATGTACATCAGAGAGAGTCTGGAGAAATAGAGGAATTGGGTGCCTCTTGATTAAGGCAGGGTTAAACTCTAGAATCTTGGACCTCTAAAGTTGAGTAGACTTGAACAAATTGGTTCGTGTACTCACATGCACGAGGGGGTTAATCCATCTTACTCATTCTCTTTGATGCTCGAGGACGAGCATAGTTTAAGTATAGGGGGTGATGAAACTCGATTTCATCATCATAATTTTCTATTTTTTAACCCCCTTGCTTAAATGTGTGTCAATAAAATCCAGATAATGTCTTGTAATTATTAAAATCTTGAATAAATTAAAAATCACAAAAAAAATGGCAAAACTAAAATTCGTGGTATTTTTAGCCTTAAAAATACCTTCAAAAATATTTTGTGTCTTCAGATTACCTAGTTTCCATTTTTGGTCAACATAAAACTTGTAGATCTCATCGAGATCTACAACTTTCATGTTTTGAGTTTTCTCATATTCGGCCATCTCCACCCTCATATCCCACATTTATTCTCGGAATAATCTGATTGGGCCACTTGGGCCCGTTCTGGGTTAGCCACGTGGCCCGTCTCCCTTTCCATTATCCGCTCGTCCACCCAACGGTTGGATCTCCTTCTGAATCCAACGGCTCCACTCATGTCACACTGCCTGAAATGAACCGCCGTCAGATCATTCCCATCTCATCTCCACCGCCCGTACCCGCTTGTCCCGCCTTTCGCCACGTGTCGCAGCCATCGCCATCCGATTAGCGTTTGGAGTTCCAATCCCCACCATCCAAATCCACGACAGACCTCAACCCTCCTATTGACCCAAGATGTAATCTGGACTGTCCGCCAGCGCTCACTCCATAGCATGACACATGGCGACATCTTGGCCTTTGATCATGCCGCACTCGATCTCATCAGAGCCGCTCTTAGCGCCTCGACCCAAGCCGTTGGATCACATGATCCAACGGCTACAGACCCATCATCTACCTCGCAACCCCTCTCTCTCACACGTTCTCCACCGTGCAAACCCACTTCTCCCTTCCCATTTTTCCTGACATCTCTGACGAGATCGTTCCTTCCTAACTACCCCACGATCAAGCCCACTCATCCACGACTCTCGCGGCCTATCACGCACTCCATGAAACTCCTCCAGTCGCTCCATGTTTTCCACGAAACCCACAACCCCACCTCACAAAACCGTCACCCTCACCTTCAAATACCTCTCCCCCTCCGCCTGCCATCGACGTACACCTTTACGCGGGGAGCAGCCCAACCCTCCTCCATCTCCCTGTGACAGGGGGAGGTGGAGGATCGAGCGAAGACGACTGATCTTCCTCGGTGTGACCCTCCGCCAATCATGGTGGTGTCGTGGTGCATCTAGCCCGCTCGAGCTGCCCCGATTGGCTGACGGGGTCCAACAAAGACCGGAGTGCCACCGACACTCAGCCCAAGCCGCCTTCGCTCTGCCCAACCTCAGGTAAGCACCTCCAACCTCCTTTTGTATTCCTCCTTTTAATTCTCTTAATTTTCCAAGTCCCTACACGCACCCCCATGCTCCATTGATCACACCTTGAGCTCCGCCTCATCTCCACCTGTCACGTGCTCACTCCGACCACCATCCCTACACTCCACCTCCCTTGCCCACCTTCGAACCAACTCCTCCGGTTCGCCGGAGAAGACCCCTGGCTGTCACCTGCTTCGCCTCCCTACGACCGTCCACATCACTCATCCACATCACTACCTATGCTTCGTCTATGCAACTAAAGATGCAGGTTCCCTATTCTTGAATGGCTAGAGAGCGTGCCGGAGTGATTTTTGGCAAGTGCCATCTTCCTCACTGGAGCAATGAAAGCTTTCTCTACGGGTAGTAGCAGCTTGATCAGATCATTAGCATCGTCACCAGCAAGTCAAGAACAGATGGGGAGCTTCATTAACAACAGGGGAGAGCGGCGAAGATGGAGCCCCTTCGCCGGATCTCCGATTCCACCGCCAGCCTTCGGTGGGGGAGAAAGCACAGCGACCATCGGATGGTTTTATCCCAGTGACCATCTGACGGTCTAGATGAGGCCACGCCAACGACTTTAGATACCATTGGATCTTCGAAGATCTGACGGTGTACGATCAGCTACGCATCGTCGCCAGACAAACTCCAAGCCTCAGCGTCCGAGCTCCAGGCTTGGATGTCCCGAGCCTCATCCGAGCCCTAGCCCGGAGGCTCGCATCCTCCGAGCCAGCTACCGAGCCTGCATCGGGCCTGAGCCAGCACCCGAGGCTAGCCGAAGCAGTCCAAGCCTCTACCGAGCCTGGATGGTGCGTTCATTGCACGTGCCATCTGGGTAATTTGGACAGAGGCCCCATCATCTTCTCCAATTTGGAGACAGGTCCAGATCACGTGCAGATCACGTCCACTGTGGGAATTTTGCAGTTATACCCTTCCGGGTTTCAAAAATTGCAAAAATGCCCCTGTGTGGGTTGGTATTTTACAGAGCAGATCCTGATCTTTATAATATTGCACTTTAGTCCCTCCTAGGGACCTGTTTGTATTTATCTTTCATATTTTCTTTCATTTATGCCCTTGCTTTCTTTCATGCATATATTGAGCTTCATATGTCCGATTGAGTTGATTTCAGTTTCATTTTAAATCTTGCTTGACGCACTTTTTAATGGCATATTTGTTTTCCTATTTTGACACTATGATCTTAATGTATTATTTTAAACAACTCAAGTATCTTTTATGCCATTTAGACGACTCTTTCCTAATGTGTCAAATGTTTTACTGCTTAATTTAAGTCGGGAATTAACTAAAGGTTTAAGTTGTTCATGATTTTTATCAAGGGCATGCTTGCATTACGTTGAATCGTATTTAATTGCATAATTAAAATAAATAATAATAAAATGCATGTTTATTATTTTCTTTAATGCATTGTCTTGTCTTATTGAATTATTTGACCTATGATCCTTTAACTCACACTTATTTAAATAGATGAAAATCTGAGTAATCACGAGAAAGGCTCGTGTCCCTAAGTTCGACCTTGGTTTCTTACCAAGTAAAATAAAATACGACCATCTTATTCTGTTGACATATCAATTAGATGGTCTTTGATGACCCAATTCATCCCGACTGCAATGACATGTTAAGTGCTAATTACACACTTTTAAAGGGCCGAATTTCGTGGTTCGTCAATTTGCATGCATAAATTGTTCTGTAAAAATCATTTCGCATATTTCAGTATTTGATTTTTTAATAGATATTAGATCTCACATTTTCAAGGTTTAGGTTTTTCTGAGGTCCATCACCTAGTGATAGACCTTAGATAATTTTATCCCTTGAAAACTAGTAGGTTTAATATTATTACAATTGAATATTGAAATTCATTATGTTTGCATTTAAAATTTCATAAAAAATTCATATTGCATCCAAAAATTCCAAAAAAACATTATAGTGTATTCATTTCATTATATTTTGAATCGTGGCCAAGTTTTATATTTTTTGGACATCGTTTGAACGTGATTGACATTTTAGTCCCTAAAATAGGCCGAACTTGCATTTTGCATCCTTTATTGAATTAAAAATTACAAAAAAAGACAGCTTCTAAAACCGCGCATGAATTTTGATAGACATGATTCTAGGTTGTTCCTTTGCCTCTTTGTGTTCGACCTTGGGACTTGCCAAAGTAAAATAAACATAAAACCACTTGAGTAAAAATTGAATAAATTATTTTGTGGTTATTTCTTGACCGATCCGATTGCTGCCTACAACGAAAACGACAAATCAAATCATCATATTTTTATGCACACCTTGAAAATTTTCATTCGGTTTTTCCCCATTCGGGCTGTCTGACACCAGAATTTCTCATTATAAATGCCATTTTTTTCCTGTATTTATTTGATTTTATTTTCAGCATTTATTTCTCTTATTCTATTTTTGATTATTTTTTAGTCACTCTTTTACATTTTCTCTCTTATTTTTCTTACGAGGTACCCGGCTTACATGAAGCATTTTTCAAGAAACCGAAGCATCTTCACCGACTTCCAAAAAAGCCACAAATAAATTAAGATCGAGTCAAGTCATGAGAGAACGTAGAGTCTAGGTTTTAATTTCTGCAATTTTAATTTCTATAATTAATTGCTCATTTACAGTGGTTTCCGTTTGGATTCTCGCGTATGTATAAAGACCTTAAACTTTTTTCAGTGGTATGTCCTGGCCTGTTTCACTCTCCGGTGAGGGTGGGGCCCGACTTGAGTGGCGATTAGGATAGACCTGCACATATGACTCTTAGAGCATTTTAATTTCTTGATTGTGCTCGTATGACTTAAGCCACACTTCACATTAACTGAGATACACATAGATCGTTCAATTTAGCCAAAATTTAACTCAATTCTTTCCCGCTAATAGAACTTTCTACTTAGGTGCAGTTTTTTATCGGCTTGCATTCATATAGAATAATTTTTCAATTCTTGTATTGCATCCCACATGGAGATTGTGAGGATTCAATGTAAGTCTTCTAACTGAGCATACATCATTATTTTCGCGTGCATCGACTTTTCCCGAACTCCTCCCTCTTGTTTTGTCACATAAATTTAAAAGAAAATTAGGACTGGATGGTACACGTGTATTTATGCTCATTTAACTTTTCAGTTATCACCTAATTAAAATTGGGACTTCTAAACATAGCCGATTTCAAAATAACCCATAAAATCAAGAATTTCTGCGGGAGAGCAACCCTGACCTTCGATGTTTTTATTTTTTTCTGAGTTAGCGAGAGACGACACATAAGGCTAGAGCCCAAACCCATATTTTCATATTGACTACTGATTCTACCAAAAACGATTAGCTACTTCTCAGTGAGGATCCACAGGTAGCCGGTAAACGGTCCGGATTTCCTTAGCAGAGTGGGTGGTTTAGAGGACACTGCGTAAGGCTCCGTCCTCAAGTAACACGGGTAGCCGTTCTACAGTCCGTACTTACACCCATACTGGCTGAACGTAGGTGCAACTAGTCGTAAGAATTCAGGCCAGTCATTACAAAAATTTCGATACCTAACAAATCGCTAAATTTTTGCAAAGATTGATTTATCACCAACTAAAATTGAAAAGATAATAGCTGAACTCTTACGGCTTCATTGTGTGTGTTGGTGAACCCAGGGTTTGATTTGTGTTTGCATTGGTGTGCGTAAACCAATTTCGAAGATCAATAGCCGCGTATTTGATAAAAAAATTTTTGACTATCATGTACAATCATCTCTTTCCTTTCTTGATTCATCATCATGGAACTCTTGTCCAAAAACTCTTGCAAACCCAAATCATCATTTCTTCTAGCTCTTTCAAAAATGACCGAAAATTTATCTGAAAATCCATCAGAGTTCTACTATGAAAATGAATTTGTCTCGGTTAGGCCCAAATCAACTAAATTCTCTTCTTTCAATAATCCTCCAACATTTACGGGAGACTTTCACCTGCGGATGAACTCGATCTCCTCATTGAATTTCTACTCGAATCATCCGACCACACATGATCATCCCCCATCTTGGACTGAACCGTCTTATTCTCGGATTCTCGTTGATGAGCCATTTCAAGATCAAAATACCTTTGAGTCTCATGACTGACCCAGAAACCAAACCCAAATGGAAAGACCCGCAATCATCAGCGTTGGATTGACCATGACAAACCCCTCTTCAGACATGATACTCATATAGAGGACTGGACTGACCACATAGAAACACATAAACCATGTATGCTGACTCCACAACATCAAGGTCTGACCAATCATGATCAAAGGATTGAACTCTACTAAGACCAACTACACATGCTTGGACCATATGAGCATCCTCCTTCCATAATTTTTTAGGAGAAATTTACAGAAAATAATGATCATATAATGGATATTTCAAGAAACTCTCATCCTACCACATACAGGAAAATGGAAGATGAAATTATTGAACACACACCGACTGCTCCCATGATTTATCATGAACAGAATTTTGACGATAATATTTCGAGGATAAATAAGAAATTTGAATTAATGGAGGAAAAATTCAGAAATTTTACTGACCAACTCAATTTATTTTATGGGAGCTCGGACATAAAAATGAATGAGGAAATAATTGGATCTCATGCCAAAAATTTTGAGGATATTCAGAAATCTAGGAACGATTCCGACATCGGTACCTCTGCATATTATTCCCCTAGAAATGACTATACATCTGACTCCCACTCTGAACATCAGAACCCCTGCTCATCTGAGGAGTACACCACATCACCACATCACAAAGAAAATACCAAAAAATGGGAATATTCGAAAATCACAAAAAAATCGAAAATCTCGAAAAATACATAAAAATTGAAACCGAAGAAGATCTGAAGAATTTGGATCCTTTTGTACGGGAAGCACTAGAAAAGAAACTAATTTTTGAACTTCCCTTTCTACAGGCCATTGAACACTTCCCCAACCTTAAAAGATTTGTAATGGACAAATTAACTATGAAAAAGTCGGGTAGGATTAGAACAAAGACCGAAAGACATATCTTGACAATGGCCTCCTCCTTGGTGTTGAGGAGAAAAACCAAGAGCCGCAAAGTGAAGCGGTTGCCCAAATTTGACTTTGTAATCAAAGACAAAATTTTCACCCATGCTCGGATTGATGATGATTCACCGATCAATATCCTCCCGACCTCTGTATTCCATGAACTCAAACTTGGACCTATTCAGAAGATACGTGAGATTGTTCAATTGGCTGACTGATTAATAAAGCGGCCGAGAGGAATCATTTTTGTCAGCATGACATTCCAAGGTGCCCGCTCAAAGTAGAATTCAATATCATTGATATTGAGCATCAAGGAGAGTTCACCTAGTCTCCAATTCTCGAAAAGCTGTTCTTAGCATTGGCTAAGGCAATTATTGATTGTGAGACTCGAAAAAACAATTTCACAGCATTGGAAGAACTTAGATCTGACCCTGTCTTTGAGGAACCATGATCTTCTGAGGCAACCCACGAAGTCCCTGACAATCGTAACCATGAAGCGGTAGAAGAGCCCTACCCCGCAGCCACACTTGAGATAGCAGTTGTTGATGAGACTATAGAGAATCTCCCCTCTGCTCCATTCCCAACCGCTCTCACCATGGAGAATCATGTATATGAATCATATGATCTGGATACTTATGCATGGGCACACCTTGGGTCAACCTACTCTGACTTCACGGATTACATCAACTCGACACAGGAATGCTCCAACATCGAATCAGTTAAGAACGAACATGCAAAAACTCTCTCCAGTATTTCAATTCCCGCGGATCTCAAAATAGACAAATCCTTCTGCTACGATACTGAGACATATGCATGATCACACCCTAGAGCAACCTCCTATGAATACTTGGACCAAATCATCCCAAATCGAGAGTGCACTAACATTCAGAAGTCTAAAAATAAACAAATAGCCTGAACATCGACCAAGGAGAAGAATTCCAATGGCTATTCATCTGGATACTCAAGTGAACCGACACCTTCACGAAACAAGAAAAAGAGATTTACCTTTGACCTTTCGGAAGAGGAATCAGTTGATGATCCCTTATCAGGTCTGGAAAAGGTAGTCTACATGAGTGAAGTCTGTTCAGCAGCTCTAAAGCCATATTTTCACAAGGATCCAAAATTCAATTCTCGTTGGACAACTCCCGTTTCTAACTACTACTCATCCAAAGCTGATGCTCCTGCCCTCTTCAAATACAATGGAATTATTTCTTATGAGCTGACTGAGACCGGTGCTTCCGAGTATTCATCTGAGGACAAATCACTTGATCCCAAGAAGGAACGAATTTTGAGAAAACAATTGAAGAAACAAAAATACCAGAATATTTGGAGTATGCCCCCTTTCGAATACTACTCCTCTGAGGATAATTCTGATGATGGATATCTTTCATCGGACTCAAACACTTCATCCACTATCCATCATGATTTTTCTGAGGATAACACTAATAATAGTTGGGAATCATATGCTTCATCTCCGACTCGTTATTTTGATCTCCCATCGCATGCTCACAAGAAGATCAGCCGAAAACCGCCTTAATCATCGGCTACCCACCCTCCCTCCTGACCACATCGGTCTCCTTGTACAGCTTCTTCCTCTACTTAGGCTAAGGCCTAAGTATAGGGGGGACCGATGCCATTTGTGCATACCATCCTTCTCCTATCTCCCGTTCGCCTCACTTCCACCCTTCTTCTATACTTAGGCTGACCAGAGCCTATGTATAGGGGGAACCGATACCCATCTGTATATACTCTCCTCATTCACATATCGTGACCGCCTCATTTTTTTGCTCTCCTTCTATACTTAGACTATTCACGGCCTAAGTATAGGGGGGGCGTTCCGATCCATATTTTTCTTTTCCCTTTTCACTCTCTTACGCTTAAGCCCGAGCTATGTCTTCTTTACGCTTCTTGTGCTCTGAGGACACAACACTCGCTAAGTATAGGGGTCTGTATATATACTTTGTATATATATTACCCATATCTCGTACTTTCACGTAAGTCTATATGTATTTACATGATGGGTAACTAACCAAAAAAAAGCAAAAAAAGAAAAAAGGAAAAAGAAAAGAAAAAGGAAAGAAAACGAGTTTTGCTACTAACTATAACCAACCCAAAAACTTTTGAAAAAAAATGGCTTCTTATTCATTTTTGTATCAAAAAAATCCCTTGCATAAAAATATCACAAAAAAAATTGTGTCTGCATTTCACACACCTGCTCCTCATCCAACATCGCATGCATTCGCATGAAAAGCCATTGGGTTCTGAACCGAGTTATGAGCCGAAACCGAGAGTGGTCTGGACTTGACCTTAATCCACCTAATTTTCAGAGGAACTTCACCAAGAAATAGGATTTTAGAAGCTTGAGGTCTTTGACTTAATTCTTTGAGTTCCACATGACAATGTGCAACGTTTGACTCTTAGTTCTAACCTGGTCTCTTCATTCTGGGTACAACTCTGGAATAGGGAATTAATTTGTACTCTCGCACTATACACTTAGCTCAACTCAGACGGGATGTTGGAAGACTGTGTGAGTTTCTTTTCTGGTAGCGTGGAAATCTAAAGACCGGAGTACGAGTTGAAATAAAACTTTGGAAAAGGGATGGATGGTTGGGCATAATTTTTTCTAAGACCTCAAAAAATGTACGGAACAAGAAGATTCTATATCCGTAAGGGCATAACAAGATCCAAGCAGAACCACCAAAAATTCCAAATACAAAGAAGCAACTACCAAATAAAATCTGACCAAAAAGGTCCAAGCTTCAAGAAACCTGCAGATCTTGGTGGAGACTCGACTACACTGGCCATCTTCACAAGGAGAGGTGAGTACACTAGCCACCCTCCAGTTCTTTCCCCCTTCTTCTATCCCCCCCTAATTCGATTGTGAACACAGCGTGACAGACCTTAGAAGGAAATACCTGACTCCCCAAGGACGAGTTACTGGAGAGGAGAGGAGCATGGTAGTCCGGCATTCTGGATGGGAAAAGCTAAAATCTTTCACACACATGAGTCGGTTGTTCAATGTTCATACGGAACTTTTGGAAGAAGATTGATCTAAGATGACTTCTGAACCGAAACTGATACAATGGTGTGTAGAACTTGAGGGTTGTTGATTTTAAGATTCTAAGTCTCACAGAAGTTCCGCCACACTAATAATCCAAAGGTCGAGTCTAGTTCATTTTCACCTTCAGCTCATGGTCTTGGTATGGAACCCAATCTCATTTCATCTCATGGCATTTCTTTTTGATGCTCAGGGATAAGCATGGTTTAAGTATAGGGGGATGACGAATCTTGGATTTATCACTCTAAATCTCATTAATTAAGATCCAATCTCTCAAAATCAACAGCATATCTGCATCTATTCTGCATAATTAGCATTCATGCATGTTTTTATAAGAATTGCATTTTATCCATCATTTTTGCACAAAATAAGAAGCCAAAAATCCAAGCCAAAAATGACTTGTAAATAGCCTAACTTCCCGGATTTTTAACCCATTCTTGCAAACTCCGAATAACCCAAAACCACCTCCACTGTGTACATATCACTAATAAGAATAAATGAAAAATACAAAAAAATAACTAACCCAAATAAATGGACCAACAACCCAAACCCTATTTTCAGGATTTTCGGACTAAAAATCTCATATCTTCCCCATCCAGTGTCTGTTTTAATCCTACTCACTTTTGAACTAATATACATGTAATTACCTTCAAAACAAGACCAAGTTCAAGTGAATCAGAGCTTATATGTGAAAGTTGGGTTTTGGGCCTCTTTTGTACATTGTGTATTTTAGCGATTTTTTACCTGATATTTTATGTATATATTTTCTTAAATAAAAAAATACAAAAAATTAGATTAAGGTGTCTTTATTTATCTTTGATTTTTCCATATTTTTTCCGGATTTTTATCTGGTTTAGAAATGACAAAAAAATACAAAACCCAAAAATTAAGGTATTCTATGTACATGGGATACACCAAAAATATTACTTTGTGCATTTGATCGATTTTGGTTTTAATGTCTTCATTAAAGCTGTAGATGTCATCGAGACGAGCAATTTTTGTGAAGGAACTTTTTCGATCCGAGGTAGTTTGCTATTTATTTTGCAATTTATAAATTGTTTATTTTTTGATTTTTCTGGTCCTGACATGTGGCGGCCCGTCATTTTTGGTCTTTTTATTTATTCATTTTATAAAAAAATAAAAAAAATAAATCGGTCGCACGTGCGAAGCACGTACCTGCCAGGCACGTACAACGCATGTGACTGCCCCTGTCCCCAATGTGCTGCCACGTAGCGCGTTCACGGCCGTTCGATCTTGGTCGATCGAACGGCTCATGACCCATCGTCTTCTCCAGGTGCCCCCTTCCCAATCCGGCTGCCGCTCCTCCGATTTCTTCGCTGCCCATGTCACAACCGGCCGTCGCCCCTCTTCGTTAATTCCGTCGTGATTCGCGGCCACCTTCCATAGCCAACCGCCTCCGCAAATATCGCCAACTGCCAACCTCCTCCGCATATCTCGCGATCTTCGAAACCTATAACCTTCCATCGTCGGCCTCTTCCCTCTCTCCAATTTAAAGAACATCGCCAACCCCGACTCCCTCATCTGCCGATTGACATCAGAGAAAGGGAGGGCCTCTGTCGGAGGGGATAGCTCCAAGCAACGCCCACCCTCCCCGACTTGCGGTGAGATCCGAAGCCTTCGGGCTTCGTTGCAGTGCACCCCCTGCCGACTGCTTTTGCTCCAACATCTGTCGTCGAGCCAACCGCCAACGACCACCAACTCATATCTCCGTCGTTAATGCCTCCGACTCCATCCACGAATCTACCGTACTCTACTCGAGGCCCCCTCCATCGGACGTGACAACCGACGACTTCCCTCCAGCGACGTGATCCGAGGAGATCATCCTCGTCGCAGCTATGCCTTGGTCGTTGCTTCGCTCTGGCCGATCATTGCCGTTGAGCCCAACTCAGGTATCTCCCCACACATCCGCAGCTTCACCTTCTCTCCATCCTTCATCTCCGACCTCGCGCTCTATCTCTCTCGATCGTTATCTTCTTCGTCGAACACCGCCTTCTAACTTCATCAACGCCGTCATCGATACCACCTCCGTGACGTCAAACCACCACCACAAGCCCCAGGTCTTCAACATGATCTCCATCTTCACCGACAACGCCACCATGCCCCCGATCCTCTCCGACGTCTCCAGGTGCTTCTCTCTCAACCTCGGACAAACGTCGTCTTAGACACGCACCACCGACGACCTCCTCGTCAATGTCAACGCGTCTTGACAGCAGCTCGGTCCCCCTCCTCCACATCGCAACCAGCTCCGGTCGACTTCCGAAGCTCCGTAGTGCCGGAGCAACACCTAACGCTCCACCGCCGCCCCTGGCTGTGTGTCGGCCCGACGTTAACCGCATGATCACCAAGAAGCCTCCATCCAAGCCGTTGACGTTCTTTGGACCCCCAGCTGTCAGATTGCATTATCATCAACGGTCCAGATCATTCTCGAGCTGATCGCCAAGCCATTAGCCTCAGGCCATGCCAAGGCACAGACACGCGACACGTGGTAGTCCGAGCCAATACTCCTCCCGAGCCTGACTTCGCACGTGTATATCACGTGACGTTGTGATATTTGCAGAAGAAGCCCCTGGAACTTTTCCTTATTGCAGTTCAATCCATCCATTCCAAGTGCATGTGCGCTGCACGTGCCCCTTAGAGAATTTGTAGAATCGCTCCCCTTTTAATCGGTAATTGCATAATAGCCCCCTTGCATTTTATTTATTTTATTTATTGTAGTTCTACCCCTGTGTTCCCCAACGATTTTAGACCTCTATATGACATTTTTTTATTATTCAAAAAATAGCATGGTGTTCTTCTTCTAATTCTCTAAATTTTCACATATATGATTGATGGTTAATTATTAATTAATTATTCTGTGGAAAATTGCATAATTTACCCAGTTTATGCTCTGAAATTTGCCATTAATTAACCGTCGCTCTAAAAATCCCCGAAAAATCACATATTGTAGAGTTTATTGTGCTTGACATTGTGCTAAAAAAGAATTACATTTGCATGCATAAATTGCTCTGTAAAAATCATTTCGCAAATTTCAGTATTTGATTTTTTAATAGGTATTAGATCTCATATTTTCAAGGTTTAGGATTTTTCTAAGGTCCATCACCTAGTGATAGATCTTAGATAATTTTATCCCTTGAAAACAAGTAGGTTTAAATTTTATTATAATTAAATATTGAAATTCACTCTATTTGCATTTAAAAATTCATAAAAAATCATATTACATCCAAAAATTCCAAAAAAATTATAGTGCATTCATTTCATCATAGTTTGCATCGTGGCCAAGTTTTATATTTTTCGGACATCGTTTGAACGTATTTGATGTTTTAGTCCCTAAAATAGGCTGAACTTGCATTTTGCATCCTTTATTGCATTAGAAATTACAAAAAAAAGACAGCTTCAAAAACCGCGCATGAATTTTGATAGACATAATTCTAGGTTGTTCCTTTGCCTCTTTGTGTTCGACCTTGGGACTTGCCCAAGTAAAATAAACATAAAACCACTTGAGTAAAAATTGATTAAAATATTTTGTGGTTATTTCTTGACCGATTCCGATTGCCGCTTGCAACAAAAATGATAAATCAAATCATCATATTTTTACGCACAATAAACATCATCATCTTCTTAACGTAGCGATTATCAAGCCCATCATTGTGTCGACTGCCTCTGCATCTGGTCCGAATACCTCAGGCAGAGCGAGGTTGATGGAGGGAAGACAGAACTTCGTAGCCCTACCTAGGTGACTTTAATGCACGACTGTCTATGTCCCAACTCCCTTCCACCGCTTCTTCAAAAGCAGTCCTCTCCCGATTTAGTCAGTAGTGGCCACGCTTTCATTCCTCGTTGTTCTTTCTTTATGTTATGACAGGCTAATTTGATCACCCTCTTGTAGGTGGTACACTAGAATGAACTAGTTGCTCTTTCTGATTGGGTCCTACGCAGCCGTGGTACCTTATTACTGCCCCCGGCTGTGGGGTGGAAGTGGTCGAAGCAACTACTAGACGCTCTAGTAAAGGCTCGAAGCACTGCGTACAACCAACATCTCCCTATCGCTCATTCATAACCGAGTCTAGGATGGTATATGTATATTCATTCTTCTATTTCCGGGTCACTCTAACTACGAGATTTCATGTCCCGACCAGCGATTGTCAAAAAAAGGGGGTTGAAAGCAGCTAGATATATAGTGGAGGAAGTAGTCATAGTCTTTCTCAGGTATTGGTCTCACTTTCTTCACTAGATAAGGAAGAAAAAAGTTTTGACATCACATGAATGGAGGCAGGTATTTGACTTGAACCAGAAAAAAGAAAGGTGAATGAAAAACCAAGCGGCTTACTGATAGAACAAGCAGGTTACTAACAGCAGAACAAGCGGGTTACTGACAAGAACAACAACTCACGATCCTGCATAGCGGGCGGAAGTAGAGAGGAGACCGGGAAGAAAGGTAGGATACTGAAGGAGAACATCTCTTGCTACTTATAAGGGGGCAGTCTCCAGTTTCAGCTACGCACCCTCAATCCCCGGTCATCAATAGGAAAGTGCAAAGGGAGCTAAAGTCCCTCCTGACTCTTATCTTAAGTCAAGATAGCGAGAAGAAGGCTTTCGCAATGAGGATTGATTGTGGTAATTCTCTCTCTTCCTTATTTTCTTTTCTTTTCCTTTTTTTCTCTCTTCTATCAACTCTTTCTTCTGCAGGTGCAAAACTAAGCCTTACCTTTGAATGTTTTCGAGGGCCAATTTCTTTCTAGTGGAAGGGGCCTTTTGCCGCATTTTGAGATCATATTTATATAATGAACATCTTTTCTTTGCTTTTTCCTTTTGCTTTTCATGTCAGCGACCTTCTCTAACAGCAGCCAGCACTGCCAGGACATATCAAAGCGAAGGCGGCCATGCCTGATCGAAAGCTAACTACGAGTTCCAGCGACAAGTGGTAGAGGTTTCAGAGCCATACGCAAGGGAGGCTAAAGAGTAGGGAGAAGCATTATATATATTAATTATATCAGACATTTTTCACTAGAATAGCACCATTTGTTTTCACTATTTTCACTAGAATATCCGGGCTTGGTGGTTTTCGGGAGTTGGGAAGCCAGGGCTTTGTTTGCGGTGGTTGATGGAGGCATTTCAGATCATCTTAGCTCTTGTCCCCGCCAGTTCTAAACTTTGAATTTGAGCATTTATCTCTCGCCTCGAGCCCCAATAGTTCATGGTCCTGTTGAATGTCTGCCGAATATATAGAACTCGGTCAAACCAACTAGATATAAAGCAAAGGAAAGGACGGTCTGTCCGTTAAAGCATGTTGCTTCTTGTCTTGCTCGCCAGCTCTCATGTCCGAACAACTAGTGGTGGTGGGGCCTCTCCCGGAACCTTCACCTGCCTCACAGACTGAGCGGGAACAGACTGCTTTACGCGCTCCCTTCACTCGCATCAATCGAAGAGCACTGATAGGAAGAGAAAGCTAACTTTACAGCTTTTCGGGTCGAGCGGAAAGAACCTCCCGTAAGAAACTAAACATAGCACCTCCCTCATAGTGCCAATAAAGAAAGTCAACGTCCAAACAAGTCCTCCCCCTTGCGGCCGAGATCAATCAAAATTTTCATACGCTCACAAGACCTCCTTGTTTATTAGCAGTCGAGCCTTTCTAACTCATGTCCAGGGATATAGATATTTGGCCAGATATTAGCAGTCGAGCCTTTCTAACTCACGAGTTTAGACCTTTCAACAGATACTCACTCCATCCTTCCGTCCCGAAGAGCTTATTCGAGTTAAAGCGAGTTGAATATTGACCTGTGAGTGGGGGATAGGAGGCAAAGACATAACACAACTACCTCATGACTTGACCTCTTGACATCCCCTCAGGTCGTCCATGAGTGAGGACTCGGTGGACAGGGAAAGGAAAAGAAGACCATTGGACAAGTGATGAAAGTCCGTCATCGAATGAGAAAGAAAGTGGTCTTGGGCGGTTCAACTTCTTTTTGAGTTCTTTCTTTGGTTTCAGAATTGGCCGCCAATCATTTCCCTACTTGACTTCTTGCGGGCCGGACCTAGACAAAGAACCCGTGGTCAGCTTGCTGCTCAGAACGTGGCCGCCACCCCAGCTAGATAAAACTATCGACCAGAGCCACCAACCAGGCTAATATATATTAGTAGTCGACTCTGGGCCTCGAACTCGCACCCTTTCATTTCCACTCCTCACTTTCTAATGCGATCTTCTTCTTCCCAACTATATATAAGATAGCAAGATAGACCTCTCGATTTAGGTAATGGACAAGCAAAAGCTCCTTTTTGATATGAGAGTTTAGGCTACCCAAAGGGTGCTTAATCTAGTAGAACTATCGAAGTAGCGGGCGTAGGCAGTGTGGATTAATTAATTAGGGGTCACATGCCGGCTTTTTTCCAGCATGCGCTTCCTCCTCTCCCCATTATGTTCTCACCCTCTGCTCTTCTCACATCATCTATACTGGTGGAATTGTCGTTGTGTTGGTTTTGGCTACGGGACTCCTAGGATCTCAACGATGTAAAGTGACTTCCCCTTACTACTATAGCTAGGAGATGCCATCACCTTTTCCAGTTGCCTCTTGTGAGCGTTGGACTCGTTGTGCTTAGTTATGCCTTGCTATGGCATCCTGACTTCCTCATGTTTTTCCCAGTCTTTCACCTGAGGAAGGTCCTCCCCTATCTGTCGAGCCTTCAACGAAGATCCCCTGGCCTCTTCATCCTCTAAAACTGTATGGAGGAGGTGAGGATGGTAGTGTTGAAAATGGAGAGGAAACTTGGGTTTTCCCAACTTCTCAATATCGCATAGGTGGTCATCAAACCATAGGGAAAATGGAAAAAGTAGAAAAAGGACAGGAATTCGCAGGGCGACTAGGATGATTGAATGTATATTCTGGCTCCGTTCTCAATGATGTGGAAATGGCATTGGAAAAGAGGGTCAATCTTTCTTTCTTCATCCCCTCTATAACTAGTAGGTCATGACTTTAGACATCTGGGGTCATGGTAAGGCAAATCATGGAAAATTCATTGACGGGGTCCTATATGTTATTGAACTAAAAAAAGGCCCAGACATTGTTGTTGTTCTATTACTCTTCTCGCACTTGCAGAATAGAGCATTTCCTCGCACCCTTCCATTGCTGAGCGGGACTACCTCTACCTTCCCCTTTTTACTACCTTGAGACCAAGGTCACTATAGGGCTCTCTGGTACTCATCCTGACTTTCCCTTCACTCTTTTTTCACAGACGACAGAGTCTAGGTTCGCTGAGGGTGTTGTCGACTAATATAAATCAGAATCTTGGGGTACTCGCTGAATCCGGCTTATGACTCCTACTATATACTCGGGCTCGTCTTCACTCCTAAACAACTCGTCGAACCTCCCCTGACGGCTCGTACCTTCCTCACCTTCACTTAACCTTGCGGCTCCAATTCC
Source organism: Ottelia alismoides (assembly GCA_037367405.1). Classification (NCBI taxonomy): domain Eukaryota; kingdom Viridiplantae; phylum Streptophyta; class Magnoliopsida; order Alismatales; family Hydrocharitaceae; genus Ottelia; species Ottelia alismoides. Next base: position 148,144 of record JAZKJV010002087.1, read on the forward strand.
TCGCTTTCTCTTGACGTGATGTCCCTTCTTCTTCCTATTCTCTGATGGAAGAGACCTCATTAACGATGATTCTAAAGAAAGCAAGTCTTAAAAAACAGAAAAGAGAAGAAGAATGAGTTAGAGAGTAGGTAGATGTTAATATTTTGGCTATGAGATCGTTTTTGGAAGGTAGGACTGCATGAAAAGGAGAATAGATAGTGGGATAGTCAAATATCGCTGTCATCCACGCTGGTCAAGAGATCTGAGTATACTGGGTATGTGGATAGTTAAATAGGATGGAAGAAGACTGCAACAGTAAATAAGCTAAGCAACAGACGGTAGAAGCCCCCCTGAGAATATCTACGAGGTAATATACTCTACGAGTCTTTGGGCAACTACGATTTTCTTATTAATAGCAGCTGACCTTCCGTCATATATAGTAGAGGAGAATAGGTGCGAGCCCTGGTATATAGTACGATAGACGATGCGCGGAGGAGCAGCTTCGCAGCCTCAAGAAAAAAAGCGAGATTCTTAATGGTAATTAGTATGTTCAAGCGGTCAAGCAAGGTGGGACTCGACGAATGGTTAGAATAGAGAGTAGACTATTGGGCCCGGTTTATGGATGAATTTCGACAATGGATAGGACTGATATACTCGAAGAAGACGAAGGTTGTGAGGCAGCTACAGATTGATTGAGGAAGGGCCTCGCTTCCCCGACGGCATAGGAAGGTCAGTCGAATGCTACGAGAGTCAATATCTGGTGGGAGGATCGATGCCCTTGGCTTATCCCCTTGGAAAGCGTGAGGTAAGGAAGGACAATATACAATTTCGAGAGCGACGGAAAGCGAATTCATCAGTATGACTTCAAGGATAGAGCATAGATGAGACGTACGGAGAAGTCCGCGATGATGATGTGAGCCGGATATATAATAGGTGGCCTCTCGCTCTGGGGGAGGTTGGAGCGAGTCGTAGGGAAGTGGAGAATGTACTCATCGCTAGGTTCATGAGCTTATAGTCTAGAGGGTACGAGACAGTGGTTGAGCAACTAGTAATGAAAGATCATGCCCCATCTCATTTCTCATAGCTCGGTCGATATCGAGACTATACTGATTAACGTTGTCCATCGTGCATCATGTCTCCGGAGGGAGGTGAGAGGCTTTCACTAAAGTCGGATTTTCGGATTGCTGAAGTAGTCAGGTAGGATTGCAGTCATAGTGAGGAGAGATAGCAATGTTCGTAGAGGCCTAACACGAATGCTAGGACAGTGATGTGAAGTTGAAGGTCATCACAGTTCAGCTCAAGCCTTTGATGAGATAGATGTTCCGCTGACGTGATTCCTGACATCTACTCCCTCTCTTAGCTAAGAATCTGGGCTTGCTTTTTCTGGTGACATTTCCATGGGGGTCCTGATGTTATTTGCGCTCGGGACTGATCTTCCTATGCTGACGACAAGATGGTGGCTGGTTGGGATTGATATTGAGAACTGTTGAGACTCCCCTGATTTTCCCAGAATTACTACTTCAATGCCCTTTCTCTCTGATCTCAAATAATTGGCCTTCGCTTTTCTGCCACATTCTGAAGCTAGTGAAGAAAGTGAGATCAAGGCTGAGGTTGTCTTCTCCTTTATTCGTCTTGAAGTCGTGCAGTCCTCCGAGCGCCTCTGTCCACAAGGGGATAGTACCTTGCCCCTAAAAGCTCGGTTGACAGTCCAATCAATTACAGATAAAACATTCTACATAGTCCGTCGCATTTGATGAAGGCCTTCCTATATATCTACTCTGCCCTATCTTATTAGCTTCTGGATACTCAGGTTTAGGAACAACATACGCACTAGTGTCTGGATGACTGAGAGGTTCTAGTACTCTTTTGACAGGCCCCAAGTATATAGTTGCTATTACAGAGAAAGGACTCCAACCCTCGACAGTGGAGGAAGGGGGAGTCTCGACTGACCATTTCTATTCATCACCGAGGACTAACCACTTGCTTCTCCTGGATTGTTCCTAGTTCCCATCTGGCTTCTTTGTCCCTTTGAGTCATAGTCTTTCTTCGTCCACTTCCTCCATCTAATCTAGGTAGCGAGGTTCAAGTGGCTAACCAGACAGAATTCCCCAGTTCGTCAAAGCGACGGGTTGTTTTTTTTGCTTGCTTTGTAGTAGGCGAGTGGTGGTCTTCCACTTCCTAAGACGGTCTGAATTATTAGTTTCAGCCCTTCTCCCTACCAACTAGATTCTAGTTGTTCATCCGTTGTTGCTATATTCTAGTTGTGCATCCCTCTCCTTCACTCTTGGGACCAGGAAAGGCGCTTCTAAGCCATCTGCTCTCTGGTTTCCTGGGAGTCGAAAAGATCTCGAGGGAGACTCGCTCTGCCCCCCTCTTTTGAGGGAGGCAAACCCTACGAGACGTGAACCTTGCCGACTCGCGTACCTCCTTGAACCTACTCGCGCGCAGGATGTCAGATCTTGTATTAGCTTTCAGCTGTTGTTTCTTTTGCCAGATGCCAAAGCTACACAGAGGTCTCTTCTAGCTTTGATATTAGTGCCTTCTCCTGACCTCTTTTTTCCTCCCGAATTCCTGTCAATCCTCACTCAGATGGGAATCACATGTCTATCTTATCGCTTTCCACGTCGAGTTAGCAAGAACTGAAGCCAATTTCTTTCCTCCGGTAAGCTAGCTTGAACCATTCCTCGGAACTATAGAAAAGGTCGGTCTAGGCTTTCACCTTCCAACTAGTAATGAAAGCTCAGGCATCGTGAACCCTGTAGCCAAAGCGGCTAAACCTAAAGTCAGGGTGGTGGAGCTTTTGAGAGCGTGAAATCGAACATCGAACTCTCAGTGTCAAGCAAAAGAGGTCAGGTAGAAAGAGAAATGCACTATAAGCAAGTAGGGAGGACAATGAATAAGCAGACTGATGGATATATGAGATGAGCGAGCCCACGCCCGTTAACACCCTCTTGCGAGCACGAATCACTTCTTCCTCTCCTTTCCCAATGATGAATCTGTGATTCATCACTTCAAAAGTCAAAAATAGAGCCTTGTTCCCGAGTAAATAGAGGCATATTTCCCTTTATAATGCTTAAATAGCATTCATGCATAATACATTCATTTTAGCAGTCCATTTGCATTCAAATAAGAAGCCAAAAATCCCTTGTAAAATAACTATTCACTAAAATAACCTCTTCTTTATAATATGTACTCCTTAGTTAATAATATAGGGAAGAAGGCCAAAAAATTCCCCCTTGTAATTTAGCCAATAAAGCCTCAGAACCCCTGTACACTAAAACGCACATAATGCCCTCATACAAACTCCGAAATAGGTCTACTTACTCTTAGAATACTACACATTAAAAGACCTTTAAAATGAGACTAATTTCATCCAATTTGGAGCTTGTATGAGAAAGTTGGGTTTTTTGGGCCACTTTGTATACTACATATATATATATATGTATCCTTGTATTTATGTATCATATATGACCTCATCTCCGTCTTTGGTCAACATGAAACTTGTAGATCTCATCGAGGTCTACAACTTTCATGTTTTGAGTTTTTTCAAATTCGGCCCCCTCTTCTCTCTACACATGTATTTTCTTCCAGCCATTCACAGCAGGCCACGAGGCGCCCTCTGGTTGCGCCACGCGGCCGCACCCCTTGCCTTATCCGCCCGCAGCCACAACCGTTGGATTACGCTCTAGATCCAACGGCTTGGCTGCTTCCCAGTGCGCCTCAAATCCACACCGTCAGATCATCCCCTTGTCTCATCTGATCCGCCCGTCCGCGCCTCTTCCAGAGCTCGCCACGTGGCGGCGTGTACACCATCTGATCAAACACGCGATCCTTCCATCACAGCCGCTCTTCCTTTGGCGCCCCTCGTCCCTTCGATTAACTTCAACCCCTTCATCCAAACCGTTCGTTCGCGCCGCTGCGTCACCACGACACGTGGCAGCTTCCGCACCTTCAGATCGCATCGCCTTGACTTGATCCCAGCCGCTCGCTCACGCTTCGCCCAACTGCTTCCACGTGGCGCCATCACGGCCTCTTATCACCGCGCCTTGATCTAATCCCATACGTCCCTTCGCGCTTTGATCTAGGCCGTTGGATCACAAGGATCCAATGGCCAGGGCCTCGTCTCCTACCTCCGATCGTCTCTCTCCCACGATCTCGCGCTTGCGAAACAAGCCTCCCCCTTTCTATTTTCGCCACCACGCCTACCACCATCTCCGACCACCAATCACTCCACGTCCTTCCCCACTCATCCGTCATCCTCGCCAGCCACTTCATTTCCCACGTCGATCGCCAGCTACACCCACTACCTCCACGAACTTCGCTCCATCACCAGGTCGCTCCTCTACTCCACCCTTTAAATACTCCACCACCGGCCAACTTCAGCCCTATCCGCCACCCCTGAGAGATACCCCGAGCTCGGAGCAACCGTTTGGTGACATCATTGAACGGAAGCTCGCCGGAGACGACTTCGAGCTTCATCGCCATCGACGTCAGACCGCCCTCCGCCGCTCCTGAGACCACCAGCATCTCCGCCGCATCGCCACGAGTCTTCTGGGATATCTCCGACAAGTCGGAGAGCGTCATCGACACGAGGAAGGACGGCGGAGCTAAGGCACCTTCGCCGGAGCCCCGCCATCTCCTCCGCAGGCGGCGGAGGATCGTTGGAGCAGATGCACAGCATCCGTTCGATCACGTTGATCGAACGGCCCTCAGCGAGATACGTCGCCTCTTCGCCGGGCTTCGCAGGAGTCGTTGGATTCACTTAGATCCAACGGCGCCTAGAGCGCCACGCGTCTTCCCTTCGCAGCAGCTCTCAACCGTCGATCTCTCACCAGATCTAGCGGTGGATCTCCAGCCACGTCGTCGTATCCACCGAGCCCAGTAACCGTTGGATCAGCATCGATCCAAAGGCCCGAGGTCACGCCACGCATCCACATCCCATCCGTTCGATCACGTTGATCGAACGATCCACAGCTTGCCACGCAGCCTCGACCCGAGCCTCTTCTCCGAGCCTAGGTTCGGGTCGTCCGAGCCTCACTCCAGACCTCCAGAAGCTCCCGAGCCTAGCTCCGAGCCTCCGCAGCCATCCGAGCCTAGGCCGTCCACGTGAGGAGCACGTGCGGCCTGGGAAATTTACACAGAGGCCCCTGGAGCTTTCCAATATTGCAAAAAGGTCCCTGTGAAGCTGAGCCCACGTGAGGAGCACGTGCCTGTTGGAGAAATTGCACTTGAGTCCCCAGCATTATAGGTAATTGCATTTTAGTCCCTGTCAGCATATTTGCTTTATGTATTTTTATTTTCCTGTATTGCATTTACACCCCTGTGTTTGCACGCATCCCTAGTTGCATTTACATCATTTTTCAAATCTAAAAATTTCATTTTGTTGAGAAACTTGTCCTCTATTTATTGGTCCATGTGTCACATTTTTGTAAGTTCAGTAGAATTATTAATGAATTAATTGGTATATTTTTGAGATATTTTGCCCATTGACACCTTTTAATTTGTAGTTAATTCTCTCTGGTTCCAAAAATCCTCAAAAATTCACAGTGGCCTAAGGACAGTATTCTCAACATGCCATAAAAATTCATGACATTTTCACACATTTTGGGGCCTAAATAAATTGTTGAGTGATTTTCATGTTTTAATTTTAATAAATTCATTTCACATTGAAATTAAGATCTTTCCATTTTCCTAGATCCCTTATCAGTAGTGCTATCTAGGATAATTTTATCTCTTAAAGAAATTGTGATTCGTTATTTATTAACAATTAAATAGTGAAAATTACCCTGTCTGAATATTAATTCCCAGTAAATCTATTTTAGCGTCTAAAAAAGTCCAAAAAATTATTAAAGATCATTTTCATCATAATAATCATCTGGCCAAATTTTAGAATTTTTGGACTTCATTTGATATCCTGATTGAAGTGAACTTTATATTATCCTGCATTTTTGCACGAGTCTGCATTGAAATTAAAAAGGAAGAAAAAAATTATTCCTCGATAATCACACACTTGATATGTGCTAAAATTCACCTAAGGAGACAGATGCCTCCCTGAGTTCGACCTTGGACTTCCACCAAGTAAAAAAATTCACCGCTTGAAATTGGCTCAAACCTTATTTAAGTGGTTTTTGATTAGCCCTCGTATCCGACTTCAACGAACGACATTAAACTTAATTGGACATTAATTTGCTCGAATTAACTAAGGCTGCGGGACGCTTATCAAAATGGCGACGTTGCCGGGGAGGCACGGCTTAGGTTAAATTTTAGTGAATTTTGAGTGATTGATTTTCTATCCCCGGGTAGTCTGACCCCCGGTTTTCTTGTAATTATTTTTTCTCTCCTTTATTTCTTTGCATTATTTTATTTTTTGTGTCACTCTCTGACCTCAATTTTGTTTCTGTGCGAGGAACGCGAGAAGTCGACGACGCTTCGAGGATCTAGCATCTTAACTTTAATTAGTGAAAGAGAGGCATTGTATTTTTTATTTATTTTATTTCTTTTTTCGCATCATTTCCAGCGGTTCCCGTTTGGGTTCTCGCGTCTGTAAAGATAGTGGAACTGTGTCCCGTGTGCTGTGTGGGTGAATTGTATCTTAGCTTGCACTAGCGGCTCCCCGAGCCACTCTAGGATTTGCTTATGCTCGTAAATTAATAGGACCGCACAATACACTTAAAAGACGCATCTAGACCGCAGTACTTAGTCAAATTAAATGTTCTTCATGCTAATAGAACTTCCTGTCTAGGAGCGGCTTTCATCGCTTGCATTTGCATCTAGATTAAAGTTTTCAATTCTGTTCTGCATCCTGCATAAAAGCGAAGGGATCACTGTAAGTATTCTTCACTCAGCATACGCATCATTGATTTTTTCTTGCATTGGCTTTTCTCGATTTCCCCCTCTAATTCTCACATTTAAACTAAAAGGAAATTGGGACTGTCCGATAGGCGTGCTGTGTGGTGGACTTAATCAGTGATAAACTATCTTAAAATCGGGACTGCTAAACAGTATTGACCAAAAAAAAGGAATAAATTTGAAAATTGTTTGCGGGAGATTAATCCCCGACCTTGTATTCAGGCTGAGTGAGGGTACTTGAGTGTGTGTGAACACCTTAAGGCAGAGCCCAATCCCCGCCTTCCATATCACGTTCTAACCGATCCTAGCAAATATCACAAGTCGAATAAATTTCAGATTCTTTGACTAGTACCAAGTAGCCTCCGCCTGTCTCAGGTAGATAGGGGCGAAATTGCGGTACTTTGCGACAAGCTGCCAGTACCCCCCCGGGTGAAGTTCCGGCCTTGTCAGCCTCTGCATGCTTGCAGGTAGATAGATGCGTGGTCATTGAATCCATCGGCTTGGGATAGGAGCGAAGAAAGGAAAAAGCGGCGGTATCTTAGGCGACAGGTTACACAGGGAAGACGCATCCGGCTCTGAGCCGACTTCCCTATAGGTCACGTAATCCTTGCTTATTTTGCTTGAAAATCACACTTAAAAACTACAAGATTAATTGGACTCGATTTTGAGTCCTTCACTGTGTTGAGTGTGAACCCAGGGTCTTGGATTGATTTTTGCTTGCTTCAGGTAGGAGTAAAATCCTATCTTCTTCTCACTTCATCAAGATAAGGACTGGGGAGATCTCGACGCATTAGTCACAATCTCTCTATGAGTCCCCCAAGTAATTCATCTTCATCGGTCCAAGCGCACCTTGGACCACCCAGGACTCATGACCCTCTTGAGTCCTGGTTCCCTCATGCTCAGGGTGGTTACTCTCAAACCAACCCTTCATCTCCTCCGAGATTACCGAGGAAGACCATTGCCTCGGTAATCCCTTCCTTAATTTGCCCTCTAACACAGATCTTATTTTCCAATCCCGAGAATTAGAGGACAAAGATGCCGCCAAGGATGCCACCGGATGAGGACCAGATTCGACAGATTCTTGCTCGCCTTGCCGAAGCCGAACAAAAGAATGCAGATCTTACGGCGCGAATGGGACAGATTATTGTAGCTGGAGGAATCGACCGACCAATGGTCGATACCTACAACCCGGCGGAGAACGAGATTCAGAACTGGTTAGCACCCGCAGTTCTCGCCCAAGCATTTGAGCTGAAGCCCCACTTCCTTAGTCTGCTTCCAAAGTTCAACGGAAACCTCACTGAAGAACCATAACACTTTCCTCCGTGATCTCGAACTGGTGTGCAATAACTTAGCCATCCCACATGTTGGACAAGATTTATTCAGCTGAAGGCCAACCCTTTTGCCTTAGGTATGTAAGGCTGCTCATTGGTTGAAGAAATCAGGGGTGGTATGTACTACCTGGATACAGTTCAAGGATCTATTCTTGAAAAAGTTCTACACCTCTCAGTAGGACTAACCAGAGAGAACGAATATCTCCA